>VWZX01004646.1:38829-190084 GCA_013399015.1 Galbula dea
TAGGCTGCCCAGGGAAGTGGTGGAGTCACCATCCCTGGAGGTTTTTAAGAAGAGGATAGATGTGTTTCTTCAGGGGATGATTTAGGGGTAAGAGTAGTGTAGGGCTATTGGTTGGACTAGATGATCTTGAGGGTCCTTTCCAACCGTAATGATTCTGTGATTCTGTGATTTACTGAATGACAAAATGGATATTGAAAGCAAGCCAGAACAAAGACAGAGAACACTGTATAACAAAGAGGAACATTCATGGTGAATCTTTTTAATATCTGAGATTGAGGCCTATCTTCAGTGAAATACTTTGATGTTCGCATATCAATCAACCAGACAAAAACTACAAAGCAAAAGGTGTGGCTCATGTTCTCACTAGTAAATTCAGCCGAAATACAGAGCAGAGCAGACCCCACCATTTCTTGCTTTCCAACCCTGTCGCTGGTTCTAAGCATCACTTTGCTATCAGCACCCATATCACTTCTCTTGACCATATTCCTTTATACCCTCGCTCTGCAAGATTCTGCTGCCATCCGTAGTTAGTGCTTAGGCCACAAATTATTTGGAGTCAAGATGATTCCTTTAGAAGAAAAAAAGGTATTGCTTGTTTTCTCATGTAAACTCTGAAGCATCTACCCAGGAAAATCTACATAGATGTGAAAATGGACTCCTTTATGAGCAAGAAATACAACAGATGGTTATTATGGTACAGCTTATAGGCCAAGAATTTATGTCTTTATAAAGACTATCTGAGGCATTTTTCTCCTTTATGCCCAGAGGTTTTTTTTCCCCCATCCATAAAATATTGCTATCTCTGTATTAGCATCAGTTTCTTAGAAATCATGTCTTTATTTGTCAGGATTTTATTGCATATAGCTACAGATCCTACCCAAATTTAACCACAATATTTCTGTGCCAGGGCTTCCAGATTCTCCAAGGAATTTTGCTGACTAATGTGTTGTTTAGTAAATGGTGATTTGCAGGTCACATTAGAAACAGGTTTTTATGCATCTTGTATATATTTAGAAAATAATTATATAGCAAACAGTATTTACTTTTGTTGCTTACTCCTATTTGGTGGGACTGCATACAGCCAAAGAAAAGAACAACCCCAGCTGTCTGTCTGAGAACAGTTTTGTGCAAGACAGAATCCTTCTGAAGGCCGAAGAAAAATTCGGGGAATCCTGTTTTTGATGGAAGAGAACAGTTCACTGCACTTCGCATACTGCTGATTCCAGTCATAGCCACTAGAAGGCTTAATCACACCCCTTACTGGAAACTCTGTAGTAATCTCAGTACCTTCTGCTTCACAGGACAGTGAGTGCTCTTATTGTTGCACAGTGGATCTGTCCTTTTCATTCCATGGTAGTCTTCCTACTCATCCCTTCAAACAAATACCATTGTGTCCTAGAGAAAGAACATTAAAAGTGTGCTGGAGCATTCATCCTTTCAAATGACCATTAGAGCTGTCTCTGTAGAGCTCTGTCATGCTGGAGTCCAAAATATTTACTCTTCACATAATCAGGAAAAAGCATCCACCCAAATAATTTCATATTTTGGATCATCATATGGTTTGTGGCTCCTTAGAACCTTGGTTCACTCCAAGGGCAGCAGCCATTTGTTCCTGATGTTGAGCACTACACAACCTTTCTGCACCCTCCCCTCCTTTTTTTAATGGAAGAGCTGATACTAGGTAAATTGTGACACAGCACACAGTTATTCATTTCTCAATATGGGCCACATCAAATCTGAGCAGTGAGAACTCATTTCTGTAGTGAAAAATGGCAGCCCAGGAACACAATACATTTAGCATATTGGGAATACAAGTGTACCATTAAGTCACCAACATTACCTTCTGTGGTTTGTAGGAATTTAAAACATATATTTTACATAAATTCTGGTGTTTTTTATAGCTCTGCAAAGTGTGGTGTCAAATAATCTTTCTGCCTGAAATAGTATGATCTGTGATGGTATGATATTGTACTGAGGAATTAATGTGGTCCTACCAGTAAGTTGCACAAGAAGTAGTAGAGGTAAGTTTTTAATTGCAGATTTGTAATTACTATTTTTCAGTTACTTAAAGATCATGTTCTTGACCTCTGAGTTGATATGCAGTTAGGAAAATCATGGGACGAAGTGAAAGCATAAAACCAGTTGCAAAATCTACAAACCAGTTGCAAAATCTACATCTAGCAAAATTTACATCTGGCAAAATTTGTCTATATGCAAAGTGTTGGGAGATAACTGTACTCATGGACCGGAAAAGCTGATGGAGGAAGTGAAAAGGAGGTTACTGCTTAAGTAAGTACATGCTGGTCAGATAAGGATAACCCCACTCCTCAGTTCCAATGCCTGATTCTACAAACTTTTTAGTTTATTGATTTACATGAGTAAATATAGCTAGAACTGTGCTTGAGAGAAAACTGAGTGCCTGTAGGCAACTTCTGAATATGTCATCAGAGTCTGGGCTAGGAGGATTATGACTGGATAGTGTGACCTGGGAAGCCTGGACAGAGGTGAGTCAACACTTCTCGGTGCTCTTGGCTCTGCTTCTGTTTCCTCCTGTCAGCAAATATTTTATATGTATTTATATTTATGTATATAGGGGCAGAGGGATTTAGGCAAGCAATTTGACAGAAAGCTTATTTAAGCCTCTGAATCCTATAAACTATGTAACAGATTATGTATTTCTGAGATTGTAGTGAGGGCAACTTTATAGTCCACGCAGGAGGGCAGTCCATGGGGCAGGGAGCTGTGCACCCAGGAGCGCATTCACTGTCAGGCTGAGGCTCCTTTGTTGGGACAGAAAATGGCAAAAGAGTGTTCCGCCATGCTGGTGCAAGGCCTTCACCTTGAAGGTAAGGAGCCTGTAGGGCACCAATCCTGTTCCTCTGAAGCAGTAGGGTGAAACACCTCAGAGGCTAGGAGAGGACTGTGAGCTATGCACAGGCACCTAGAAGGCCAAGACGTGTGAAGCAGCAGCAGTCAGTACCTGGTATTTGACCTTGGCCAGACACTGCTCTCAAAGGGGCAACCCACAACAGCATCAGGAAACTCCTCCTTGTCTAGTGGTACCCTGGAAATCCAGGTCACACCCTGTGTTTTCTTCTGACACGATAACTTCCAGGCATATTTTAATATCATTCTAGTTCCATGGGTGCTTCCAATTATGTCTGTTTCCACTCATCTACAGAGGTTTTCACACTGATGGATCTTTCCTTTCAATTCTAATGGACACATGGTTCCCTGAAGAATGTGCCTGTGCTATCCTAGAGAGAATCTTGCAGACACGTTAAGGCGACCTGCCTTTTCACTAGAGACCTGATGACTAAAAATGTGCTATCATTAGTTAGTATGCCAATTTTATTTGTATTAAAGCACCTCAGCCTTGTAGTTAGGTAAACTGTGCTGAATTTAGTGGAGTTATTTTAAGCCTAAGCATTTATTCAGTAGCGTTGATTTATCCTCTTCATAATTTATTTGTTTGCAAGAATTAGCTGTTCTGCATCCACTTGGAGCTTCTATTTTATTATATTTTGAGTTCTAATATTTGGCTAAAAGAAAAACCCTCAAGGTTGACAAGGACTAGGATTGACAGAACTATGGCTCTTTGAAATCCCTGTTGTCCATTTAAATTTTAATGTTTCTATCATTTGTTCCTCAGTGTAAATTAACAGCCATGGCAGTGTGTTGGGTTTCTTTTCTGAAGTCAAGACTTTAAATTTAATTCAATAGCCTAGATTTACAGCTATTCTATATTTCACAAGGCAGAATCAATAATGTGACTGAAGTGAAGAAGATAAAAATTTATGGTATCTTGCAATTTAATGGTTGAAAAGATGCAATTGGAGAGATCATAAATTGTGAAGGAGTTTATGCTTCATTGCTCCTGATTCAGTGCTTGCTGTTAGAACTTGATTTGTGACTATTCACAAGGTGTGATTAATGGTGTGATCGATGCTTGCTTCAGTGCAGTAAAGCAGTTGTAATGCTCTTCATTAGAATAAATAAAATAAATTGACTGAAGCTTTATAAAAACTGTGTAACATTTAAAATCTAAAATGTCAATTTTTTTTCCTGTTACAATTTAGGTTTCTTCAGGCAGTTTCCACCTACATCACATCACTCATTGTCATTCTTTTTGGATATTATAGAAATCTATGTGGGTTTGGGTTAGCTTTATGCAAAGCTCAGTGAAGGGGAAAGAAAAAAAGCGTTGAATAGAGCTGACTAGAGTGTAAGATTTTCTGGTGGCTGTGTTTTGCTATCTTGTGAATGTACATTTATTCTCCTTTAACACATGCAAGTTTAAAGGAATCAAGGCAGAAAATGACTCTTCTATACACAGTTCTACTAAAACCAATAAAAATTAATAATTTTCACTGTTTTTAAATGAGATGGATACATGATCAGCACCCTAGCAGAGACAATGAAGATAGAGGCCTTTCGAAGTGGCATGTTTTTTTGGTTTAAAGATGTTCATTGCATAATCCAGTGCTATCTCATAGTATTCTCGAGAACAGACAGGGTTATAGGAGAAAACTACAACAGCCATGAAAGGCAGTAGAATGCAACAATTTTGATGTTATCATTTGAAGAACTGAGCTCCAGGAGATGTAAATGAGAAATAGGGTAGAGAGTGCCCTGGGAAGCACTCTACATGCCAGTTAAGTGCCCTTCAGAATATGGACCGTTTCTAAGTTTAAAAATGTTTGAGTTTAAACATGCTGTGTAAGACCTGGGGAGTGGAGACATTGTACTGTGAACTTCTAGTTTGGCTTAAATTTAGAGCAATTCCATTTGCTTTAGCCTTGTTTGCCTTTGTCTCATTGAGAGATAAGCCTTGTAATTAGTTGGAAAAGTTATCAGATTTCCAATGCGTTCCCTTGCTCTGATATGCTTCAATGTCCCTTGTCATGATGTGTGTAGAAATTTCAAGTTTGTGTTTGATTTTAAGAGGAACTATAGGTAAGTCTAAAGCTACTAGACAATAAAGTACCATTTTAACAACATCAGTGATCTAAATATTTCCTGTAATTTGTGTATCTTAAAATGTGCTTTAGCAACTCCAGGAATCAATGATCATGCATTCTCTGACTGGAATTACAAAGAGAATGAAAACATAAGGAAACTACAAATGTTTTTGAAACATAGAGCTTTGTCAAATTAATGTTTCTATTTACTCTACCCTGGTGAGGCCACATCTGGAGTATTGTGTCCAGTTCTGGGCCCCTCAGTTTAAGAAGGATAGGGAACTGCTGGAAAGAGTCCAGCGCAGAGCCACAAGATGGTGAAGGGTCTGGAGCATCTTCCTTATGAGGAAAGGCTGAAGGAGCTGGGTCTCTTTAGCTTGGAGAAAAGGAGGCTAACGGATGACCTCATCTATGCTTTTAAATATGTGAAGGGTGTGTGTCGGGAGGATGGGGTCATGCTCTTCTCAGTGAAGCCCAGTGACAGGACAAGAGGCAATGGCTGTAAGCTGAAGCATAGTAGATTCCGTGTGAATACAGGTAGGAATTTTTTCCCAGTGAGGGTGAGGGGGCAATGGAACGGACTGCCCAGAGAGGTTGTGGAGTCTCCTTCTATGGAGATATTCAAAACTCGTCTGGATGCGCTTCTGGGTGACCTGGTCTAGGGAATCCTGCTGTGGCAGGGGGGTTGGACTAGAAGATCTTTCGAGGTCCCTTCCAACTCCTAATATTCTATGATTCTATGATGATTCTATTATTGCACACTATTTACAGAGTAGCAGTTGTCATTTCACAAAAAAAGGGCAGATCATATTCTGTCTGTCAGCAGTCTGGCAGAGATTCAGATATTAACTGCAACATGTTCTGACAGTAAACACATAGTAAAATGTGTGAGACTATAATGTAAGTAGGTAAGCTTTTCGTCTGTAGATGATTTTTTGCTCCCTCATTGTCAATTGAAAAGCCAGTAATTCACAGACACAAATGAGTTTCTGTGAGTCATAAAAACTGGGTTTGGTAAGACAAGACACAATGTGGCTGCAACCACAACTCCCAGAGCACTGTAGTGGGCAGGAAAGCATAGTTACATGAGGCAGTCATGGTTACTTCACCTGCTGAGTTTGCCTCTAGCCAACAAGTATCCAAAAATGTAGGGTCACAAGAAAATGTGAAGCTCTAATCATGCTTAGGAAAGGAAAGCTGACTCAATGTAAAACCCATTTGTTTGGTTTGTTTGTGTTTTTTTTCCCCAAAGAAACTGATGACCTATCCAAACTATTATGCTAATTTGAGAAGTACTAGTAGTGATAACACTGAGCTCTTAGAAATTGTTGTCTTCCTGTATCATTAACAAAATGCGTTATCAGCCTTGTTTTGTAGAAAGGAAGTAGAAACCAAACAGTTTCTCCAAAGTCATACACTTAATTTGCTGCAATGTCCTTTCCACCTTCTCTGGCTGGATAGATGGGCAGAGACCAATGGGATGAGTTTTAATAAGGCTAAATGTAGAGTCCTGCATTTTGGTCGTTAACAACCCCCAGCAGCGTTACAGGCTCGGGAAGGTGTGGCTGGAGAGCTCCCCAGCAGAAAAGGACCTGGGGGTGCTGATTGACGGCTGGCTGAACATGAGCCAGCAGTGTGCCCAGGTGGCTAAGAAGGCCAATGGCATCCTGGCTTGCATCAGGAATAGTGTGACCAGTAGGAGCAGGGAGGTGATCTTGCCACTGTACTCGGCAGTGGTGAGGCCACACCTCGAGTACTGTGTGCAGTTTTGGGCACCGCAGTTTAGGAAGGACATTGAGGTACTAGAGAGGGTGCAGAGAAGGGCAACTAAGCTAGTCAGGGGTCTGGAAAACAGACCTTATGAGGAGAGGCTTAGGGAGCTGGGCTTGTTTATCCTGGAGAAGAGGAGGCTGAGGGAAGACCTTATCACTCTCTTCAGCTACTTAAAAGGCCATTCTAGGGAGGCAGGTGTTGGCCTCTTCTCCCTTGTGACTAGTGACAGGACTAGAGGGAATGGGTTTAAGCTGAGCCAGGGTAGGTTTAGATTAGATATTAGGAAGAATTTCTTTACTGAAAGAGTGGTTAGATATTGGAATAGGCTGCCCAGAGAGGTGGTGGAGTCACCATCCCTGGAGGTTTTTAAGAAGAGGATAGATGTGTTTCTTCAGGGGATGTTTTAGGGGTAAGAGTAGTGTAGGGCTATTGGTTGGACTAGATGATCTTGAGGGTCCTTTCCAACCGTAATGATTCTGTGATTCTGTGATTCTCTTTAGACGTGCATCATATTCATTTGGATTTTGTGTCCCTCTTATCAATGGAGAAAGCCACACCTACTTATAAGGAGTGTCAGAAAGGATGCTCTGATAGGATTTGGTTTGGAATTATTTGCTTACTTTCAACTATTAAAAAAAAACATTCTTTTAAGTGGGTATGTTTATAGTTACTTAGGCAGTTTGCAGATATATTCAGCCAGAAACATATGGGACATATATAAAACAAGATTTTGTTACCAGGCTGATGAAAGATAATTTCACTGTGAGAGTAAGCTCTATGTCTTCAAATACAGCCTGTGGTAAGGGAATGGCTCAGATTAGGCCAGATACTGAAACCTATATGGTAATACTGGAGAAGTAGAATATTACCATGTTGAGGGAGTTGGGAGTGCTAAGCTGTTGCACCTTAACTACTTGTTGTATATAATCTAACCTCTTCAGAAAAAGCTGGACTTTACATTGGGCTGTGTATGGACATCCTCAGTTGGCTCCACTAACACTGAGGGTTCCACCTGACAGAGGAAGCTTATGTGAAATAGAAGAGGGTGTAAATTGAAATAGCTTTTCCACATTGCCTCTCACAGTGGCTTATTTTTTTTTCCTCTTCTTCTTTTCTCCAGTAACTGCCTTTCTGCTGCCTAACTTAGTCCACCTCAAAGTGGGCTAAACAAAAATGTTACTCTTCAGACAAAAAGAGATTGTTCACATAGGAAGCTGTAGCAGAATAGTTTTTCCTGACTTTTCCTGTGTGGAAAATAAAAAAAGTCATTAGTCCCTCAGAAACCTGAGTGCTTGGAATATGGAAAGGATAGATTTACTAGTGCTGGTTCACCACCACAAAAAGGTAGCCAAGTAGCCTACTCTCCAACTTTACATGCTTATGATACACCACGTGAACATCCATTTATTTTTCATCCTGAATGTTGTTGATTCTTGCCAAAAAAAATATATTTTCTCTTTGTGAGGGTGTCTTGTGCAGCTATTAGCTTTTCTCTTGCATTAAATACTCTGTCTTCTCTTTCTTTATAACAATGGTGAACATTTAACAGGACCATAAAAAGCTACGTGCTTTCAGTTGAGATTCTCAACTGAAACTCTCAAACAATTCCTAGTTAGAGACAGAAAAACCAAGACATGGCACAATTTACCCAAAGATATAATTTGAGCCTGTTTGCAAGGCCTTATTTCACAGAATCACAGAATCATTACAGTTGGAAAGGACCCTCAAGATCATCTAGTCCAACCGATAGCCCTACACTACTCTTACCCCTAAATCATCCCCTGAAGAAACACATCTATCCTCTTCTTAAAAACCTCCAGGGATGGTGACTCCACCACCTCCCTGTGCAGCCTATTCCAATATCTAACCATTCTTTCAGTAAAGAAATTCTTCCTAATATCTAATCTAAACCTACCCTGGCTCAGCTTAAGCCCATTCCCTCTAGTCCTTAAGCTCAATCCTGAATCCTGCTCAGTGGGTCATTCCAGCCTGGGGAAAATAATGACTCTCTACCCAGTGGTACCTTCTTGCTTTTTGAAGGACATGTTGGCTCTAGTAGCAGCAATCAGCAGATGCTGCTGAAAAGCATCAGTACTAAACCTCTAAACTCTCACTACTTTTGTTGTCCCTGTTGATACTGTTATAAAGTTTATTCCTCACAATACTGAAAGGGATACCATTTATCCTGTTTTGCAAATTTGAAGTGGACTGACAGAGTCTATAATTCTTTGTTTCCTAGGAGAGACGCCAGCATTGGCCAGGTGCAGGTATGTCACTAGGTTTATGCCATTCCTGTCTGGTATTTGCAGCTTGCATGAAAGATACTGCTACTAGTGGATGATTCTACTGTTACCTTCTGATGAAGACAATCTCCCCCAAGTAAGCAAATTATTGCAGAACTGTTTTGCATGTATGGGTTTAGGTTTGGGATTTTTTTTTCTAGCAAGTAGAGTATAATAGAAAAGGAAGTATTACAGTCCTGAAACCCTTCTTCCATAGCTAGTGATTCAGTGACAGAACATAGCATCTAGTTACAAGGAGGTAGGAATTACGGTTGGAGGAGAAGTATTCATATGGTAGTGCACCAGATGAATGTATAAGCATTGCCAAACTGCAGATATCTCACTGCAGTCCCCGTTGTCAAGTCACACATTGGCTTGTGGATAACAGTCATTTGCATATGAAGTGGAGGCTTCCAGAGGTGGAGTGCTACTGCTTTCAGGGGAAAGAAAGTACTAACTGTGCTTTTTGTGGCTTACCTGTCTTATAATTATTTGTTTTACTGCAAGGGAGGGCAGGGGAAAAAAGCTAAACATTCTCCTATGCTTAAATGTCCAGCCTGCAAAGATTAAGGACACAGAGAAACAAAATAAGGCTGTGATGTCTTATAATGTCATTTCTGAGACATGTCTGATACCTGAATAAGGGGAGCAGTAAGGCTCTTCCTGTTAACACTAAAGTGTAGAATTCAGAGGTGAATTCATCCCTGGCCTTAATTCAGTATAGAGCTTTAGTTGTAGCATCTCGCACTGAGGAAACTTTCCACAAAGAATTTTTCCTCCTTATATATTTCAATAGTAAGACAATGTTTATGTTCACGCTTTCTTTTATGTAATCTAAGTTAATTGCAAACTAATCATATATTCCTATTTCGTAAAAAGGAATTCTCCTTCAGGTCCTTTCAAGTGTCTGTGGGCTTGCACTCTCTTTATTGATGCTTAGCTGAACTTTTAATTTCATCTTCCTTACTAAATCAGTCTGCTCCCCTCAATACGCATTTTACTTTTCTTCTGACTTGCTTTTGTGTGGCAATATCATTCAAAGAAAACATTCTTAGACAATGGAGAGGGAATGTTGTTTTTCCTGCTCCATCATAAGATATGGTTGTGTAACATAGCTCCAAATGACATCAGCCAAAGTGCTTATTTACTTGTTGGTTTTTAATAACAATGATACTTTCCCCAGCAAATTTCTGATGTATTTCTCCTAGAATTATACACCCTCCTATTTACTACTGCTTCAGATAGCAATGAGTGTTACAGTACAGTTGTAAAACTGTATTTAGGAAATTCTCCTCTGTCTTCCCCCCCCTATTGTCACTTTTTTTTCTTGTTCTGAATGTCTATGTCTAGTCTCTACCAGTTTCTTATAGATCCCTCACAGTTCATTAGGAGGTTGCTCAACTTATTAGGAGCCAATCATGCATTCATACCTTCTTCCATCTCAAGTGCACTTTTAAATGTTAGACTACACACTAATCAAGTTGAACATAATAATGAGAGCACGTTCACATTGTTAAGGTAAATGACCCAATGCATTCATAGTGAAGACATATTTGAACTACAATTTGTGCTTTTCATTGCAATATTGAACATTCTGGACAACAGTGAATTTTGTTGTTTTGTGGCAGCCTTGCAAATATGTGATTATTATTACATTGCTGGCGGAATTCTGGACATTTCATTGTTGCTTTGATAAATTTCTGAGTGGCATTAACTGGGGAGGATTTTATTGCATAGATTTCTTCCTATAAATTAGATTAATAATGCATAAATGAACATATACCTTTACATACATATATTCTTACATACAGTAGTGAATGATTCTGTGATATATCAGGCTGATCTTGATATTGTGTGCCTGGTTCCAGGGAAGGCTGTAGGTATTTATTGTCAACTTCAGTTAGTAACACAGGATCTTAAGCTTGCAAGTAGAGCTAAAGAAAAAAGTAAAGTAATATTTTTGAGGTAGGAAGATGGGGGTAGTAGTAAAAGCATTAAAACTTTCTCTTCTGCATGCTTAATGGGGTGCATTCTGAGATTTGACATTTTACACCTTTTCTTTCCTCAGAAGAGGAATTATTCGAAGTAGTTTTTAAACTTCTGTGGGAGAACCTAAATCTGTTTGTGGTGCGTGAAGCATTCTGTTCTAGGACTTCCACATGTGAAAAGAAAAAGACAATTTTACATGAGTAAATTGGTCTGATTGTTCCTAGAGAGAAAGCAGGATTATGTTTCAGCTTGGAGGCTGGGCTTCCTTTTACAAAGGTGCAATGAAGGTGAAGCTTGTGCAAGGTAATCTAGTGAACATGGGTAAAGATAGCAGTGAATATTAGCAGACACCAGTGACCATGATATGTTCCTAAGATCCCAGTGGTTTTGGTTTCTGGACCCAGCATGTACAGGCTGCTCTGGCTGTGCACACAGTGCAGGTGTTCTTGCCATGCTTCCTTCCAGTGAGCAGCAGAGCTCCCAGGGCAGTGGAGCTCTTTGGCCTGCTGCTTCTTCACTACGTGATTTATGACCGAACATTTTCTCCTGTGGACACTTAAATTGGAGTACATTGTCCAATGTCAATAGACTAACATATTCCTCTAGGAAACCACATGCCAGTATGTGAATGAGGTGGCTCTCACTTGTCTTTCTGCTACTCCTACTAAGTGATATGGGCCAGATTTCTCCACATTCTGAAGTAAAGTTTCCACAACAGTTACTTCAATGTACATAAGCACTCCCAGAGATACATGTATACTGGAGACCTGTCGCTGCTGTTATTACAAATTTCTCTGCATCAGTTAAGACTCAGCATGAGTCTGAAGTGTGCTTTTAAGTCATTGTTCCTGTTTTCAAAGCTATAGTTTCATTTCACTATAAAATTCCAGACTAATCATCTCTCCTCTGAAGTCGTACGGGCAATTGTGTATTAAGGACAAAATTTGGCCTAAGCTTTGCCAGCCTTTTTCAGGCCAGGTTAGATGATGAAACAAAAAGGCATAATTCTTTAACAGTCCGAGCTCTGTGGTCAAAATCTGTAAGCCACACTTTTCAGGGCAAGCATACATCCTCCTGCTTTGTCCTCTACATCTTTCACCTCAGGATGTCTGGAAAGCAACACTCTACTGCTTAGGGCAATGACAATATAAAAAGAAAATTTTCTCTAATCAGGATTTAATCACTCTAAAATCAGCATTTTATTATTTAGAGCACAGTGGCCAAAATGTTTACACCAGGTTGTTTTGTATGGTTTATATCTCCTACTTACCACTGCTTATTTTATTACATTTTACTTTTATAATTTTATTTTTCTAAGTACTATAGTTCACAAGACAATATCATTGGTTTTCATTATTTTGATAGTACTACTCATCTTCCTAACATAAACCAAGCAGTGAAAAACAGGCACCATTCCCAGATTCTCAGAGAAATTTATATGTCTCTAAAATTCCAACTGAAGGAGGCAAACAGGAAATTTGCATTTTTTGCAATCAAAACAAGTTTTACATCTTGTCAAAAGTACTGGAAAGCCAAACCAAACTTGCAGGCAGCAAGAACAGGGGCACATGGAAACTCAGATGTGAACTCTTTACATTAGTAAATACTAGCTTACCTGGCTGAGGTGAAAGGATTTGTGCAGCAAAGGAAAATAATTTGATTTGTGATATTTTTCCAAGACAAAGGTAGAATACATTGACTGGCTCTCCTTCATCTCCCTCTTACAGATAATTCAGTGTCATGCACTCTGTCAGCCCCTGCAGTGCTGTCAATGAGCCACATGTTCATGTGGTTTTTGCAGTCTGGCTGAGACTGAAGGGTGCTTTCACAAATGTTAAGCTGCACTGCTTTTGCTTAATGTGTCTGATCTCTTTGGTCAGAGAAAAATCCTAGTTAGAGAGGAGCTACTTCTGATGACCGTGTAATGTTGTTATGTTGGGATAGGTACATTTTCTAGTGCCTCTAGTTTTAAATAGGAGAACAGCAGGATTCACTGTTTTACTTAAGAAGATACTGCACAGTCCGATGCCTCTTTTCTCTGGTATTTTGTCTATGTTCTCCTCTCTAAAGTTCTGCTCTGTGCTGTTGGCAGTTTTCTCACTGTTGATATTATTGTAAAATCACAGCTGTTGCTTTTAAAAAAGAGGAAGCAAAGTCATCAGCAGACCAGTACAATGAAAAAAATTCAAAAAACATCTAAGTTTTAATACATAATGTCAAACATATGTTGAGAATCTCCGGCTTTGTCATTCTATTAAATTTTTCATCCAGATATATGTCAACTGCTAAGGCCAAGATTTTCCAACATAATTTTGAGTGAAAAATTATTTTCTGACTGAAGAAGATATTTCCTTTCAAAGGTTCTACAATGGTTTTGACTTTTATTTAAAAAACAAAACAAAAACAAAAAACAAAACCCCACACCACCACACTGTACACCACACCACAGTACTTTGGTAGAACATTCAGATATTTACACTTGAAATTGCTACCAGAGTAGCTGTAGCTGGGGTGCCTTGTTCTCGTTAGTGGTTCCTTGCTAATTTCTACCATGTGCTGCCACATCATGTTCACTCCAAAGGAAGATGAAATCCAAGCAGAGATTCTGGTTAGAGGAAAGAATGGTAATGAGATGAAGCTTCCCAGCAGTGATGTTCTGGCTTTAAGGTAACATTTCAAAAATGCAGTGTATATAATACAGCTCAGGTCCTAACCTTGTATTCCTTGTCTCTATGGTGGGGCCTTTCTGCTGTAATCACTTCCCACTTAGCTCCTTTTCACTATTTATCTGCTTTTTCTCAGACTGTAGTGGCTTGTGTTTTTCTAAATGGTTGTGGATTTCTTGGAATTTTTGTTTCTTAGTGGGAATTTAACTTCATTTAGCATTTCAGTTGCAGTGCAGTTAGTTTCCTGTCATTGTGCCATCCTCTGGAGTTGGGAGCTTGCCCAATGCAAATTAAACCACCCTAGCCTGACATTGCTGCAGTGTCTAAAGACTCCTATGAACTGTTAAGTGTGAGCTGGTTTGGGGTTTTTTTGGCAGGATCTCCTTTGACAAGTACTGACAACACAACAGCCACAGAGGACCTAGTCACTTTCTGCATTGTTGCTGGGTATTGGCTATCTTCAAGTCTGTCTGTGAGTTCAAGTCTGCATGAGTGTGAAAAATACCATAAGATCCCTCTGTAAGGACACAAGGAACAATTTAAAACATACGGGTTGCAGGAGAAATAATCTTTACCAGGTGACAGTGGATCTTTGGCCATCCCAGCATTAAACTCTGCAATAGTCTCAGCACGCTTTTCTTCTGTAGGTAAGGGTTTGTTCCCACACCAGGTAAATCACAACCTCCTAGGCACCCTGCAACAGGTTTGTGCTTCTGGATTTGTCTTCACTCTCCAAACCTGTCCCCTCAACTCCTTTGAATAAGAAATCTCTGCCCTTCTACTTGCCTTTCTTTCTAGCATCCACTTTGCTGACTGACATGGACAGCAAACTGCTCCATCTTCCCAGTTCTTTCCAGAATGAACCTCTTCTAGATTGTCAGCAAAGTGTGCTTTTGTGGGAAAACTATCTCCTGTGCACTTTAATAGTAAGCTATGACAAGGATCAGACTGAGTCAGCATTGGAGGATGGTTGCTCCCCTGCTGTCTCCCTGCACCCCCAGGGGAAAAAGCAAAAGCAAACAGGAAACACCCATTCTTTGAAGGGATGCATGTGACAAGCAGAAGGGCGGAGCATATGCAAAGCTGCCCACATGTGCAATATGAATGTGCCCACATCTTGCTTCACTCTGCTTTTCCTGCCCAGTCTTGTCCCCAGACATACACTGTAGTTGCCAAGCTTGGCTAGAGCAGAGCAAGAGACAAGGGTTAGGGCTGGGCTGGCCACTAAACCAAGTGACAGATGCTCTGCTACCCCCTCTCCCCACCCTTCTACCCACCCCTGCACCAGGAAAGGAAAATGGAATAAGAGAGAGAGAGAGACATTTACGGATTGGAAAAGAAAACTAGAACTACTTTAATGAAAATTATAGTAATAAAATAAAATATGTATATACAAACCCAATACCGAATCCACCTTGCTGATGGCAACTGAGATGTCACCACTGATGCTGTGGCAGAATTCCCAGAGTGGACTCAGCAGCAGATGGGAACCAGATCAGGTGTTCAGGGGCTGGATCCTTGAACTGAACTCAGGAACTCATGGACTGGGATAGAAGGCAGAACAGACAGAGTCCTCCCCACAGGCTGCTTGCTGAAGAACAGAAAGAGCTTGACCCTCATGATCCCTGAGCTTTATACTTAGTATGACTCATGTAGAATGGAATACCAAGTTGGTCAGTTTAGGGTCACCTGTCCAATCTGCTCCTCCATGCAGGTGCAGCCTTTTACTTTGCACCCCCCAATGTTGTATATAAGATTTGGCAGTGATACTGGTCTGCATACCAATAATTGGCAGTAAATATAAACATTGTCTTATCACTGCTAGAAGCAGGCACCGTCTGTGAAAACATGCTGTTAATTTCAGAAAGGGAGTTACTGGGAAGAGTTATAGCTGAAAAGTAAAATCATTGAACAGAATAAGTTTTGCTCTAACTCAAACTAGGACAGAGGTGCAAACTGAGCTGCTTGCACAGCAAACCCAAAGGCTGTCTGCAGGCTGCTGTCCAATGTGACCTGGTTACAGCCTTTGCCACTGATCCACCATGTCCTTCTTGTGCCATTCCCAAAGCTCTTTCCTGTCTATTGAGAGGCTATGAGGCTGTGCCAGAAATTACCCTTACTTAGGGCCATGGTGCAAACTTCTCTGTAGGAAATCCAGGACCAAATGAGCTACATGAGGGGTGTTGAAGATACCAAGATGTGTGATGCAGACAGGTAAGTGCAACTGCACATATATGCATTTTTTTCTATGAAATCCAATCCCCTTTAATGGTCTGTAAGTACTAGAATCCTTGATGAGCAGCTGTGTTATGCTGCTAGGCTTATGCTTGTAAAGAGAAAACTGCTGTCATAGCCCCAGGGCACAGGGGAGAGAGAGGTTCCCACGCTTTTCCCTTCCCTTTATTTCTTTCTCTGCTCTTGCAGTACTCATCCAGGCACTGCTGTACTCAGCTGTGAACATGCAATTTCAGGCTACACCCTAGACCCACATATTACAGTTGAGGCCAAGTGATAAACTTTAGTCCCTCTTAGGAGAGGTGTTTTGTTTTATCTTTACTGCTAAAGGGTTGACACTGGAAGGAAATTAACTTGGAGTGACAACAAGGATAAATTCACATTTCATAGTTGTTTTTGGGGGTGTTATGTTTTGTTTCGTCATAACAAAATACTTCTCCATGACTTTATGTCTCTCTATATATGTCTCTTCTCTCATTCCTAATTTACTCTGATTAGTGTTTCCTCAAGGTTTCCCTCCCTTGCTGTTTTTCTCCATTTCTTTTATTCTTTCCCAAGACAGAATTTTCTGTGAACAGATGGAACTCATCTTTCTTAACAACTTTGCTGGGAAATGTCAATGCTCTAGGTTAGAAGGTTATGGTCTAAGCCCATATTTACCAATGCTGAACGTCTTAATAGCTTTGCAGATCTTTCTTAAGAATAATCATAGATCCTGTAGAGCAGGGGGAAAGTGAGAATTCATTTACTTTTTTTTAAACATATCATGGACTTCTCCAGTTGCCCACTCTCTTCTTCCTTTCAGCTGCACTTGAGGCAGCTGTCCTGCATGGTCTTGTTGCTGGACCTGACAGCTCCACTGAAAGAGGATGACAGTATTGTGGGGCATAATAAGTACAAAGTTCTTTGGCACGGAAAATCAGGTTGTAACATTACATTTGTCTCTTTACTTGATGAATAGAATATGCTTCTTGCTGGATGAGTGCTTTGTTCTGAAAGATCCAGCTGGCTTCTGGCCTGCATTTATATTACTCATATGGTGACTAACTAGGCATTTTTAATGCTTAATAAAAATGTTTGTTTATTATATGGGCTGTATAAGATGGATGATACTCATACCTTTTCTGATGCTGCTGAACATCTGCACATGAGGTATTGTCATCTTTTAGCACCTTTCACTGCTTTGGTTTAATAATTTGATAGTTTTAAACATCTTTCAGATATTTCCTGTTCAGTGGTATCAGAGAGAGATTTCCTTATCATTTGAGAGGATAATTTTCTCCTTGAAGGTCTGCAAGGAGATTGTTGTAGAGGACCTCTGGCAAATTGTCTTTCTGTATTTGTATGTTGAGTGTCTATGTTCTGTAGCTTTTTCCATCAAAGTTCTTTCACTTTTTAGAGGTATCACTGGTAATTTGAAGGTTTACTGCTCATATTTTCCACACTAATCTGCACCAGGCAAGTCAGTACCATGGTATCTAGCTTGATCGCTCAAGGTGGTACCAGCTGAGTTGGTATGAAATAGTGAATTCTCATGTGCATGGTGAATCTTCAGAACAATGCTGTGAAGGTTGGCTAACTAGCTAGGTTAGCTGGGTCTATAATCAGCTCAGCTAGCGTGAATTCTGCAGTCTCTGCATCACACTTCATTGTGTGGTATAAGCATGCCCTCTAGAACCTTTGTTTTTTCATCATTTTTATTCCTTTGTCAATTCTATTGACAGAAACAGGTGCAATGCTGCATGCATTCAGGAAAAAAGAACAACCATTTTTAAGCCAGGCCACTCACCAAGCCAGAACTGTAAAGGAAAATTGCAAGTGGAAGTTGGTTGTAGTCTTAGCTGAAAGGTGCTGTCATCTGTCAGACTGAAATAGTTGTGTTTATGTAGAATTCTACACTAAAGGACCTTGATATAAAAACTCTTAAACTGTATAACATCCCAGTGAGTGACCCAATGATAGCATATCTGTTATGGAGATGGAGGAGGTAAAACTGAGTTAAATGAGTTGCCCAAGAAATCACTAGCTGTTACTGGAAACAACAACAATTTAACTAATTGACCCCATCTTTCAGAGCCTGTTTTATTCCTGAGAGAATTCCACTTCCTTATCCATAGCTATTTCACTCACGGCTTATATCTTAACATGTTTTATATAAACAGCCAGATAACTATAATGTGCCTGAATTATGTAGAGAGTTTTCCAATACAAAAAACACATCTGACACATTTAAGCATATTATTTTTTCTGTCTGGCTCATCTAGTTCATAGGTTCATCTAAATGATAAGGCATAATGAAGCCCTATATGTTTTTTTTTTTTGATTTAGAGAATTATAGAGAGCAACTTTTTCCTTTCCCACCACCTCACCAGATTATAGTTTTATCCACTACACAAGCTAACTTCATACCTCATTTCTGCCATTGATATGGCTATTTTCTAGAATGTGAATGAAGTGCTTGATGTGATAAATGTTGAAGTGTATCTGTAGTTTCATTTTCACATACAATTGAAACTTTTCAAAGAATAAAATCATTGCTGCAGTATTTACGAAGTGTCCCTATTTTAATTCTCATCTTCATGAATGGTATTTCAATACAGTAGAGAATTTAACATGATTTCTCTTCATTTATGTCTATGTTATATTATTTCAACATAATGATGCAGTAGTAGAATGACTTATGTTTATGGCATACTATTCATACTGGAAAATGAGCATATAGATACTGCAATAATTCTAATATTACATTTCACTACCTTTTCAGTGACAGAAAAAAGTGTTATTCTGCTCTCTGTTACAAATGCTATATAATGTAATCTTGCCTAAATATGTTTGCATTTCAGTTTTGCAGTGTTGTTAATCCTTCAGTATTACAAAACCAAAAAAGTATACCAAGTTTGTGTATCCTTAAGTGCTGTGTATTTCCATAGTTTTACTTTGCCTATTAATTGACTTTCTGTCACATTAACCTGGTATATTAAAACCGTACAAGTATAGTGATTCATATCAGTGTTTCAACTCTCCTAGTAGTTTAACATAATCTTTTTTTGCTACAAATGTAGAGGTATTTCTGCATCATGTCTTGGCAAACACGTTCTCTTCGTTCATATTGCTGAGACAGTTTGCTTGCAGTATTTTGTAGCTGCTTTTCTGGAGAAGAGGGATTAAATTATGTTGGTTAGAAAGGCTAAAGTTGAAGAATATGTCCTTCTGTCTACCAAGGTTATAAAGCTATCAGAAAATTATGCAATGGCCCAAGTTCCTTGCAGTTACTACACTTTTTCTCCTGTGTTTCTGTGTCTGTAACTGTAACTTTCCTTATATTTCAATGGGCCTGATTCTTTCCAGTAACTTGATTTTCCGTGGTTTAAGATGTCAAAGAATCAGTGGAATATATTCTCCATAGTACTGGTGGGGGAAAAAAGTAATTTAAAAAATAAAGACAAAAATCCTTACATCACATATTCAGCCTCTGAGTAACTCAATCACAGAATCACAGAATGTTAGGAGTTGGAAAGGACCTCGAAAGATCACCTAGTCCAACCCCCCTGCCACAGCAGGATTCCCTGGACCAGGTCACACAGAAGCATGTCCAGACAAGTTTTGAATATCTCTAGAGAAGGAGACTCCACAACCTCTCTGGGCAGTCTATTCCAGTGCTCTGGCACCTGAACTGGGAAAAAAATTTTTCTTGTATTCACATGGAACCTCCTATGCTTCAGCTTACAACCATTGTCCCTTGTTTTGTCACTGGGCTTCAGTGAGAAGAGCCTGACCCCATCCTCCTGACACCCACCCTTCACATATTTAAAGCATAAATGAGGTCACCCCTTAGTCTCTTCTTCTAGCTTAATTAATGATGAATGGTAACTTTTCAACAGAAATACTGTCAGTTTTGATTGAATTTTTGACATCCTCTTTACCTACTCTTGAACAAATCTAGACATGTTTTTCAAGAGAACAAATGACTTATTTAATGCAGTGTAACTATCACTCCTTGTCATAAATGTGAAAAGATAAATGACTATTTTCCTTGTATAAAATATTATTAGTTCTATAACCTACATTTCAAAAGGGAGGAAGAGATAATTGCAATTACAGGGATTTTAGCACACTGGATAGTCAATTTTGAATTGTTGGACATAAGCAAATAATACTTTGATACACAGATTTATTTTTGCTCCTTTTATGTTAAAGACAAATTTTAAAATAATAGTTATTATTTTCGTACATCCTGTAGTTCTGCAGTGCCATAGCTGAACCAGGTGAAATTAATTTCAGAGATTACTGCACAGGGCTTGCTGAAGCAAAAAATTAACCAGTAATAAATGGGAAAATAGTGGGCAAGTAGGATAAGTGTCAATGGCAAATAAATACGTAACTCACAGAATCTACAAGTCCTGACTTGATATCCTCTCTGTTACCAGTGAAAAATGAGTTGAAGATCTCACTTAACTTTGTGAGGTTTGGAGGACCTTCAACATCTGCAGAGAAAACAAGGTGGAAAAGGCATAAAATTAAATGTTTCCTAGATGGAGTTAGACTTTCAACCCTCTGTGTCCACATCCTAGTGCAGAAACTTACTCTCCCACTTCCTGTACTGCACAGTTCAACACTGTGAAAAATAGAAAAGGAGATATCTTTTTTAACATAGTCTGGCATCTGTTCTCTCAATGCACTTAAAGGCAGATCAATAAATGGAGGGTTTGCCAAACATATACCAGAAATATTTTTTTTACCAAGATTCGAACCTTGAATGGAAACTATAAATACGCTAAAAATCTGCCTGTTGTTCAAGGCTGTAAGAAAATGTTAGGATGTTCATTCTCTTTAAATTAAGAGTGTGTTACCATGAGTGTCCTGGTTCCAGCTTGGATAGGGTTAATTTTTGCACAAGAGGCTGAGAGGGGCCACACCTAGGAGAGACAACTGGCCAATAGGATATTAAATACCATGCTGACAGCATGCCCATTATAGGGGTTTTGACACACATGGCAGGCATCAGGTCGGCTGCAGTGGTCACATGTTGTATTGCTTGTTTACATATTAATTAGTTTTCTTGTTACTCCTGCAGTTTCTTCATTCTTTGTAGTGTTCTATCAAACTTTCCTGGTCTAAACCCATAGAGTTTGGCATTTTGCTGCTGATTCTCCTTCCCATCCCACCATGGGGGAAGGGCTAGGGGAGGGGCAGTGAGCGAGCAGCTTTGAGGGGCTCAGCTGCTGGCTGGGCCTAAACTAAGGCAGTGAGCAAAAACATTTTCTTAAAACATGGCATTTTGTGCACCTACCCAAAGATGCTGATGTACTGAAAAACTTCCAGCAGTGGAATTAATGCATGTGACACGCTGACAATTGTGAATTTCTTTTAAATCAGTTTCTTTCTGTCATACCTATGTAGTTGCAAAATAACAAAGAGATAATAAGGCTCAATTGTATATTCACAGTTTGAGGTTTCTATTGATAGATCTTCATACTGAATGCTTCTGCAAGAAAGTGTGATTAGGTAGCTCTCTGTTAAAAGAACTGAAAACCTCTCCTTTGTTAGAACTCTCTTACACACTATTTCAATCATTTTGAATCTTTTAAGGGATATTTCAAAGTTGACAGGCCCAAATTTGGCTTTCTCTCACCAAATTATATTTGTAGATTTAGAATATCTTCCACATAGGAAAATATGCCAGCAGTCAGCCTTTTCAAGACAAGGGCTAACTTCTTTGCCTAACTGCAGGTCAGCCAATAAGCCAGCAATAATCTAACCTTTCATCCCATAAAATTCACGTTTCTGCTCATGTTCAATGCCATCCTTCCTCTTATGACCCTCATATTAAGTTGGTATTAGGCTGAAAAATGCTTACTCATTTAGCTATGGGCTAGTTTGTTTTATTATTTCAGCTTGTCACCTCTAACGTTCCACTGTATTGTAGAGAGCTCTATTATATCACAGCCACAAGAGTGCTTACCATAGAATAATAATATTCTTTCTATGGCAAGTATAGAAACACCTCCCTTGTACTCTCATGGAGATTCAGAGATTCTCCTTTTGCACATAGGTCTTTCTTCTTTCAAAAAATAAACATCAGGTGCCTTCACAGTTTTGTGACTCTATGTCAACATCAGGTGGGATCTCTCAGTGATCCAAGGACCAGGAAGAAAGACTGTAAGAAAAATCTCCACAGGTAGCAACAGGGAACCCACAGAAAACCAGCTAGGATCTGAGGTTGTATTAGTTTTCCCATACGCTCCTTTCATGTTGAAATATTCCCTGTGAACTTTCTTTGTAAAAAAATTTGCAGAGGCATATAACAAGTGAGGAACCAGGGGCCTCAGAGCTAGTGCACAAGCTAAAGCTCCCACTGTCTACCTCTGACTTTCAAGGAATTAATAGTTTTTATGGCGAGTTGTTTTTCTTCAGAAGGTTTTTTATTTCTTCTCCCACTCTACAGTCTAGGGCAAGAACATATATGCCATGACTCCCTTTCTCTGAAATCTCAGGTACTCAGCATTACAATGAATACTGCAGACCGATTCAGAGGCTGCTTCTCACACCACTAAAAAGCCTAAGCAAATGCTAATAGCAAAAGTAGAGACAAACACCATAAAAGGATCATCTTAAATAAACAGCATCAACTGAAAACTACTATGGCTGTAGTCAAGGCATTGATGGATTAGAACATGAAGCTAAACGGAAGCACAGGCATTAGTATCAGTGAAATTAATTACTTCTAACAGCCCAAAGGAATGTAATACTTCTCAGTTTTCTCGAGAACATCTGCCAAGAGAGTAGATGCTGTTACAGTAAATGTTAAGGCAACGCCTCAGGCCTTTTAATATTCAAGCAGGTGTTTCTCTTTAAGCACAAGCCCTCCCAGGAGACAATCCATGGAATCTTGGAATCTACCTGACCCAAAATGTTCTGACACCAGCTGCATCAGAACCAAAATGTAATTTTGGGGGCAGTAATTTGAACGAATTGCTTCCCATCTCCTAGATCAAAATCAACATGGTCATATACAGTTAACTGAAGTCATACGTGATGTTACTCATTAGCAATCTGTAATATCTCATCATTAGTAATCAGAAGAGTTTACCACAAATGTAAGTTAATGTCTCACACAGAACAGACAAGGAAAAACACAGTTATAAATACCAGATAAAATGTGCTGAGGAGATGAGACATATCAGGAAAACCTTCAAGCTTGTTGTCAAGATATCCCCAAAAACCCACACGGGGGTAGGGCCCTGTATTGTAAAACAATAATCACGCGTAAGACACCCCAGGTCTCCTCAAAAGTCCTTTAACTCTCTAATGAGCACAGTGAAAGAGTATGTGAGATTTCCAAACCTTCACAAACAAGTAGCATTATTTGTCTGCCTTTGTGTCATAAGGATTTTTGGTACTACTCTTCTTAGTGGGCCTGGAACACACACAATGCAGAGAGATACAAAAGCCCCCAATGAAATTCATAGGTCTGTCTTTCATAAGAGACGGGAGCAAAACTCAGGAGGCCTCTTTTTTAAAGGGTTAACTTTATTTTGTATTAAAATTGATTAGTGATTAATTTGTTTCAGAGCTTCCAGGAGGATGTGTTGGCTCAGTTTTGTCAGCCAGATCAAAGGAGCTGTTTGTAGCAGTTGCATAGCAGTCATGTTTTTCCTGCATTGTGCTAAATCTTGGCTGCCACTGCCTGTACTCATGCTCAGGCTCAGGGTTTTGCATTTTTAAGGTGGGTAGAGCTTGAATTCTAAAGACAGGAAAAAGGTGTCTACTAAGATGTGCATATACCATTTACCTCAACAGGTACCAGACTTTTCTGAAACCTTGTTTCTCCACCGTGTTTATTAAATGCACAGTTCACTACAGACAACAACAATTCAGTTCCTTTAATCCTGTTTCTAACGGACCCACACGCTCTGGCAGAGCCATGCACCTGTGACTGAGCTGGCTGGGCAGCAAAGCAGAGAGGGGGACTGAGATCAACTCCCTAAACAACTGGACTGCACTGAGTGACAGCTTGTTTGTGCATTGAGTGATGTGCAGGATCTAGTTCAGAATCTCACAATGGAATCGCTGCTCTGTGACAGTGACCGTAATGTACTTCCATTCAGTCCCCCCCACAGGAGCAACAAAGGCCAAAAAATTCCACCACAAGTGTGCTTAACTTCAAAAAGAGCAACTCTGTGAAAACAGGGAGGAAGCCCACTAAAAAGAAGCTAAAATGAGCCACTAAAATAATTAAATCCTTCTAGGGAGCAAGAAGATCACTGAGCTAAGGGCACAGCAGCAGAGCATTCCGCATCCTTTTGGAAACACTTCAGAAAGGGTAAAAGCAGACTGGCATGAATAATCAGCAAAGGAAAGAAAGATACTAGAAATAGGAAGGATCATTCAGAAAACTGATGTTGTAACCAAACAAAGAAAGTAGAAAGACTGTGAGCTAAAGACTAAATATAAAACTCTAATCTGTCTAGTTACTCCTTAAAATCTTTTGGCTAGTCTCAGGGATCAAAATTTCTGTTAAACCTTTTTTTGATCACTTCAGCAGAAACACCTGATGACCAGCATACAAAATGGCTACTCAGAGGATAAATGCTTTCCAGGGAAACTAACTTATTTTTTGTACTGATGTTTGCTGTGAGTAAAACTGGGGCTATTCCCACATAGAAAACTTTTTTTAGTGGAGAGTGGGTACATCAGCAAAGACCTGCCTAAAACTGAAGAAACTGAGGAAGGAATAACAGCACAGATAGAGTGAATTAACAGTACCAAAAGACAGAATAAATAGTCATAAACAGTAATAAGCAGTTTTCACCAGAAAGCTCTGAAGGCTGAAACAGCTGCATCTGAATTGCAAGCGTGAGTGGGCCGACTGCTGTACTCTGCTTGGATTTCCAACAGGCTTTTGATGAAGTCTCACACTAAGGGCTTATACAGAAATTACACAGCTACAACAGGGAAAAGAGTAGCCACACAGCTTAACAGGACAAGAAAATGAGAAACAGAAGATGAGAGTAACTGGCTGGTTCTTGCAAGGGAGGAGAGGTCACTGGGGGAGTTCTACAAGGAGATCCATGTTGTTTAAAAATATACATAAAATACCTGGAGACAGAGGTGAACAATAAAGTGACAAAGTTTAATGATGATGTGAAGAATTGCCAAAGTGATTGGGTAGTAAAATTACCCAGATGTAATTCAATGTACATAAAGTACATGTACATAGGGGAAAAAAGAACCCTATTACCTTTAGAAGATAGTGGGCTCTGAATTCACAGTTACTACAGAAGGGCAAGACCTGGAGGTTATGATAACTAGTTCCATGAAAGCATCAACTGAGAGTACTGAGGAACCTGGTGTAAGAGCTTGCCAAGCCACTCTCCATCATATGTGAACAGTCCTTGTTAACCAGGGAGGTCCCAGACTGCAGGCTTGCCAGTGTGATGCCTATCTACAAGAAGGGTCAGAAGGAAGATCCTGTAAACTACAGGCTTGTCAGCCTGACTTCTGTCCAGGGGAAGGTTATGGAGCAGATCATCTTGAGTGCAATCACATAGCACGATACAGAATAACCACAGGATCAGGCTTACCCAGCATGGGTTCATGAAAAGCAGGTCCTGCTTGACCAACCTCATGGCCTTCTACAGCTAGGTGACCTGCCTAGTGGATGAGGGAAGGGCTGTGGATATTGTTTACCTAAACTTCAGTAAAACTTTTGACACTGTCTTCCACAGCATTGTCCTGAAGAAGCTGACGGGGCATGGTTTAGACAGGTGTTCTCTTCACTGGATAAGAAACAAGCTGGATGGCCAAGCCCAGAGAGTGTTGGTGAATGGAGTTAAATCCAGTTGGTGACCTGTCACAAATGGTGTTCCCCAGGGCTCAGTTTTGGGACCAACCCTGTTTAGAATCTTTATCAATGATCTGGATGAGAAGATTGAGTGCATTCTCAGTAGGATTACAGACAATACCAAGTTGACAGGAGTGTTGATCTGCTCAAGTATAGGAATGTTCCACAGAGGGATCTGGACAGGCTAGATCAATGGGCCAAAGCCAATGGGATGAGATTTAACAAGGCTGAGTCTCAGGTCCTGTGCTTGGGTTGCAACAACCCCAAGCAATGTCTTGGGGCAGAGAGGCTGGAAAGCAGCCCGGCAGCAAAGGACCTGGGTGTGCTGGTTGACAGTAAGCTGAACATGAGCCATCAGTGTGCCCAGGTGGCCAAGAAGGCCAACAACATCCTGGCTTGTATCAGAAACAGTGTGGTCAGCAGGACTAGGGTAGTGATTGTCGTCCTGTACTTGGCAGTGGTGAAGCTGCATCTCAGATATTGTGTTCAGTTTTGGGCCCCTCAGTACTAGAAAGACCTAGAGGCTTTGGAGCATGTCCAGAGAAAGCCAACAAAGCTGGTGAGGGATCTAGAGGACAAATCTTACAAGGAGTGGCTGAGGGAATTGGAGTTGTTTAGTCTAGAGAAGAGAAGGCTGAGGGGAGACCTTATCGCTCTCAACAACTACCTGAAAGGAGATTGTAGCAAGGTGGGGGTTCAGTCTCTTCTTCCAGGTGGCTAGTAATATGACAAGAGGAAATGGCCTCAAGATGCAACAGGGGAGGATTATATTGGGTTTTAGAAAAAAATCCTTCACTGAAAGAGTGGTTAAGCATTGGAACAGGCTGCCCAGGGAAGTGGTGGAGTCACTGTCCCTGGAGCTGTTAAAAAAAATGTGTAGATGTGGCACTTCACAACATGGATTAGAGGGCATGGTAGTTTTGGGTCGATGGTTGGACTTGATGATCTTGGCAGTCTCCCAACCTAAACAATTCTATGATATTGTGATTAACTATATAAAACCATGGTTCACCTGGATGTTGAAAATTATGTGCAATTCCAGTCAAGTCATTACAAAAACAATGTTTTAGAACTGGAAAAGGTGCAGAGAAGGGTGATAAAGATTACAAAACCAGTGAATAGCTTCTGAACAGAGGCTGGGACTTGATAGCCCTGAAAAGAGGCAACCTGAGCAGAAATATTAGAGGTCTACAAAATCACAACTGCTAGCAAGAAAGTGGATACAGACTGAATATTAGCTGTCTATTATAGTGCAAGAGCACATGAAGGGAATGGGAGAGAGGTTTAAAACAAGAAGAGGGAGATCATGTAGGGGGTAAAGGGCCTTTGCAACTCCTTTTCAAAGGCTGTAATGGACAGAAATTTTCAGGTATTCAATGGGAGACCAATGAAGGAAGACTGCTATGTTACAAGTACAGACAAAACACAACCAACTCAGAAAATATTCTGAGCTGAAAATATTTGAGGACTACAAAAGTACTAGGGGGAAAATATTTTATGAACTTGTGTTGTTTTATTCTCCTTGGGTGGCTGCTGCTTAACCACATCCTAGTCTGCATGAATCCCTGCTCTGGCCCGATATGACTTGTCATATGTGTGTGTCACATGTGATTTTCGCACATCTAGACAATTTTAACTTATATTTCCAAATTAAATAACGGGTTTTGGAGAAGATGAAGTATCACAGTAAGATTTTAGTCTTAATACTAGAGTAATACTGTGGCATTTTATAATTATTGACTCTTACTATTTTCCTATATGTTGGCTTGTAATCATGAGATTCATTGTTGCTTGTGAGAGGGCAGAATGGTGTCCTGACTGCAGGGACAGTGTTTCAGTGGGCACATTCAGTTGGTGTTTCAATCATTCCTTCATCCCTTTGAACAAGAAGTTCAAGGTCAGGTTCACTTCTTTTCACCTACTAATGACAGCTGAAATTAAGAGACCTAATTAACCTAAAGTGCAGGAGAACTTTTATCTGCAATAGCAGACATTGTGCCTGGCTACTATTTTGCACTTAGACTTTTTTTATGCTTACATTTGAACCAGTCACTCTGAAATATCTTTAGTGTAAATTCTTTGCCTTACACTGAGTTCTTTCCTGAGCAGTGATTTTATCTATGTAGTTTCAATATCTTTTCATACCTGGAAATATATAAATTTTTAAAAATTGGTTTTGTGCATTTACCTGAAATAATCTTTCCAGCATCTGAGGTGTTATCTGTATTATATTTCAACTTGTCAACATTTTTTTTTGCTAATAGATAATATTAAGAAACACGTATCAAATAGCTTCTCATACCACTTTTTTCACTGTAGAGAACAAAAGTTCTGTTACTGCATATATTAGTATATTTCATAGTTAGGTTGACATGAATGTTCTATGACATGATTTCATGTGAAGATGCTAACTGATCAAAAGTGTAATTTCCACATTTTTCCAAACTTTCTGATTTACTAGTGGTTTTTTTCATTCATATAGAGATGTCTTACAAATGAAAGATGCTGTGATTTCACCTGTTCTGGGATGTACCTAGGAGAAAAAAAAAAAGAGAAGAAAAATCCTCAGTTACCATGAAGACATGAGTAATAGAAGTATAATTGGATTGATCCAAGATAAAGGATCAATACACTACTCTTCCTAAGAAATTAAACAGCTTTATTGCAGTTCCCCTTTGCCTGGTACTCCACTAAGGTGCTATCTGCCTTTTTTCTTTTTCTTAAACAACTTTCAGACTCTGAACTATCCCATTGTGATTAAATATACACGTATTATTAGGCATTCTGGAAAGACAACAGCTGCAGAGAAGCACAGTGCCCTGAAGTCAGGCTCATTTGGCAGGTTTCATACTAACTTGATAGCAATTATGATCTCCATTGAGTGAGACAGGGAGTGAATAAGGTATTTAACACAGTGTGGTTTGGCTGTGAAAACCTTTTCAACTTGTGCTTTCAATTTCTGGGCTTCAGTGTTATTAAAATATTTATGTGGGTATATTTAAAAAGAAATAATCATCCTTTTCTCCACACACACTATTTTTTTTAATCTCTCAGAAACATTTCTCTCTGTTTGCTGTCTGCTTCCCAGAGATGGATGCTTTAACCACCATACAGAGCAGGACCATAAATTTCCTTTTCCAGCACTGGAGATGCAGTTACAGTGTAGTGAAATCTATCATCTCACTCATATAAGATGCAATCTGTCTGCATCAGAAAATGACCCAGAACTTTCTACCCACAGTGACTGGATTCAGTTATGGTTTTAACTTAGGAGATTTGATGCATATATCCTGTGTAATACAGGTCTTTCCACGTAGTCCTCACGTGTATAAATTGCTCTTTCTCTTAACTAAACATTATAGATTCTTGTAGAATTTATGTAACACTTTTTTTTTTAACATTGATAGACTAACTTGGTGAAGAGTTCCCCAAATATGCATGTATAGGCTATCTCAATACTCAGAGTAACTACCATGTCTGAGCACCTTCTAAATTCTGTAATACCACTTTCTTATGGTGGCCCACCAGCCACCAGAAAGAATGCAGCATTCTCAGGCAGTGAGGATCTCAATCATAAGATATCTAGGGTGCTGTAATTACCAGGATAGAAGTGCTTATGAGAATCTTAGGATACTACAATCCTATAAGCCTGAAAGTTATCTTACAAACTCTAAAGGGTAAAGATACCAAGAGAACACATTTGACCACGTTTCACATAATTGCATTCATACTTCACATTCAGTCAGGTCTGAAACTCTTGGCAAAGTTTTTGCCATTGTTGGCCTTAATTATTCGTTTTTAAAATGTAATGCACTACACAACAGTCATGATCTTATTCCTAGATATCTGTTGTATGAAGCTTGTAAGTTTAGTATTTACTAGATCTACTAGTAGGTCTTGCACATCTTGTTTCTTGTGCCTTTCCAAGCCCCTTCTCCTTGGAGAGAAGAGTACTAGGAACAAGAGGGTAAGACCAATTTTCAGAGTATTTGAGTCCTGCCTCTAATCCAGTCAGGAGCATGAATGTGATAGCTGACTTTGCAGCAATGTGGAGGGTGAAATACAGACATGCTACATTAAGAATTTTTTGAAAGCTCCAGACTTTGGCACCCATGACAAACTGCCACATGATTAAGAAGTTAGATTTGCATTCCAGACAGCTCTAAAACTGAATGTGAACAGTTCCTGCAAAAAGCAGTAGTCCCAAATGTGTTTATTGTGAGTCTGTCTGTACAGCGAGCTACTTTGCCACGTAGTACGAACAAGCTGACTCAAGTACCAGAAACGACCTGAGTGTGGCAGATCCATGGTCCCTGCATGCTTACCACTTATCTTGAAAAAGCCAGGTAAACGTGTCTACAGAGTTTTGGTTCCCACATAACTGGGGGGGGGGGGGGGGGGGGGGGGATTTGTTGAAGGCAACTCACAGAAAGCTTAGTTGATATCTCTTTACTCTGATACTACAGTTTATGAAGGAAACATTTAATGGAGGAAGCTTGACAAAGCAAAGGTCAAAATTTGGGTGGCTTCTTTCTTTTATTTTCTTTTTTTTTGTTGTTTGTTTGGGGGGGTTGTGTTTGTTTTCTGTTTAGCCAACAAACTGAAGCACAACATCTGAGATGTCCTTCTTCTTGATCCCAGACTGTAACTTTGCAGCCATGTGCAAGTACATGGACAAGTTACCCTGTGCTTACATACAGAGCAAACTGCAGAGACCAAGGAGCACAGAGGGTGCTGGTGAGTCCAGGTGACTCCCTCCAGTCATGATCACTCTACACTTCTTTCCTCAGCTCTTCACAGGTCCACATTCGACTGTTGCTGTGATGGTTATCTTTTCAAATATGAATGGTCCTCCCATTTCATTCTGTTGCCTTTTGCCCTCAATGTTCAGTAGGATCTTTCTAGAAAAAGCACTCTTACCACAAATCTTGTACTGCTTGTTGCACACTGCAGGCAAAAAGTGAGGAGTATGGGGAGAAGAAATAAGTGGAAGCAAAACACTTTTCTAACATACTTTTCTGAAAAAAAAAAAAGTTATTTCAAACACACAATACAATTTGGCAACTCAGTGAACTGATATTAGGGATTTTTTCCAAGCTAGTGTGCTTTTGATTTAGCCTTCCTATCTGGGTTAGCTTTTAACAAATGCAGTTATCTACTTCCTATATGAGTGAGAATGTTTTTAGCACTATGGAGCAAGCTGGCAAGAAGTGAGCAGCAGTGTGAGACCACCAGCAGGTGCGTGGGAGAAAGAACCAATTTGAGAAGCCTGAATAGAGTGCATGTGAGATTTGGCAATGGGGAATCAATATTATAAAAAGCATAGTAAAAATCTTTCTGATTCTAAGAAATGTTGCTGGGACAACTGTGCTGTTGAGATCATAATTTGTTTCACTGTATTTCAGTAGTTTCTGATTTTTTGTATGTTATGTCTAAGTTTTAAAGACTATTTCTTTTTTTCAAAACATTTGGAAATACTCATCTTTAGATTGAAGTCAGAGTTTTACCTATAGCTCCTGAGAGCTGCTTATTTAATGTCTGTTTAGAAGCAAGGAAGAGAGCAAGATGTCAGTTTCTAGAATGTCATAATACAACTGGATCAAGAGATCACTGCAAAAAGGAACATTTGTACAAGAAATATCCCAATAGTGGAAAATTTCCAAATAAAATTTACCAATAGTTGTATGTGCTAGGTATAAATATAGATAAATTACATTCAATTAGCTTGTACATGGTTATGTAGACATTAGGGGAAGTACAGTTACATGAGCCACCTGCTCACCAGATACCTATTAACATGCTTGCTGGACTCAGTGTTACCTACCAAGATAACTCCGTACTACAAAAGCACCAGTGAATACATTTGTATTAGCGCTTTGTGGCAGAGAGACTTTAATGTGCCAACTCCTCAAAATGAATGCAACATCCTTGAAGAACTCATGCCAGAACTGGCACTCTGAGTGAGATCCTGAAGTCAAGAGGAACATTTTCATTGCCTTTAATGAGGCTAGAATTTGTTGACTTGTAACAAACAAAGAAAAAATGGATAGTTGGAGTAGCAAAGTGATAGTTAATGGAGAATACCCAAAAGGGTCGATCTGAACAACACATCAGAAACAAGGAAAAAATGTGTCTTAGTCATTCTCAAGTCTGATGTGCATTCATAATGCCGGTGTAGTCCTTTGGTATTCGGTGTGTCAGGGTAATCTAGGTATTGGGACTGAAGCTGGGAAGAATATAGAACAAAGAGGCAATCTAGAAAAAAAAAGTTCTAAACAGAAGCTGAGACTTCAGTAGCATACAGTCAGGCTTTCCTGAAGAGCAAGACATGTGTCACAGATAAATAAAATGAGATTGCAACAAAGGTGAAAGTCATAGAAAGGAGGATAGGGGGAAGGATTCTTTGTTCACAAGGCAAATGCACAACCTCATTATATAACTTTTTACAGCAGGCCATTAATTGCCCATTAAATATATATAATGCTGGAAGTAAATATTTGTGTTTTGGTGACCCAGGAATGCAAATAATTGACTGAAACTTTTTAGTTTCTAATGAGGGAATGGCAGTATCATGTTTAAGGAAAGAATGTTTGAATAAAATATTTCTCCAGAGAACACTTCCACCACCTCAGAGATACATAGATTCCTATTGACTTGGTCCTTTTATGACTCCATGAAATCAACCTGTATGTGCTCAGTTAAATGTACAGAGAAAAAAAGACACTGAACATTTTAATCATTCTCATCCATGTTACAGAAGGTACTTCAAGATGTGATTCTTAATATGAGGTAAGATATATCTATTTATATGTGCCCCATTTAATGCCATATTATTTTCTAACCATTAGAAAGATAAAAGGATGTCATTATATTGGAACTATATACTTACAGATTAATTGTTTATTACAGATTTTTTGTTGTTGTTGTTCTGTTCCTATTCTGAATGGACATAGTTTTGCTACAATATAAAAGATGATAAAACCAAATTCATGCAGTGATAAGAAGTATTCTGTCCTCTGTTTTACTTGAAGAAGCATACTCATTCAAGCTTCTTTTTGTAATGAGACTATTTACCTTTTTGTCTGTTCATATGCTACCACCTTATGGTTGCATGCCATGGTAAAGACTATGAGAATATTAGGAATTGATAGAGAACATGTTGGAGTACATAATTGTTACTCCAAGGAAAGCTACATTGCATTATATAAAATAGCATAAACTGCCTGGGAAATATAACCTTGTAATTTTGAGGTGAACTCATTTCACTCAAAAAAAAGAGCTTAACTGAAAAGCTAACACCCTTTTCAACTGTTTCCAGAGATAAGACATAGTCCAAGAGATCTTGAAGCTAGACTCCTAGAAATGGCATTCTGCCAGAATCTGATGGAAACAATTAAAACACTATCTGATATTGGTTCTGTAGCTAACAGGATCATTCCCAGACTTCATAAGTGCACAAAACCAAGCACACTCAAATGAGAAAATTGTGATAAGGGATTAATATGATGGATGAATTCTTGTTTGTTTCTCTATATTGTTACCACGGGGGTGCTGATGAGCATGTATTTATCCATAAGCCACTAATTTACTACCACTTTGCCAATGGTGTTGAGAATGTCATTACTTTCCACTACCTGACTGAGAGAAGCTGACCACAATTTAAACAGAAGCATTAGAGCACTACAGTGAGCATCATGCTGCGATGAACTATGTTCTGCCTGAGAAGAACATACAGCACATATAGGTTTCCTTACTTTCCGCAGGTCTAATATGTGCACTAGATAATCATTGAAGTGGAAATTCATTTAAAGGTGACCTACAAGAGTATTAAAAATAACATCACAGCTTTAGTGATATATGCTAAGCATCCCAAATGACCAGGCTAAGCCAGGCATTTAGTACAGTTTTAATATGAAATGTAACCATTTTTAGTTCTAATGCTTGCAAGAAGTCTTCACCTACTGTGAGTTGTTGGCTTCTTCTCAGTGTGACCCACAGGCCTGCTGCTGGACTTGTCAAATCCACTAGAGAGCCCCAAGGCAGATTGTGGTTTGACCTATCAGGGTATCTTAAAACTCCTTATTACAATATTATGGTGGTTTCAAGTATTTTACATTATACATGAATTGGTAATGAAAAAAAAAATTTTTTTTTAAATCTCTGCACATTAGAAACCTTCACAGAACTTTAGGGAAGGGATTTCTTTAATGCTGTTAACATACTCACATATCTTACAAAGGGGTCATGTGATGGATGAGCTATCATCTGCAGGATGGTGACCTCATACAGGAGCAGTTACTCCTGTGCAGTTAGAATTTAGAGTGTTTTGAAAAGAAAATTAAAAGGGTTAATGGGGAGAAAGAATGGGATTTACATGTAAATTTGCTGTATCCTCTTTTAGGGAAGTTTCTGAGGCATACCTTCCATGTTTCCAAATCTGATAAGCACTTGATAAAGTGATTTTACTTCCCATTCCTATGCATACTTTATTTTTGTGCTGGCATGACAACATCAACACCAATTCAGTTCAGTTCCAACTATTTTAATTATGAATTGAATTAATTTTTATACAAAATTTGCTAGACAGTCGGATTGCTTATGTAAAAAAGTATTTCCACCTTCATATGTGAAAACAAAACACTTATTGCTTTTGCTAGATGTTCACTTACTGCATTTCACATAGTTTGAACTGTAAAATGGCTTTGGTCAGATTTGTTCTGTATGTATTGTTTCATTCTGTTTCTCATGGAAATTTAAAATGATAACAGTTCTGAACTGCTGGCAAGTGTTAACTCAAAATTTGCACCCCTCTATTTTCACAGGAAGATAAAATAAAATATTTCTGTTCATTAGCTCCTTCCTTTCACCTCATCAAGTCTAAACTGACTTCAGTGTAAATTTAAATGCTCTCTCAGTACAAAAATCTTGGTGCATCCAAAAATTACCTGTTTATAACATTCTCAGGAAACTAATTAGATTTATTTCAGTATTAAAGTGAAAAAGGTAAAGAACAACCATGCTTCATCCACTGGGACCTAGAGCAGAAACAAATTAGTTCTTTATCTTGTTTGGATTTTTGCTAATCAAGAAAAATGCACTTAATTACTCCGATAGGAAGCAGTGCATGTAGAAACTGCACTGAGCCTGGGGCCAGATTCATGCAGTCTGAGATAGCATGTTTGTTGTACTGTTTCTCTGGAAATAGAAGAGAACCTCCTCAATCATAGGTAGAAGAACCTGTTATTTTATCCAGTTAAGAATTTCAATGCCACATAAGAAAAACTGCTCTTTTCATGGTCCTATAAGTTTATTTTGTACTAGCAACACAACAGTATTTTTTCACCTCAAAAACTGCAGGAGCAGAGAATTGGGCAGTAGAACTGCATTTCTTGTTGAGATTCAGCCAGCACTGGTGTAAATCAGAAATCACTGTCATTGTCTAACTCCATTTGGAGGTAGTCTGAGATCTGTTTATTGGGAATGAAAGCAGAATAGCCCTGTTGCTTATCAACAGTGAAAGAAAGAAACCAGGTTAGCCTATGGGCAGAATGCTGCTGGCAAGCATCTTACTTTAGATTAATGTTAAGGAAGAGAGTAGAGCTTTGTGATGCTGCTAACAGTTGCATAGTTCTGATATTTCACATATTCTCTGTGGATTACAAGAATCATTCTTCCTTCACAGCATTTTTGCCAAGGATTACCACTGCGGGAAAAAAACCCCTCAAACCAAAACAAAGTTAGGTCCGTGAGCAGGAAAACGAAGCCAGGTTTTCTATGGATTTGTGTCCCAGGGCTGCCCATGGGTAGTTTCCATAGACGTCTGAGTTCCAGGATATATAATGAGTGATAATTTCACACTGTTGCCTTTCCTGTATCAGGACATTATAAGGTATCTTCTTTTCTTTGGATTTTTGTTTGTTTGGTTGTGGTTTTTAAGCGTGACCATGTGAGGTTTCTGAAACCTCGATGAATGAAACATCTCTGTGACCTTTCAACCTCTTAATTTTATTGCAGCTAGCTAGTGAATATTACCAGCTTTGAATCAACAGACAAGAATGAAGTATGATTGAATGAGAATGAGAATGAAGCGAATTAGTTTCCCTAAGGAAGCTGCTTTTAAAAAAGTTTTATTGAACCAAAAAGTAGGGCAGGACTTTGTCAAAATTTCTATCTAATTCCCATGGGCTGCTCTTGGAAAGACAGAAACTCAGATCAGTATTTTTCAGCTTGGATCAGTCTATGTTTTTACTACAATTTTCTAGCCCATCATTTATGATAGATAAATATCTTGGGAGTGCCTGCTATAAAGCAAAAATAAACACTCAAGTCTTATTTTTATAATTAGCTTATCAGCTGCATTTCCAAGACTCCTTATGGCAATATTCTCTTAATTGGAGTTGGAAGTAGTGTCAAGCAAAGTCTATAGTGTTTAGCAGTCTTTCACCACTCATTGGAAGTTCATCAAGTCACCAAACTTAAGGAGATACTCAAGGTATGGATTTTGGTTTGCTATGTCATTTTATTCTTATGGTGCAGCAGTTCATATAGCATTGCAGACTCCCAAATGCAAGCAATGGGAGAGTGTTTTTACAAGCAATGACCACAGTCAGGTTGTGTGTAGGCAGTGGAATTGAAGTTCAACAGCAGATTGTACAGTTTCTTCTCACCATCATTACAGAGTCTGTAAATTCTGACCCTGGAATCCTGCACTATGAATGATGTGGTTTCATAAATAGGTTGTTCTTTTGAGTGCTTTCCAGACAAGCAATGTCTGAAAGCAAACAAAGAAGACATCTCACCACATGTGTGCATATTTTCTCATCTGGTTTACTTATTTTTTTTTTCTCAGTCTTTTTAAGGAATGTTAATTTAACTTTCACGTTTATGCTATTTAGGCTGCAATGTTTGGCCATCTATCCCAAGTTCAGACCATCATCAGCAACCATGTCAAATGACATGCAGCCCAGGCAGAAGATGGAGGCTGTAGTGCTGAGAAAAGTGCTGTGAAAAGCAGTGGATCCCAGTTCTTGGCTCTATAAAACTCAATGCAAGTTGGGAAACCTCCACCTCATACCCAGGTGAAATGGTACCAGCCAGCTGACTAAGTGAAACCTAAATGCCTTAGAAACAATTTCTCCTGGCTCTTACTACCACAATTTATCTGCAGTTTAGGAAGGAAACATATAATCTTGCTTATTGTCCTTTAAAAGTTGCTAGCTCCTTGTTTACACCATTCATGAAGTAGGTAACATTTCAAGGTTACTTTTGACTAGCTTTTGTTCTGAGATGGTAGGGAACATAGCTTCTAATTAACCCAGCATGTTCATCAGAATCAAATTCTTCAAGTCCATGGGATCTACAGAGAAATTTATCTTCAAGTACAATGTACTTAACAGGCAGCTAACGTTGTTTAGTCTATTGGAAATTCATTGAAAATCATGGGAAATTTACCACATTTTGACTGACAATTTAAAATTTTAAAAAATAGAACTTTCTCCAAACATATGGTCAGTAAAACTATCCTGGTATTAATACATTTCTAAATTATTATTTTTACATTAATAGGAAGGCTCCAAAGATGGAATTTTTTACTAGGGATATGCCTATAATTATAGAAAGTAAAATAAGTATTTTACATTTATAATGCATAATAAAATGTAGTCAATGATAAAAGAACACTAAGCAATGGTGTCCAGCACATCAAAAAAGAAAGCTGCAGAGAAAAGATTTTTCTGGTGTTCTCATCAGCAAAATTCCATAATTGAGAAATTTACTCCTGTAGGTTCGACGGGTGACAGTACCTCTGACAGCACCATGCCAAAGGCAATATTGGTTGAAGGCTTATTCTCCTTTCTTCTTAGTATATTACTCTTTTTTCATAATTTCATTTAAGAAACAGGTACATTCATGGTGTTTCTATCAGAATCTCTTGCATAAGACATACAGCTGCTTTGATAGGTAGTAATGAATCAGATTTTAACTCAAAAAAACCCCAGACTACTGGCAATCAAAACATCTTGTGTTGGTTTTGAGGAAGTTCTAAAAGATATAAGATAAGCTTCCAGAATAAAGACTCTGGGCTCTTTGCTCTAAAGTTAGTAAGCTTGTCTTGATATTATTTTGAAATTTTCAAAATATTTTGATTATCTCAAAACCCTACTGCTTCTTTTTGAAAGTTTTAAACTGTAAATTTTGTTAGTAAGCAAAATTTTTCTTTTTAAACAATACAAAGTCTCATAAAATTGCAACCCTGATATTTCATCCTGCTTTAAATAGAAGGTAATGCCCTTGTGTTAGAGATCAGGTCTATAAGTCTTCACACAGTCTGAATCTATTGTCAGACCTTCTTCTGTTTAATTTTAGGCCTTGTATTTGAGCTTTGATTATGGACAATTTAAAAAAAAAGGAACAGAGAAAAAAAGGATGTAGCCTTACAGAAGACCTTTAAGCATGCTAGACACCATACACTTTTAAGGGACTGTAAGATTCCCTTACAATGGGCCAGGAGACTTGATCTGAGGAGACTTGGCTGTCTATGTATTTTAATCACAATATGCTCCCTCCTTTTTTGTTTTTCCTACTGAATTTTATAATGGACCTCCTTAAAGAAAGAACAGGAACAGACCCTGTTTTAATAATAATTTATGTGTATCCTCCTGTCTCACAAATTTTAACTTTGATTTGTGTGCCTGCAAAGCTGATGATTCATGTGGAGTTTCCAGAAGTGGTTTTCATATGATGATCTTCATGTCAGGATAGTACTTTGTGCTAAACCCCATGCTTGGACAGGGTTGGAAGGTTGTGACTGAAACTATTAGAGGAAGGCATTTGTCTTCAATAACAACAAAGAAATGACATACAAAAGACAAAATCTTGTCCAGTTGCAGTCATTTCCTTATTTGCTTTATGTCTCCAAAACAGATTTAGTATAAAAGAACATTAACATTATATATTAGCTCTAACGTAGGATCAGGAAAGGCAGCTGAACATTACATATGAATTGTGCCTGTGTGTACATTGCTGTATAGATATGTATGGATAGCCAAAATTCCTATGATATCTGCATTCTCAAGGAAAAAAACAAACATCGTTAACACTTGCAGATGCACACACAATATAGGGGCACTCATTAAAATTGCTCACTTACAAAGTGGCCCTATTCTGGCACCTATGTTATTCAAAATGTGAAATCACAACTTCACTGATTGAGAATCCTGTATTGCCCAGGATTCTCTCAATATTCCTCAAGCCTTGTCTGATCACTAGCTCTGAGTTTAAAACTGAAGTATAAAGGTAATTCTCTTTCCATCGTGCATAAATTTTAAGTATTGTATTATTTTTATCTAGAAACAAAAATAAAGATTTCACTCATTTACCCTATCATATGAAGAATCATTCAATCCTGGAGCTGAATCAGAAAAATCGTATTGTATCAATGATTTCATTTGATTTTTTAAACTCAATAGTAGCTCTTTTTTTTTTTGCAAATTATATACAAATAATTATATACACATATATATATATTAACCCAAGTTTTACTTTACCTTTATAATTAAGATGATTTTGGTGTTTATTTCGTCTTCTTTCTACCTTTCCCCCTCCCCCAAACAGGAATGTCTTACTGCTTTTCTTTCATTCTGTCTGGTTGTTGTCCATACCATCTTCAATTCCTGCATTTTACTAGAAAATTTAATGATCCTAGAGGAAAATATTTGTGATAGAAAGTAGTTCATTATTATATAAGGGCAAACAATATGGGTTTATGGTGTAATCAGCAAGCTGCTCTGAGAACAAAATGCTTGCTCACATTTTTGGATAGCAGTCCCTGTCTTTGTGACAATGGCTGCATCTTCAAATTGTTAATTATGCACTGCCCCCTAGGGATGCCTGTTTTGCTTGTGGCAACCTGCCTGCAGCTCCTGCGGGATCCAGGGCTTATTACCGTCTAGATTTCTCATAGGGAACTCTTACTTCTCCCCTCTTTGTCTTTTTTGACCTTGACAGTAACTTTGCATTTCCTCCTCTTCCAGACATAATCATATGACTTGCCCTTCCGGCTTAGTTTTGTTGGGTTTTTGTGGTTTTATAGTAAAGCATTCTATGGATTTCCAGTGCACACATATTTCCTTTTATATATGAAGTTTTTTCTAAGTTATTTGAATGGGATGGTAAGATTTTTAAACATTCTTTTTCTTTTATGTATTTCTAAGAGATGGATTTTCATTTCAATTGTTTGTTAAAAATGAGCTGTGTGAATTTCCTTCTCAGAGCCACATTTTGCTTCAGTGCTGAAAGAAAGGAGCTGAAAACTGCAGTACACTACACAGATGTCAGATACCTGATGAGTGATTTCTTGCACTTATTGATGATGTGGTGTTTTCAGGTAAATAATAATAGTAATAATAGTGATAAGGACATGTTTCCTTTTACATCACTCTCATAGATGAGATGAGATGATATGTCCACAGGAGATCTATTCAGAGGAAAGAAAAATTTTGCCAAAAGTATTTATGATCAAAACAGTTTGGAAATACAAGATGGTAAAATGACCAAAGGGCAATAGGTTTTGAATAGACTTCATCAGCAGAGATGAGAGGTCATCTAGGAAGATTGCTTACAGGAGCTATTAAATCACTTCTGTGACATTGTTAGAAGAAGCTGCTTAACATAATCATGAGCATTCAGTAAAAATGCTGTTTATTATAAAACTTTTTTTGATTTTCATATTTGATATTGTTATACAAGATGGTGTAATGTAAGGTCAAACACATTTCTCCAGTAAAAGTTACCAGTATTAATAATTTGTAGTGCTTTTCTTGACAACTTTCAAAGTAAAAAATTGTTGGGAAATACATCTCTAAGTCAATTTGCACTACTAGCATGTTTAAAGACTTATGGAGAAATTTTTCTTTGTACTGGAGTTACAGACACTTGCAACTGATACAGTGTTTGTATATGAACCAGTCGTGCATCCTATGCCTCTGTTTGAGTTTGATTATCCTTCTTAATGACACAAAGCCACTTATCTCTTCGAAGTGCTTATTATTTAGTATTAAGGATCTACAAAAAAAGGATTTTCTGCTAATTTTGTTTCTTCAGTTTGGAGTCAGACTGCTCTATGCATATTTTCTTATACTTAAAGTGGAGAAATGTATTATCACTTTTGTTTCTCATATATTTATGCAATACTATGATTATTTTGGGATGAATGTACCAAATCAGAGATTTGGATTTGGACATATCTTTGTTGCATGATGGGTTAGAAGTTGACTCTCACATTTGATAAGGACTAGTTTGAAAATTTGAAGGTGATGGAATTTTGCCAGAGTTGTGGTTTTGGTTTTGCATAATTTTTGGCACAAATCAGTGTCTTGCAAGGCACTAGCTTATAATTTTCCAAGAGTTTCGCTTTATTCTGGATCATAATCCTGTGAGGATGCATGCTCTTGTTCTATCACACTGAGCAATGTTTAGATTGCCTGAGAACACAAATTTTAATATAAGTCTGAAAGTGTTTTACAGGCAGAATTGGGCCAGAGTTTTTCAGTGAAGAAGTCTGGGTACCATATGGTTCTATGGGTGCAAGATGTAGAACTCAAAAGCATCTGGAGACTTAGTCAGAGGGGAGAGAGTGGTACCTACTTTGTTAGCTCTGGCCTTATTTTTGTTTATAGTGTTAGACCTCTGACCGAAAAGCAAACTAGTTTATAGTGCCATAAATTCCAGCACTACAAAGGCTGGAATCTCTCTGAAGAGCCAGGATTAGGGATCTGAGGCACACTTTATCACTATATTTCTTCAGTGTTATGCTGATGATTATTTCAGTGGGATTATTTTAGCCTAGAACTCAAATAGAGTTTTATTTCAGATCCTATAATATAAGTCACAGAATCACAGAATATTAGGAGTTGGAAGGGACCTTGAAAGATCATCTAGTCCAACCCCCCTGCCACAGCAGCATTCCTTACACCAGGTCACACAGAAGCATGTCCAGACAAGTTTTGAATATCTCCAGAGAAGGAGACTCCACAACCTCTCTGGGCAGTCTGTTCCAGTGCTCTGGCACCTGAACTGGGGAAAAATTTTTTCCTATATTCACACAGTACCTCCTATGCTTCAGCTTACAACCATTGCCCCCTGTTCTGTCACTGGGCTTCAGTGAGAAGAGGCTGACCCCATCCTTCTGACACTCACCCCTCACATATTTAAAAGCCTAAATAAGATAAATCTGTGCATATTACAATTTTACTAATTACAGAATAGTGTATGAATTTGCAGGAAGCTGCTAAATCAAAAATAAGAATTTATATGCAAACTTCATGATATACTAGAGTAAATTCTCTTGAGCCAACCCACTCACACTAACACTAGTGGGCACACTTTCTTTGTCTAGCTCATCCACTTGGTCAAGCCATGTATTAAGAAGAGATATACAGTTGGGACCCTTTGTCAAACACCCTCAAATTTGGGCTACAGACCTTGAATGGGACACCCATAAAGCAAAAGAAATGTCCAGATAAACAGAGTCAGAAAGGGGATGTCAAAGTATTTAAAATTCAGTAAACTTAAATCAGTCTTAACTGTTGTAGTGCTGCTTCCCATAGTGATGCACACGTGTAGGACCAAATACCTACCTGCAAGCTACCTAATTACAGCAGATTATAGACATGGATTTCTGTCTGGTCCATAAAAAGTAATAATATATCAGAAATTTAGAGCTATATTTTTAAAATTTTACTTCCTCATTATGTCTTATTTTGGTTAAACTCAATATATTCCTGCATATTTTTTTAAACCTGCTATTTGGTAATTTATTAGATGGCATTAGGATGAGTTGGCTCTTTCTTTCATTTTCCCTGCTTATCTGACAGCCAAAAGGAGCTAGAATGAGATATGCCTGCAAGTAGAGTACATACTTTTGGAAAGCATTCTGAAGCATAATATATTGAAATCTTCTATAATGAATCGCTGTTTGCCAGAAAAAATATTCAGCCATGCCAGAAAATTATATGTGAGGAATAAGCACTTTTCTACCCCCTTTTTTCCTCCCCCCTTCCCATTTTGCATTGCTTGGAAGAGGAGACGAAAAATGGCACAGATGCATGCAGTATTGCACAAAGAGTATATATGGACATTTCAGCCACTGATATTTCCCTATTTTCTGATGCTAATGTAAGATACGTTGGTTTTGCATTTATAATTTAGATGAACAGATGGTGAAGACTTAGTTTAAAGTAATACTGTACATCCATTAAAATAATCTCTGCTGACAGTGGTTCTTCACTACAGCAAGACTTAATTGCATGTATAACACATATACATCAGAAAGAACTTGGTGTTTAGCCATTTGCTCCATTAGGACAATAGTAAGACAGACGTCACCAAAACAGGATTTGTCCTGGAGACTCCTAAGAGTAACAGATGTATCTCTGCTGATAATACTGGCTTGCTTTAATTAATGAACAGTTTATGAATAAAAGAAAATATTGTTTCTGAATATACATGGATTTTTTTTTTAAAGGCACCTGTGTTTTGGGGGAGGAACACTCAGGAACATGACAGAAGTAAATTGTTAATAAATCAATTTAATATTACATACACTATTTCTCCCATAGAATAGAATACATCATCTGTGGTGTTCTTTAGCAAGCTTTATGACAGTGTGTCTTTGTGGGCTGCATTTATGTTTTAAGTTAGGTATATCTGTCTGAAGCAAGTCCTTAAGCTGTTATGGAACAGAAGCAGATCTCTGCATGTTTTCATTTTTCCACAGAAATTGTCAAAAAAAATGCCAATTTACAAATTGTTTATATATGGGTTATATATACAAAAAAAGTCATTATGTGTGTTCACCTTAAGATCTGTACTTTACAGGAAATGGAACTTCAGGTTATATCTCCAAAGTAGGTATCCATCCTCCACCTGTTGTTCAGAATAGCAACAGAGATGTTGAGCAACAATACTTATTTTTCACTAAAGGGGTCAGTCGTAGAGGTAGTTGTATATTTATAACATAACTCCTTTCATGTTCACTTGTTTTCCTGCCTATCATCCACATTGGGAGCTATTTTCAATAATATGAAATCTATTGAACTCTAAACCTCCAAAGATATAGTTTGACAGAAGCATCTCCCTTTCTTCTCCCACACTTCCTATGTAAGGTCGTGTTTTACTATTGTTGTGATTACCAAAAATGAAGTATGATCAGGGTTGGATGAACATTTTTGCAAGTTTTTTAAACTGAAATATATTTTTTAATCATACCAAAATTATCAGCAAAGTTGCCATATAGGGGCTGAACAATTTCCAATTGAGAAAAACAGTTATCTGCACTAGTTTAACAAAATCATTGAATTCCCATCCTTTATCATGTTCTTCATCTGTTGGAGGCCTGGGATCCATACTCTCTCCTCCTCAGGAATTATCACTGTCCATGGGAATGACTTGGAGACGGTATTGTGTCCTACTTTGGTCTGAGTTCTTTCACTTTTGCTGTTAAAGTTCTGCTTTGTTTAAAAATATTTAGATATTTACTGAAGCAAGAACTTGAACTCTGAGGTCCCATTTTCCACATGAATACCCTAAACCTCAGGTTATTGAGTCATTTACACTATCTCTCAGAATATTTTACTATATTAAACCAAGTGGAATAGCACCAGCAGGAGAGATTGAGAGAGTCTTTATCCCAGAGTATGAGAACTCTATAATATGGTGGTTAAACATTCTTCCTGGAGATGCAGTTCAAAACCCCTCAGATAGAAGAAGGAATTGAACCATCCTTTTTTCTGAGATGACCTGTAGGGTAAAGCAGAAGAGAGATACTTCTTTCTTTTAATCAATACATTAGTTTTCTTTAAAATGTCTGAAATTGAAATTAAATATTTATCTTCAGTGTGTGTACCTTCTGCCTGCCTCCCAACAAAACCCATTAAAAATTAATTTGGACAGAAATTTGGAGTTGGAAAAGGATACAGTTTGGCAGCCGTACTGACAGTGTCTTTAACTTGTGTAGACTTCATTCTGGTGACAAAATTAATAAGAACAAATAGTCCTGTAAATATTGTTGAAGTATATGGGTAGTGCCCACTGAAGAAATAAGAAAGAGGAAAAGTAGTGAGAGAGGCTGGGAGCCAAGCAACAAAAAAAGGAAAGTTTTACAAAACATTAATTTGACTAATTTGCTTAATGCAATAAAGAAAATATGTCTTTATTTGGAGAATTAGCAGTAATGATTGATTACAAAAGTATTATATTTGCTAGATATAGGATGAATAATATCTGTGAATAGATATAGAAAATATTTCTCTAAAATTCAAAAAAATCCATAAGTTATAGAATGCAGAGAACAAAATATCAGCACACTAACATGCTGAGAAAGGCTTCAAACAATAACTGAGCAAATCTTGGAAGACTTCCAAAAAAACAGGCTACAGGAGAAGATCTATATGCAGAATAATGGGGTTTAGACAGTAGAGATAGTGCAGCAGACATTTGTGAATGGAGTATTAGTTCTCTAATTATAATGATTACCTAAGTTTAAGGTCAAGGCATCTGTGCATTGCTGTCTGTAAGAAACTGATTAGAAGTAGCATTTAATCTCCGTGATACTATTTCCAAATTCTCTTAGAAATTTGAATATCTCCAAATCATTACTTATTATTTGTATTGTACCTAGACATATTGACTGAGATGGGTCCCTGGTTGCCACCCAGAAATCATTGACATCAGGGCTGACTCTCCTACCACTTAAACTAAAATAAAAACTAAAAATCCACCACAGGGAGGAAAATGATGAAAAATTAAGACTCTCACATGTTAATTTATTCTGCTTTCTCATTCATACCAACCATGGAAATGACAAGCTTCATACTGTTCTATTTCGTAATTCAGACAAGTCTATTTCCTGTCTTAGAAATTAACTTCTTAGCTAATCACTCATTATGACCACAGATTTGCTGCCAGGGAAACCTATCTGACAAGCATCAAAAGTGGATCTTGTTACTTGGACAGGGATGAAGCACAGAGTGTCGCAAAGAAAGTCTAGTTTCAAACAACCTTACTCACATTATTTCAGTTATGTTCCTTGATTTTGGAGGTTGTGCTGATTTCTGAGGTAGCTTGTGCTTCTGCAAGACCATTATCTAGCCAGTATGTCACACTGGTATCTGCGAGCAACATTGCCCTAGGGAATTTTCTTGGTGTTTGCCATGTTAGAATAAAGTTGAATTTGAAAAACACCAGGCACAGATCAGTGAGTTACATGCACAGATTTCTTTTCCTTTTCTCCTTCTCCCCTAAGGGTATAAATATTTGGATTTGGATTGCAAGTGACAAAAGAAAGCCAGTCTCAATAGGAAGGAGTGTCAGCTGACCACATAGTTAGAAGAGATTCAAGTTAAGAATGAGTGTTGAGTTGAGGGAATTAAGGAGTCAATATAAGGGCAAGGAAGAAGGAATAAAACACAAAGAAGGAGGAAATATTAGAGGTGATGGAGCCAAGATATGGAGAGGTATTATATAGATGGAGATTTTCTAAAAGCTCATGTTGAAGAGAACCATAAGGTTACTTCTAGATAAGAAGGGAGCAAATGAATGTGTGATAGGAAGTCACAGGAGGGAACAAGAAACAGAAACCTGAAAATAGTGAAAAATAAAAGGTGACAATTTGGAAGAGATTTGCTGTACGCTTGTTATAACTATTGCTCTGCAATGCCATTTGTGAGAGAAGAATATTCCCATCCCAGTGAAAAATTAAAATTTTGTAGTTTTTTTAAATGAGTGATTTCTAATAAAATACATGGAAATTTTAGTTTACATTTCAGTTTTAGAAAACAACCCCTATTTCAAAATTTTAGTTCATGGTTTCTTGTCTTTCTCTTGGTTTACTTCTTCCTCCCTCTTTCTTCCTCCATTCTAACTCAAATTTGCACCATCTTCAAAAAAGTGTGTGCTAGAAGGAAAAACTGAAACATAATATTGACAATCTAAAAATTTCCAAAAATAAAGAAACATTAAACAAATCATAAGTGCACTTGACAAGGAGGAAGGAACTCTTTTTGCAAAAAGTCACCCCAAAGAATAAAAAATGCAGATCAAAATAAACATAGTAACATTTTCTGATGAGAAAAATGTAAGTGGCATTTCCAGAAAAGCTTCATTGAGGAAACAAAGATAATTTCTAGTTTGTATTTTTGTGTTTCTGAGCTAAAAAGAAATGACACGTTAAAACAAATGCAACCTTTGGATCCCTTTCTGACCTTGAAGCAAGAGTCAGTCATGGTTATCATTGCAGAGGGAGATGTTTTATCTCCAGCTGTGGCCTGTGGGTGATAACCAGACCTTTTACATTTCAATTGTAAGTGTTAGAGTCAGGAAAGAAACAGAATTCATGTGTTTTTTACCATTTAGGTGCTCACCCCTTCTTGTGCTCTCTCTAGTTCAGGGGTCATTGTTTACATTCACATTTGAGGTAAAATGTGCAAGTGATGATCACTGGAAAAAGAAGTTCACAGATGAACTGAGAAAATGAGGTGCCTGTGGTGAAATTCTAGGTAAAAGCATGAAATTAACTGCCATCCAAGCCAAAGAGTGTGAGTAACTCCAAGTCAGTACCACCATCACTCTGATTGAAGTAGTAAAAGAACATTGAAAGAGCCTGTTCTAGGTGAGAACAAGCCTGAAGATGAGGGAAAAGATAAAAGGGTGAGAGGATGGAAAGCTTTTAGTGAATCAAAAGCACCTATTAAGACTAGATAGATAAATAAATAAGAAGTGAAGAAGAACAACCTCTCATCATTTCTTTGTCATTTTGGTCAGATAAAACAAAGTCTTGCAGTTTTACTTGATAGTATCCTGTGAGAGGGATGGTGATAATGTGCGAAGTATGACAGGAAATCAGTAATATTTCAAGGTTAGAATATTGTTAACAATGAAAACTGGGACCAAGGAGATTGTTTTCAATATGATTAAAAACTGAAAGTTTGATAAGAGCAAAAGCATAAGGATAATGATCACTAGGCTTATTTACTTTACAATACAATCCGGAATCTTCAAGTGGGAAGATTCTGTGACTTAATATATAAGCATAATTAGAAGCAATTGCTGCTTTAAAAAACTTGCCTTTTTGAAACATGATGAAGTGAAAGGATGGGAGGAAAAACAGAAAAGGAAGTCAATATAATTTCCAGAAAAATTTTATCCTGGGAATAATTTTTTAAAATCTGATTATAAAAGCAACTTCACAATATCCCAGGTTATCTAGGGACACTGGGAAAGCTTTACTGGAAATTAGATAAATATGTCTTCCATAATTATCTGGTTCGCTCAGGTGGCCGGACTACATTGTTTTTTGGGATTCTTTCTAGCACCACATTTTGTGCTTGGGAAAACAAGAGTCCTGGTCTTCCAGTTCCAACCCAGTCAATATCTTTTTTTTTTTTAACACCAGACTGGCTTTTTAAGGAAAAAAATGTGTAACTTCGATGCCATTGCAGTCAAACTTCGAGCTGCTTGTCCCCACAGATATGCAGCTACTTGCCAAAACAGCCCAGTTAATTTAAATGTGTCTGTCTGCACAAACACTTTCTACCGAAAGCAAGAACAGATTTATAATACAGCACTTAGCTTTGGGATTTGGAGTTAGGGGGAGTTTGTTTTGGTTTGCTTTGGTTTGCTTTGTTTTTCTCTGTCCTAGATGTTATTTTTTCTTTTAGGTAAGAATTTAATTTGCAAGGATTTTATGAGGCAGAATTTACTTACTTATGTAGAGTGCTCTGAGATTCCAAAGTGAGAAGCACTACAAACTTTATGAGATTTTGTTATACTTCCCCACTAATTAACATCAGTGTTAGTGGTGGGATGTAAATTTGCAAAGCAGTCTATGAGTTCTATGTAATGATCTTATATTATAGATAAGAATACTTGTACTTGTGATATCTGGATTGTTTAGCCCAGGCAAAGCAGAGAGCATAATTTCTTCTACTGGCATGGAAATACAAGGGTTTGTCCAGGCAGATTCAAGAGACAATGGCAGTTGTTTTACTGATGGAATTTGTCAACAGTTAAAGGTGAGAAAGGACAATAAATAGAAATGGTGAGAGTATTTTTTTTTCTTTTACAATTGACAAATAACTTCACCAGGCAGAAATACAGCAGAATGAATTGTAATAAACACAGTGTTTGTGGTAAATTATCTTTGTTAGTAAGGAAAAATCAATATATTGATTTATTCCTTTTATGTGCAGAATCCAGTTATAAAATCATCCTTTCAACCCTTGTATTACCTGGAAGATTAAAGTAAATTAGGGACATTCCAGATCATTGTGTTTCATTCTCTTTTTAGCTTCTGGAGAAAAAGCCTGCATGGCAGAAATGGCAAAAACATGTTCTTACTGATTTTGAAGGGTACTTAAGTGTAGCTCCCCCAGCTTCCAGTTAGGGTAAAAAGAAAAGATGTGTCTGATGCAGCTGGCTTGTGAGCAAATTTAGCCACTGACTTCCCACTGTAAATCCTACTAACTCCCACTGATTTTCTGCAATAGCTCACATGAATAAATTACCTAATGGCAAAAACATTTTGTAGATCTGAGCAAGGCACCTTCCTGCAGGGCAAGTGAAGGGGTTAGGTATTTTTTGAAGCTTTCATTAAACTTTGTGTAAATGATTTCAGAAAGCTACATGAGTTGAGTGCTGTTGTCTTTTTGATTATGCTTTCTGAAGGTACTGGGAAAATATTCTAATTATCTTTTTTCATCTCCCATTTCCATCACAACTCCGTTGTTGTTCCCAAAGTAACACATGCTGATGCATTCCCTAGCATACTTATGAAAGTTGTAGGCTATCATTCAGTACTTTATGAATGACAAATTTGGCATTTGTGGCAAAGCAGAGAGAGTTAAACACAACCATCTCTGGCTTTATTGCTGGCAGTAATACAAATATAGTTTTATGAAAGAAGTGAGCAGACAAATGGGACTAGTTCTACCTTGTTAGTATAAGTCCACTGAATTAGTTACACAAGTGTAAAAGCAGCATAAGGGGGGAAAAAAATATCAGTCGAGGCTATTTTGAAAGCACATACAGTTTCATGTTATTTATAATACTGTATTGCTGAAAGCAATCCAAACATTTGTGTCATGGTATTTGTGCATCTTTTATGGGCATGTGTGAGAATGCCCCTTCCTGGGCTTTCAGCATAGAGCAAACATGCACAGCAGGTGTTTTTTTTTCCTGGACTGGAGAATAAAACTAAGATAAAGAAATGTTAGCGCGGCTTTAGATGGCTCTATTTCCACCAAGCAGATTTATTTTGCCAATTAGAATCATGGAGAGAGCCACTATGAGATGATTCTGAAGAGAGTATTCAGTAGAAAATGCTTCACCTATTTGTACAATTCTCCCAGTAGGTGTTCAGTTGTAAAACAGTAATTCAACATATAGAGTAACCTAGAATCTCTGCCAAATGCTTATTCGCCTATGCTGTTGTCTTAAGTGAAGATACAGGTGACTTGACCAAACTTGGTGTTAGTATTGTCATTAGTAATGGGAAAAAATGGGATTCTTCAGTGTTCACTTTCTTTTAAAGATAGGAGTAAGTGAAATTTGGATGTGTTAACATTACAGACATAGAATTTCCTATACATTTCTAAAAGTGTAATGGTTTGACCCAGGCTTTTCCTTGTAACCAGTTTGTAACCAGGGAAGTGATCATATTTACCCAGTATTCCACACAATTTTACGTAACTGGGGGTATAAATACAGAGGGGGAGAGGCCCTCGCTCTCTTTTGCCTTCCGGTGGATCCGAGGACGCAGGTTCTCTGCTATCGGTCTCACCTGTGTGGAGGAGTCAAGCCTTGCAGGCCTTGTAGGCCTTGAGAGGCAGCTGTTGCTGGCATTGGTCAGTGCGACTCTGCTATCTTAAGGAGAGTAGTAAGATTCTGGTTTTATTAGTTCTATCCTGGGTTTCGAGTGTACATACCTGTTTAAGTTTCCCTTTTCCCTTTTTTCCCCTTTTCCCTTTTCTTCCCTTTTTCCCTTCTCTTTTCCCTTTCCCTTGGGGGTTCCCTCTACTGTGTACGTAGTATTTTAATTGTATATAACTGCTATATATATAAATATAAATACTTTTGATGTAGTTCGGATTGTTTCGGGCTCTTTAGTTTCTCTCGTAGTTTTTTTTTCTTAAACTCTGAGAGGGAAGGGGGGGGGGAGGATTTCACTGTGAGTTTGGGCATTTAGCAGGGAGCCAGGTCCAAACCATCACAAAAAGGAATTTCGTATTAAAAATTTCAGACTTTTGAGTAACATGTGGTCTTTAAAATACTATTTAATTTTTAAAAAGAAAAGAAGCATAGCTTGTTTCATGTGGTTTTAAGCATAACCCCATGCTTCATATTTTTTCCAAAATAATTCCTCAAGATTTGCAGTTTGGTTTAAACTATTTTTTAAGCATTTTATTAAGTATGTCTGCTCTGCAGCTGAGCTTTTTCTTACAAATTAATTCTTTGATTTGTGAACTGTCATACTGTTGGTTTCCCACTTGAAGCAAACAGTACAGCATTTATAGTAGTAGGACTCATGTAGCAGAGCACACTTGTGTAACAGTCAGTGTCTGATACACTTCCCTGTATTTGTGTTGGGCTAAACAGAGGTAGTTTGAATGAAAAGTTGAAGTTTTAGCTCAGGTACCAAAGAAAAGGTGCTTGGCAATACAAATGGAGGAAAAGATTTTGTGAAGTAAAATAAGAAGCATGTGTGCCTTAAGGAGTGTGCTGTTTTGTCTTTCAGCAACTTTTTCCACAATTCTCAATTGTTTTAGATAGAATATTTTGTGTAGTCAGGTTTTGTTGTCTGATAAATTCTGTTCAGTGGCTGAAAGAAACTGCAATGAACAGGTCCCAGATACAGCAAGCTTTTACACTAACGGCTGTATAAGATTTTTCTTATTTTCCATCTGCGTTGTCCTAGGTCACACTTTGGCATTCCTATGCCTCACCTTCCTTACATACAATATATTTCCATGATGTATTTGTGCACTTTGTGATATTTCCCTTCTGCTGTGCTACAATATACATGCTGTGCATAGTACTTTGAGAATTTGTTGTCCTGCCTGTTGTCTGACCTTGATTTCATTCCTTTCCAAGATAATGTAATCTCCATGTTTTGACCTTCCCACCCTCTTTCAACATTTCTCTAGAGAACTGATCAATACCTGATGCTTTCCCTTTATTCAGATAATGGATGTCTTTGGATAACTCTGTAATCTTTTCTGTCCTGTTCACCATCAGATTTTCCAAGTGCTGACCTTCATATAGGAATTCTTCAAATAGTGTGCAGGAACCGTGCCTGTTCCCAAAACCTTGAAGAAAGTCCTGGTAGGTTCTCCTGTTATTTATTTAGATTTCCTGAAATAGAGAAAGCAATACATAACAAAATTGAGACATTTTGAGTTCTAAACTCTTGCAGGGTTCCACAAAGCTTCACTAGCAGAATGTCATTGGATCCACTTCTACATTACTGTGATCTGTACTTGACCTAGTTTTAAGTGTGATCCAGCCCTTTCCAATAAGTTACTTTCACGTGACTTGAGTATTTGAGTATTTACAGGAGATTCCTAAGTCAGAAAATAAGTTGTTTACTGCCCAAAGAATGTAAGTCTGGTCCTGAAGCTGCCTTCCAGTAACCTGAAGTGACTCACACAGGGTCAGAATGAGAGAAATCTTCAGAGGAATTTTTCACAATCCTACAGAAAGCTTCATGATTCCCTCTTTCACTCTGAAGAAGCAAGAAAAAGAAAAAAACATCGGTTTCCTGACATATAATTAGGCAGAGTCATGTCATTCATACTTAAATAGAGGGTAGAATGCACCTACTTGTGCAGAGAGTTGAGGCCAACAAACAGCACTATTTCGAACTGAAGGAAGGAGAAATAACGAGCAATTCTTATTTTGTGATGGAGTAGGCACTGATCAGATGATGGTAAATCTGAATGCAACAGCATCCAGCTTCCAGCAGAGAGGCTGCTGAAACTGTCTAGACACTAGCTGGTAACTAGGACAAATGGACAAACCTGAAAAAAAGTGAATGAGCACCAAATCTCCACACCACCTCAGAGATTACTCTCTAAAATGCCATTTTGAATGAGCTTCTGAAGTCTGCTCTTTTTTATTTCAAATCTCTTTAACTTAACTAATTTGTAGAGCTCTTTCTTTGTATTGTTTCCCTTTATGCTATGCATTGTGTATGTTTGTATCCAGCTGTGCACATGCTTGGGTGCATCAAGAGTCTGTATGGGACACTCATGAAGTATTTATGACTAGATCTTAGTCTCAGATGGAAAAATTGCACCAATATCTTAGACTGAACACAAAACAGACCAACAGCATGTCATAAATATGACTGAATTTTGACTTAAAATAATTGAGCTGACAATACATGATAGTACCAGAGTATACAAGAACTGCTGAAGTGATTTTGATTTTAAAAGGGGTTTGTCAGCAGACCTTCTTAACATTCACATTAGAAAGCAGCAAATAAAAACCACAAGCAAGTTTCTTGGGGAGCATACATGTTAATTTTTAGCACCTTGTCTCCTGACACTTTTCTTTCAAGGCCTGCTTTTTAAAAGTAAGGGTTTCTTTGTTCTCTGGTAGCATCTGACAAGGCAGTAACTAATTCCATATAGACATGGATACTTACATGCATACACACTTTTACATATATGCTTTCCCATGTATTTTAGTAAATATTCATGTTGAAGAAAATGTTTTGTTTTGTTCAGCAAAATGAAATATTGATATTTCAGCTTTTTAAATTGTTAAATTCAATTACATTTCATTTCTTTTTTTTAAACAGAAACACAAAATTTCATCTCTAAATTGTTTCACTAATTAAATGTCTTTTTCCTTCAGACAAAATTCTGTGAAATCAAGCTAAACTTATGAATTGCCTACCTGATATTGACCATAAAACCCCAATACAACACAGCCAAAAGTCATCTTTCTTGATTGTGTAAATTTTAAAATAAAAAAAACTTCCAGTCCTGGTGAACTGCAGAGCCATTGACTGACTCATGTGCGGAGTCTAGGAACCTTGGATACTGTTGGCAGCAGTGTCATTGAGAAGGTAGAGATATTTGATTAAGATTATGTTACTTCTTTTGTGTGTTAATGTTTTTTCCCCTGCTCCAATACTGTATTATTTGGAACTATCTATTGTGTTATTTCATACTGTCTGTTAATAAGAGCTTCAACCAACAGCTGAGTAGATTGAATGTTGCTAAGTACAATGCAGATTAGTAATGTAAAAGAAACTGTGAAATGTATTCGTGGATTAAAGGCATCTCTCTTAGATTTGTCTGCTTAGTTCTTCTGATGGTGCCAAACTAGGAGTAAACAGTAATGCAAAATTTACATCTTATGCACAGTGTAGGAAGGAAATGATCCATGTGCTGTCCTTTGAACATACCCAGATGAGTCAAGGTTGTCAAGTCTTATGGCTTCCTTGGATTTGTGACAATGAGATTTGTGATATTTGTAATCAAAGTGGTTCTTAATGCCTTAATTCCTAAAATCAAGGGATCGCTTGGAAATTACAGATTTTTCTCATTCTCATTCTTTTTCCTTTTCGTTCCTTTGGTTTTCCCTTCCTTTCTTCCTTTCTTTGTTTTTATACCTCTCTCTTTTTCTGTCTTTCTAATAATTTAATTGCTTCCATGGCTGCAGAGAAAAAGTATATATATTCATTACCTTAAAGCCAGTTCAGTTTTTCAGTTGCACACAGACATTAAATGAACAACAGAATTTCCTTCTTCCTTATCCTTAAGACCAAAGTTGTTTCTCGATGCCAGAATGAACCATCCTTCTCCGATGGTACTGAGTCCTTATGAGCTCAGGGAGAAGCAGAGAAAGGAGTGTTCTGGAGAGCATTACCTGACTAGGGAAAAGGAGATTTTGGGCCTCTGGCTGCTGATGCAGAGTATTCTGCTGCCTGATCTCATCAGATCTTTGCCCACTACACCAAAATGAACACCATATTTAATTCATCTGCAGATTGTATCTGGCTGAGATACCATAAATGCAGATTCTTACCTTCAGTCCATCGGGAATGGTTGGTTGAGCTCAAGGCTGTGTTGGCAGTTTGAAGTATGGCAATGTTTGAAATCTAACATTTCAGGCAGGCATGAAAAGAATTTCATCATGGAGGAGAGAATGTAAACTGTGGAGCCAAAAATCTTCGTATCTATATCTGTTTAAGAATACCTAGAAATAACTCATTAGATGTCCTAGAGGGTTTGGAATTTTTCCTTTTCTTCCAACTCTGTGGAACAGTACAAATTTTATATTCACTGGAAAATGACAAGCTGTTTCTAAACGATGGCTTAATGTCAATGCTAAAGGGTGCAGTTTTGATTGCCAGAGGGATGAAATACCCCTTAAAGATGGCAATTTTGCTAGCAATATGGGATTCCTGTGTACCCAGTGAATTTAGCCATTAAGAAACTAGGGATTTTGGCAGAAATTTGCACTTTGTCCTAGAATCAGTTTTTAAATACCACTCAAAATATCTTTTTTTCTTCTGTGTATGTATGTATTACTCTCAAGACAAGAAATGGGCATTTCCACACAGCTTGAAAGCTGTGATTCTTGAAAATCCATCTTTATTCCCTGTCAAGAATGACTGGAGTAGATTACACTGGCGTATTAAAAATACTAGACTACCAAAACCTTCAACCATTACCATAACCAAGCTACCATAATAATGGTAACATTTTTTTTTAATGTAGAACGTAGAATAAGTGTCAACTTTCTTATTTTTTACTAAACAATCACTTTATTACTATAACAGAATTTAATTCCTTGCAATCTCCATTTATCAATAGCAATAACACTGTAAAAATAGAGTGATTATATTTAAGTGACAGAGCTAAATATTGTGTCAGAGGTGTGAAGCAAATTGAGCATTGTTGCTCATTTCTTTAAGAATAATTTGCTTCATGAAAGCTATGTTCCCAGGTTGTGAAACCCAGCAGGGCCTTTCTGTCAGCAAGCTACAACTTGCAAGTAAATTACGTAATGCAATGCACTGCATTTGTGTAATTCGCATGGTTACGTATGCTTGATGTGTGATTTCTCCCTGTTCAGAAAAGTTCTTAGAGTTAGATCCCACTCCTCTGCTTGCTAATGGAAACCATAAAACCCAATGAAATTAACAGTTAAGCCACACAGCTATTCACCTACACTCTACTCACTTGGCTACCTCCATTTTGCTACTTCCCACACACACATCTCCATTCTCCATTTGAACAACCCACAATTATCTTCATAATAAACCACTATGTTTATAATAATGGAACTGAAAGCATCATCTATCAGTTTGCCTTAAGCTTCCTATTGAATGGCTGTGTTTTCAGTTATTAATACGAATTAATTTCAGATCCTTGATAAAATTTCAGCTACTTTTAGCCTTTATCAGAATGAATTTCTCCTGCATGTATACCTGTCAGAAATTTTGGGAAAACTACAACTAAAGCAATGCAGCTATTTTCAACAGAAACGTTGAGGCAAGAATTTGCTCAAGTTAACATACATTGGCGACTGTTTTTTTGAGAATGTAAGAATTTTTAGTAGTTGAGGCAGGGCTTTGAAATTGATCAAGAAACCAATCTTTTCACCAAATCTGTGGAATTCTACCTGACTTTAGCTATTTTTCTACCCAGCCACATAAACTGTGTATAAAGTTGCCAGGCTATGCACTTCTCTCAGAAATTAGAAAGGTCGGTCCTGAAGTTGTAGGTAACAGACCAGGACTTACCATTTAATAACAATTTTCGGTTGATGTGAGCTTTGCAGTGGCCAGGTTTGGGTCCTAAAAACCAAGGATCTGTGCTTTCTTATTATTGCTTCTCTTGCTTATTATTTTTTGTATCTTTGCAGGACCCACAAGTTCATATTATCAGCTGCAACTCCCCCAGTGAGGTGAAGCAAAGCAGCAAAAAAAAAATTGCATTTCCCTGTAAAGAGCCAACACCAATGAGGTAGAAACAAGGCAGGACCCTAGGAAGCCCTCCTGTTGTGTTGGTTAACATTGCTCTGGCACAGGAACAACTTGGCTTTTGCTGTGATTTCTGAAGGCAAAGTGAAGATCTGAGGGGGGATTTAAAAAAGCAGAAGATGAAGGCTTTGCGGATACTGATAGGCAATTCCTTCCCCAAGTGTAAGGGGCAAGAGAGGAAAGAGCATGGCTAGGTTTGTTTTGAGAACGTTACCTTAGAGGAAGGTATTTATGGACTAATTGGAAGCAAGAGCTGACCTTTTGATATTGAACATGAGAGGACCAGTGGTGAGCAGATAGGCCACAAAGGGCTTTGGAAGTCAAGACAAGTCATTTGTGTCTAATTCAACTGAGAAGGCTACAGAGAGCCAGACCTAGGGAGGGGTAAGGGAAGGAGATTTGTATCAAGAGCTTGAGAGAGAGAGGGCTGAGACTGAAGGAAAGAAACAGAGTTGGGAGAGCAGTGGAAGTGGTTAGACAATCTGAGATCAGCAAGAGCAATGAAAAGGGGAGGGAGGATGGGACGTTTGAAGCAACCTTCATATGAATGAAAGCTTGACAGAAATGGCAGCAGTTTCTGCATTATTATAATATATTCCAAAGACATGCCAATTCAGGAGTTCACAATGCAGCTGTTGTTTATGAGGGAATGAGAAATTATTTTACCAGTTTATTGCAGAGGACTATTAAAAAGGTGGCAGTTGAAGAAAAAATATCTACATAAAAAGGAAATCTAATTGCTCCATAAAATGACTCACTGAGTGGTTCAAAACTCTTCTCACTCATAAATATAGAACTTTTACTCTTTGGGTATTTTTTGTTTGGTTCCTTGATTCTGAAAGAGTAATTCTCAGAGATCAGTATCTCCAGAAATAGTCGTAGTTGCATAGTGGGATGTTATGAAACAAAGCAGAGATCTCTTGGTTATACCTTCCTGGAACTGGAAAGTTATAGGAATTTAAAAAAGGATTTTCATTTCTATTTGCTGGCTTTACCCATGGACATTTGTTCAAAGTATTCATTATGTGCCTAACTCTCACTTTACCTTTGGGTCTAAGAGGAGTACAACTTTAGCTAAGTATGCATCTCTTGTCACCAAAAAAAAAAATTTTTAAAAATTCAAATTTTTTGCCATTGTAAATTAGTGGACTAAATTAGTAAGTGTTGTAGGTACTGGACTTCTCATGAGCTTAAATGCTGTGCTAAATAAATGGCCACTATAATCATCCACTATCCCCCTGTGAAGCTTTCCGTCAGTTGATTCTTTTTCTCATGACCCCATATGAACAATTCTGAAAACTCACATTATGCCTGCACATCATGACTGTGTTCTGTACAATTGAATATGTACTTGTCATGGTCTAGGCCCAGCTGACAGCTGAGCCCCTTGCAACTGCTCACAAACTGCCCCCCTATTTACTCCCTCTCCCAGTGAGATTGGGAGTGAACACAAAACCTTGCAGGTGAGATAAGGAGCTTAATAGAACAACACAAAGAACAAAGAAAGAACAGGAATAACAATAATACTAATGAAGTAACATATAAAGTAGTGATATAAAACACAATGCTGTCACTCAATACTGCCACCTACCAAAAACTGCCAGGCTTGCCTAGGCCATCCCTCCCCTTATATAGCAGGAATGACAGTATGTCATGTCAGTATGAGAATACTGACATGGGAATGGGAATGGGAATAACCTGTGGGCTGGTTCGATTGTCTGTCCTGGGTGTGGCCCTCCTCGCCTTCTTCTGAGAAAATTAACTCTATACCTCAGAACAGTACTTTCTCATCCCAGCTCCCTCTTGCTGTTGCACAACATGCTTCTTTTGATGGTGTCCGAAAGCCCATTGAAACATGGGCTTCATTCTGATGGGTGATGTGCAGATGTGAAACCAAAATGATGCTGGGTTTGTAGCAACTCAGTGTTCTTTATAGTTTGGAGACTGATTTCAAAGCAATGTTCTACAAAGAATCCATCACCGACAGACTTTGGGGAGAGGTGACTTTTATGATTTTAAGTGGCTTATTGCAAATCACAGACCTTCTCTTTTATTTGAAAAGCAGCAGCTGAGTGTTGTAGTTGCAGAGGTGTCTATAAACCCTGGTTGATCATCTCCAAAGAGGAGGGCAGTTTTCCTAAAAGGGGTGGATAAGCTAGCTGCCAGACTTGGGAGAAACCAGGGGTGGGGACTTGGGTACCCTTAGCCTTTCACACACATCTTACATACATGCAAGTATATTTGCTTTCCAACTTCTAGCTTGGAATTTGGATGGTGATGTTCCTTTAGCGTTCCTTTAGACAGATAGGAAACACAAAAGCATTGTAAATAACACAGGCCTCCTGGATTTATGTTTAATTTTATTTTTAATTATATTGATATTGTTTGTGGTTGGTTGTGTTTGCATTGGATGTACTCCATTTGGAGGTTTGTTTGTGGGCTGGTGCTAGAGACAATGCTTTTGTTCTAATGGATGATTTGTATATATCATTTCATAGCACCTCATTTTTTCAGGGAACTTTATTCTAGATAAGTTTACAACAAGATGCAGACTGTGTCTTAATACAGGAGTGATTTTGTCAGCAGTGCCTTCAAGGTGATGACCACAAAAAAAGAGAGAGAAATTCCTTTCCTAAATGTGGTGGGTTTATGTGTCATAAGCATAATGACACTAAAAAATAAAGGAACAAATTATGTACAACAGGCAGAAGTGCCCAGACCTGTGCAGCTCCACTTGTTCTTACTCCAGTGATCCTCTTCTCTCCTGTGTAGCAAATCAGGATGAGTGGCTGCTTAGCCCACCTCATTTTATTTATTTTGTTCTTTCTTTCTTGTCCCTCTTTGTCCCTCACACCTGGTTTCCCAGATCCACAATACTAACTTCCTCCTATTCTCTTTGTTTCTCAGAATAACCTGTCTGGAGGGTTCTGCTCTACTGCTCTAGCATCCCACACGGTTATTCACTCAGTCCCGTGCAATACTGCATGACTACCTCAACCCTCTATGACAACTTATCTTCTAATGTTTCTTTGGCTTGTCAGTGACCAAGATTTTAAATGAACCAAGACAAAACAAACAAAAAAATCTGTGTGACAGTCTTCATTTTTTTCCTACTGTGGTTAGTTTCAGAAACTGGAGCAACTATTCTGTTTCTCATCTTTGCTCAAGACCAATTTCAATTAAATAGGTTTTCTATAGTATCAAACAAACAATTTTTTTCCTTCCAACCCTCTTCTGCATGTTCCTAAGGAATCCTGCATGTTTTTTCTGCCTTAAATTGTGCCCATTAACACTGTGAAAACATTGTTGTTTTCAAAACACTGATCTTGGTGGCCCTACCTATTACTCTGCTTTTCCTTGACCTTTCACATCATGTCTTGATGCCCCTTTTGTATCTATATACTTTATATACAGATATATCTAAATATATTTTCACATACTTTTTCTTCTACCAATTTACTAAACAAGCAGAAACTTCTAAAAATAATTACAAAGAACTGACCTTTATAGAGGATGTGAGTGACATCTTTTTGTCACATCTCATGATATTAATCAATTCTAATAAGCACAGGCTCAGGAACACTTTGAGTAACACTGCACATACTCATAATTTTAGTTGTTAATTCAAGCAAATTATAGTTATCAGTCTATCCAAATTCTTTAACATGTATTTTCTAAGGGCTGTCTGCCCATTGCCCTCTTATTTTGTGATCTTATTTGGTTTTCACAATGCTGAAAGATTAATTTCTGGTCACACTTTATTTTGTTTATAACAGAATACCCTTTTCATGTCACATTTTAAAAAATGTTCCCCCTTCAAGAATCCCCCACTGTCAAAGGCTTATAAAGAATTAAAAGATGAGTTAGCTGGGTTTAATTTATGATGATAGAGCAATTTAGCACAAAATATCACTTTCTTTAGTAAGTTTTGCATTAGAATTATGAAATAAAATGTCCCCAAAGGTGTCGTTACACCAGTTTGCAAGGAGAACATACTCTGCTATGTAAAGAGGAGGGATCTCTTATTAAAGGACTGAGGCTTGGAACATCTGAGTGCTCTTTAATGTTATTTACTCACTGTTGGCTTGAAGCCAGTGATAGAAATTCTTTAAATACAACAGTGAAGAATTGGGCCCTGAGAGACGTTGTAATAACAAATTACCCCTCTCTTTCCTCCTCAGTTATCTCCATCTGTGAAATGGGAATTGCCTGTTTGTCAGATCACACTTGTGAGATATAATTCATTAATGCCTATGAAATGGTTTGAGAACATCGAATGGAAGTCTCTGTTCAAGTGTCAGGTATTATTAGCTCTGAAATGAAAGCTATTTTATATTGCTGCATCAGGAGCTACTTGAAGTCTCTTGTTCTATACAAATAACGAGTGGTACATGAGTGACATTTCTTTTGGCTTAATAGGATAGTCTATCCACAGTGCTGAAGGAACACTTTGTGCTAGTGAAATGACATTAGGGAGCGCTGCTAACACACTGAGCAAAGTCACCCATTGCAGACATGTCTTGATTTAGGAACCAAGAAAGAAAGAAGGTAAATGAGAAAAGAGAGAAAGACAAGAAGAGAATGGTTGAGGCAGAAGGAAAGAGAATGGGACAGAGAAAAGGAGGAAGGCAAGTAAAGCAGGGCAAATAAACTGAAAAAAAAGGATGAGGAAGATCAGAAAGAAATGTAAAAAGTGACTTTTCAATTAAAATGAAAAGGCAATCGGATGTGTTTATTGCAGAAAACCATAACACATAAAAACAAGGCTGTAATGCCATCTTGGGGTTTCTGGTGACATCTCAATCTGGCAGAGCTCTGCTCATTTAGTTTCTGAATGTCAACAGAAACCCCTTGATGCCATTGAAGCTCACAGTTTCTTCTCATTGATTCTGTATTATTTCAACAGTGGAAAAATAACACCTTTATTTTCACAGCCAAAATATCTCACACTGTGATAGAAATGCACATGGGCTTATTGAATATGATCTCTGTTCATTTTTATCAAACTTTTGTGTTATCACTGTGGATTAGAAAGATATGTGTTCTTTTATGGCTATCACACAAAAAACACTTGTCAAATATACCATAGTCCAAGTTGTTATTAGGCTAAGGGATATAAGGTGTTCTGTCCAGCTGTCTTCTGCTGTTTATTATTTTAAACTCACCTTATCACTACAAATGTTACCCTAGACAAGCCTTTTATTGGTCCTTCTGATGTGTTGTATACAGTTTTCTCATATTTTACAGAGAGGATTATCAAACTGGAGTAAAACCTATTTTGTGAAATGAGTGAGAATCAACACCATTTAGTCATGAATACATATAAAATGTATTGGAACTCTGAGCCCAACTCTGTAACATGTAGAAAGTCTTTACATTTTGCTGAAATAGAAGAAGTTCAGAAGTGACATGGCAATCAAGTGATATGTTGCCTCTTGATCTCCAAAGAATTTATGTAACTAGATATATTGGATCTGGCTGAGATGGAGTTAGTTTTCACCATAGTAGCCCTTGTATTGGTAGTTGAAAAGGTGTTGATAACACATCAGCGTTTTGGCTACTGCTGAGTAGTGCTCACACAGTTTCAAGGCAGTCTCTCCATTTTCTCCCCTTCAGCCTGTAGTTTGAGGGTGGGCAAGATCTCAGGAGGGGATATAGTCAGGACAGCTGACCCAAACTGACCAAAGAGATATGCTATGCCATATGATGCCTGCTCAGCCATAAAAGCAAAGAGAAAGGAGGAGGAGGGGGACGACATTCATTATGACAACATTTGTCTTCTGAAACAGCCATTACATATACTGAAGCCCTTCTTCCTGGGAGATGGCTGGACATCACCTGCTGGTTGTGAGTAGAGAATGAATATTTTGGGGTTTTTGCTTCCCTGGATGCTTTGCTTTTCATATATTAAACATCCTTTATCTTGACCCACAAGTTGTTTTCAATCTTACTTTCTTGCTCCCTGTCCCGCTGAGGAGAGGAGTGATAGAGCAAGCTGGTAGACACTGGGCATCCAGCCAAGGTCCACCCACTATAATAGGAAACTATGCCATTTAAAATGTACAGCCTGAACTATACTATCCTGTGCATGAATCACAAAAATTTAATTTATTAACTGCGTGAAAGTCAAGACTAACAAAGTATACAAAATTGAAATATTGTTCTGTATAAAATGCTCCTGAACTAGACATTCTTATCATTGAGAAATATTCAAATTATGACAACTTTTCAGTAGGATTGTTTTCTTTAGAAAAAAAACAAAATTATAAAGAAGAATTTTATAAGGTAAATTCATGTTATTGTAACTGAACTGGCATTTCTTTGTGCCTTAGAAAATTTCTTCGTGCCTTTGAAAATAATTTTGTGACTGAGCTGAGTTCACATACACCTAAACCTTCTCTAACAATCATCTGCCTAAATTGTCTGGGCCAAAATCCCTTTAGCGGTGAGAATTCCACCACCCTATTACCTAGGTTGAGCGTGTGCTTCTCTATCATTATAGCTAAGAAACCATTTCCAAATTTCTCAGTTAAATTTTTATTATTTCAGACTGATGACATTATTTCTTGTTCTGCTTGTGGTGGACATGGAGGAAACTGATCACCAGCCTAACTATAACATCCTTCTGCCTAAGTGAAGATGTCATCAAATTCTCTTTTCTAAACATTATTCTCAATCTTTCCCCTTTAGTCATGTATTTTAAATTACTCTATTTTTTTGTTCCTCTTACATGGATTTTCTCTCAGTTGTCAATATAGCTTTTGAGTAGTGATGTCAAAAAACAGCCATGATTTCTCTTGCTGAGACGTTGTATATATTACATAGATGACCTCTGGTGTCCTGATCAGATCCTGCTGCTAAGACATCCCAGAATGATGCTTTGTATGTTTCCCAGTTCCATCTCACAAATAACCCACTTTCTGTCTTCAGCCTTCTCCATCCTGCAGTACTGGGCTGCAGTGCTGCTGTCTGTATTCTTTGTGTTTGTATATTTGATACTTGTACCTAAGTACAGAACTTATTTTTACTGCTACACATCCAAAATTTCTTGCACTGGCTGAGAATTTTGAATACACAGGAGCTACACACTCTGGCTGAGAGTATGTGTTGAGTTCTGTGAATTGCCTTGAAATCCTGTTAGTGCAGTAGAGAGCTATTATTAGAAATCTTGAATACATTTGTATGTACTACCTCACATTTTGGGGAAAAAACCCAACAACTTGATTTCAGAATTTTCAAATTATTTTTTATTTTCTTTTTCTTGGAAATGACCACTTTATTCTAACAGTCTTTAATTATCAAAACTTTATTGAATACATCAAGAGTTATATGAAGATACACTTGACCTGGAGTGAAGTATCAGGAGTTTTTAAACATTTAACTTATAGTGTATATTAGTATGAAACTAAGTTGAGCAGAACCCATTAATGTCACAGTGGTCGGTTACCAATGGAAATAAATAATTCATGATGAAGGGAATTAGTCTAATTAGCAGGCAGTTTGAGTCCTTTGATAAAACCCAGCTCTAATTCCGTGAAGGGCAGGAAGTGCTGTCATCAGTCAGCCCTGAAAAGATTAGCATCTATTATGAATGAGGTTAGACACCCTAGTGAAGTCATGTGTGTCCTGGAGACAAACTTAATATGTTCCAGAATGGGACACAGTTTGTCTCACCAACACATCATGATTCCTACTGGGCTATTGTATGTAATAACAAGCAAAGATCAGTGCTCGTTCCTATCATTCTCCCCCTGTCCATCATTCTGACAACTGTGCAAATACATTTTCCATGCAAAGCAGGGAATGTGCCCTGAATACTTGTAAAATTGCATGAGATGTCAAAGAAAATGTGTTACCTTTTCTCAGCAACCTAAACCCAAACAAACCAAAAATACCAGTGTGGAAAGAGGGTTTAAAAACACATCTGATAAATATATGGAGTGTAGAGGGAGGTGTATCAGTTTTGAAGTGTGTTGATTCCGTTTGAAAACATTATTGCCATCTGTCACAAAATGTGTCAATAAAGCTATGGATGTAGCTATGCATGATAGAAAGGTTTTAAAATAACTGGTGATGCTATAAAGCTTAAGATATACAGAAGTAACATCATGGAAAATCACCCTAAATTCTGAAAGTGCCACCTTAAAAAAAAAGATAAGCTTCTTTGTGTTATGTATTTTCATTTAGAAATGTTAACTGGTTCATTTGAGGAGACTAGCTGTGAGCTGTGCAAGCTCCATGGTTTTGTACTATACGCTGACGCAACATCAGCTGTGTTTCCATTTTTGCTTATGAGCCTTTTGAAATTATATGTTTCCGTTTTGCAATTTGATGCAATAATGAAGAAACTCCACATTTGTACGTTATTGTATTGCCTGTTTTTATTGTAGGAAATTAATTGCTCCTTTTATTTATGTTATTAAGGGGGGGAATAATTTTGCAGTATTTTATCATTTGCTGTAATAATTATCATACTAGTAATACAACGGAAGCCTTAGAAACAGAGTATATTATGTTCAGATGTCTGAACGGTGCTTAATATACTGACACTTGTGGCTGGGGAATGTTGGTCTTCAAAGTACGTTGAAAAATGGTAACAGTAAGTTACTAATAATATCTCAGATGAGCTTAAGATTATTTTTAATATAGACATGAAGAAGAATAAGTGTAGTCAACACAGGAAATCATTTTCATAAAATCAGAACTATATAGCAACTTGACTTTATAAAAACTAAATGACAATGGAGCACTGATATTGCAGAAAGTGCCAGAACCAAGTGCCACACTAACTTCAAGAAGATTTCTAGATGAAGTTTAAAAGAAATAGTGACCTTCTGGGGAGGTTTTTTTGCTCTGAGTTCCTAGAAGAAAAAAGATATACAAGGTAGTTGACCTTGATTTGTCTTTTTTTTTCTTGAATGCAGTTGCTAGTAAAGTCATGACAAAATTCAGCTGTATAAGCATTTTTAGGATTTGAGTTTATTATCCCTAGATACCTTTTTAAAATGGCCTACGGTGTGGATGTGTCTTGGGCTCATGAATGGGTTCTTTCAGCTCCTTTAAATGGATTTATTTATATATGTTTGTGAACAGATGCACACTATAACTAGTATCTTTATCACTCTATTGGTGGGGGCATGGTGCTTGGAAGCAGAAAAATTATATTCTGGAAAAGTTGCAGTAATGGGTACTAGTTTAGGCAGCTTACCACATGTACCCTGAATCACATAAGACAATAAGAATACAGGGAAGAACCCATAATAAAAATATGATTTTGTCAAATCTTTCAAGTTCCTTAACAGACCACTCACCTCTGGCTATTGTCACAATATACATAATCTTTTTATATAATTCACTGGTATATGTTAAGTGCTCCGTGGAGTTCACAGACTGACTGGTACGTATTTTCCATGTTAAAAATGCTGCTAAGTGTAAACATAAGAATTTATCCTAACATCATTTGTTCCATATGTCACAATTATACCTGTCCCAGGTCATACTTTGGTAGTATCTGCGAGAGAAAGAAGTGGAGCATTGAATTCCTTCTTCCAAAAGCTCTCCTTCTGTCGTTTCCTGTCTTGTCTAAGGAAGGCTGAAGTGACTCAACAAAGATATGAAGTATGATAAACCTTTTGGCAGCTGTTGTGTTTTTCAGATTATTCCCTTCAGAAATCATAGGGTGAAGCACAAAGAGCAGGTGAGTGTTAGTGGCCAAAGGCTGGTTACATCCAGCTTTGCTCTATACCTGTGTGAGGTTTCTAACAGGACATGAGTGGCTTGCCATTGGCGGGTCTGAGTCAAAGAATGATTTTGGTTGGAAGGCACCTCTAATGGTCATCTAACACAACTCCCCTGCAATGAACAGGGACATCTTCAACTAGATTAAATCATCATGGATAAATCCAGCCCTTTCAGACAATAAATGGGAAGTAGCTATTCAGCTCAGCTCTATTCCCACTGAACAAAGATAAATACTCCAAGTGCAACCAGACTATAAGGTCTTAATCTGCTGATTTTCCTAGAACAATGTGTTTAAGCAGTACCCTATTCTTATTTTCTGTTTCTTCTGTTTTCAGTAACAGGAAAGTGACACTGGGAAGTGGCTAACAGAACAGCATTTCTGTGTATACTGTCTCTTGCAGTGTATTTTCATTGCTACATTCCTGTGACAAACTCCAAGTTCTTCTGTGCTGGGGCAGATGGAGTCACTGCCTCAGTAAGGAAAACTGGGGAGGTCACAGTAGTTCCTATGTCATGTGACAAAGAGGGCACACACCTCAGGTGACCATGCCACTATGGAGCTGTTTGACATTGTATTGAAAAGGCAAACTCTGCAGGACTTCAATATTTTAAAAACCAGCAAGGTAGTGAAAGAAGATCCTTTCCATGAGTCACTCTTTATCTTGGCAGCTGTCTCACCTGTCCCCTCACTGAGGCGCCCTTATCGGATATCACCCATTAATCAACTCCTTTCCTTCCTGCTATTTTGTAAGTGATGTTTACATGTGTCATCTTGTGTCTCTATTGTCCTTAATCCTTGCTAACACCCTCCCACAACACTGATACAGTGAGGTGTTCCAGCAAAGGACACATCATCCACATTCACGACTAAATCTATAATGCACTGAACCATTTTCAAGGCTTACAAAAGGGGATGTAAGAGCTCTATGTTAGTCCATTCTCACTACTCATTACACTTTTGATCTGTTCTTGCTGCATGTTTTATTCAAGGGCTCTTGTCATGCATATCAATGTGAGCTATCTCCTTTGTAAATAAAGGACTGTTCAGATCTTCTTGTAAATAGCAACACAGAGCTAAAGTAGTCCTGAAGAATATGCCATATTGGTGATATGTTCATTCTCAGGTATGTCTTTGATTCACAATGCTTATAATATGCTATGCTATCTAAACTAACTGCTGCCCATTGTCCCATCTCAGATCAGTTTATGTTCTCAAATGCCTGCTAAAGAACATTAGATATTGGCTGCTTCTACTGAACAGAAAAATGGAGCAGAAAAATTTATGTCTCTCAGTTTCCCAGTTCACCATGATATTAGTCTCTGTTTTTTTTCCTGCAAGTATTGTTAATTCAGATGCTGCAACTCTCACTCAAAAAAGTTTTCTCTACTTTTAGATAGTGAGCAGATGGACTATATGGTTGTTGTAAGTTCCTTCCAACTGAATAGATCAATGAACAATAGCAGAAGAGGAAAAAAAGAGGCAGATTAAGGTAATATCATGCTTAACCTTGGTTTTAGCATTTGTTTATTTGTGTCAAACCAACCAAAATTTACTTTGTGTAGATACAACAACAGGATGGAAAGGGTCTGAAGTAAAGTTAGAGGAATTTTAAAGTGTTCAGTTCTAAGGGCATTAATGGAGGCATATAAAACTGAGCACATAGCAGCATGACAGACAGGAGAAGGAAGGGATCATGCAGACTTCTATTACAGGGACATAGAGAAAACAGTGGGATGTGAATTCAGTAGCATACACTGAAGGAGCTATTCTGAGCCATACTAAAAAGCCCTGGAACTTGAGATAGGCAGAAAAATGGTGAGACAGCTAAAAACCATCTGGTGAGATGCTCTTCCAGTTACTACACTCAAATATTGGTTTCTTGTCTGCATTTTCCGTAGAGAAACGAAAAGAATAGGAATTAGTGCTTATGTTTATCAGTTGAACTCAAATGCCACTTTGCTAAATTACAAAATGTGCAGCCTCTCTGTTACACAGCACGCTGCAACGTTTTGACAGAACTCTGGTTGTCTCTGTGTTTATCTCCAAACTGAGTAACAATGTAATTTTCTCCTATAAGACCATATGTATAGTTGTAAATTGTATTTTACTGATGCACCAAAATTTTGAAGCTAACAAACCTTCTCGGAGCAGTGTACTGTACCTTCTGTTCCATAATTAAAGCAGGACCCCTCTCCTGGACAGGTTCACTCAGCTTTGCCTTTCTTTGAGTAATACACTTTCAGAGCAGCCGCCTTGTTTTGATGTATTACAATGATAGGCTGAAGAGTCCATGTAATAGATCATCACAGACAGCTGTTGCTGGACACCAAGGATTGAGAGACTGAGCCAGCTGTTTTTCTGATATATTCTGGTAATGCATCACCAGATGATGGAAACTGATAATGTAGTACTTCAAAATGACACCACCCAGAAAAGGAATAATCCAGAGGTGCATATGCTGTATAATGAGGTATTCGAAGTACGAAACTGGACTGCAAAATCCTGGAACAAGATGCTGGTAATAAATCAGCTTTCTACAGCATTACGTTAGCAACGTGGCTGCACAGGTACATAGACACTGTTGTGAATAACCTGATTCCCAGTGTCTCTTTGTGATACTGCTTGTGTGTAGATCAAAGAAAATCCTAGAAGCAATTTTACCTTCACATCTCTTACACCTGAACAGTTCACAATGCAAACAACACAGAACAAGAGACAGGCCAGAGTTATATTGTCTCCATAAATTCAAAGAGCTGGGATTCCTTCCTCAGTTTGGAGTACCATTAGAGACATTTACTCTTCTAGTGAACTGAGCCTATCTGTGGCAACGGCTCTACTCTTCTCCTCTGCTCTTGATGGGAATACTGCATTCCAGATGAGCTGAGTGAGCTGGCTCAGAGGACTGCAATTGTGACATACTTTTCCTGCAGGTTGACTGAAGACAAGGAAGGCTTCTTTGGGCATCTTTTTATCCTCTCTCTCTTCATCTTTCCCCTGCCACACACAGAGAGTCAAGCCAAACAGCAACTGGTTCCCAATTATCAACATAAATTAAAAAGAAAATTATTGGAACAGGTAGTAATTCTGAACATTTTCTGCAAAACTCTCTTTCTTCAGTGAAGCAGGATTGCATATGTATAAAAATATTTCCTCTGAACTTATTTTTAACACAAGAGCAAGCATGGGAAAACAGAAAACCTGGATTTTTTTTTTTTTAAATCATGAGCCATGCCTCTATCAGTAGCTCTTCCAAATACTTCTTGCTTGTTAAATGCAGTAATGTTTATAACTTTATACATGTAAACCTCATTATATCTTTGGCAAACCTCTGAAGATAAATAGGTCCTGCCCTCAAAGTTTATCTGTATTTACGGATGGTTTGCATTGCAAACAAAGCCTAAGTATATTTTACTACCAGTAAGTACACTTCTCTGTCTGTAGTCAGATATTATAAATCATGGGACTACAAGATATTAAATATGGTTTTGTGGAAGGTGATTCTAAGTCAAAAACATTCCAATGTCACATATACGAAGATCCATTCCAGTACAACTCACTCTTTTAGCTCAAATTTAATCAAAGATTTTTGAAGAGAAGCTCTGCCTGGAAAACTTGTACTGGATCAAGTAGTTTGACAGCCTATCCTTTTCTAGCCACAAGGCTAGCATAGATATTGTACTATGTGCTGTAAGTTACCCTGCAGAACAGTGATTGTTTGCTCATATCTGATCCATTGCCACTACTGTCATCTATTCTCTTCATTTTTGGTACTCCAAGGATCTGGGTGTTTTCAGCCCCTGACTTCCTTTCACCTCAAAGCTGATGATTAGCACTTTGCAAGGGGAAGTTTTATAGAATCACATCAGTAATTAATTTCCTGCAGCTGACTGTGGGTACAAAATTCCAAGTGTAAATGATCTAATAACCCACTGAAGATTTCTTGACTTTAACACAAGAATTTTCTGTGCTTGCTTTTTCAGACCACCCCAATTTCATCCTCAAGATTATATACGATTGGCAATCAACCTTGAAGTGTCACTGAAATATTTTATTCAGTCTTGACTGTTCATCTTTAATTTTACTTTTATTTTTAAAGTTTTTGTTCTTTTTCTTTAAACACTCTAGTTAATGTGTGTGTAGGGCAAAAAGTTCACGTATCAGGAGTTATTCTTGCAAGGAACCAGTGGAGAGTGTCAGGTATACCTTCCCTCTGTGACACCACTTTTTCACAATTAAATAATGATCATTAACATCTCCTTGAATGAGACTTCATGGAAATTGTAGTTCTGAACATGCAATCAGCTCATTTATGGCCTACCAAGTGTTGCCCAGAGCCAGTGGTTGACTGACACTCAACAGTTTTTGTAAAATTCACCTTATCTGCTGCTATTAGACACTGAGATGGCACTTCCTCTCTTAATTTTTGGCACACGACAAGCATGCCATTTCCACTCTGTGTGTGTAAAAATCACAAAATTTGTATTTAGCTCTCCTCATGAATTTGGACAATATGACAAGTTTCTAATCCAAATAATTGTTTAAGATTATTACAATGATAATTATTGTGCTGATAATAACACATTATTTCATCTGACAATACATTAGTTCCATAGGGAGATAAACTGCAAGGCCAATGGATTTATCTTGGTAACAACATGAATTACTATTAACTATGATTGCAATTTTTCCATCCATGCACAAAGAAATCTCCCATTGAGTTCATTGTCTTTTGACTGACTGCTGGTAAGAGTTTTTTGCACGTATATATAAGAGGACTGAATTCTGAACTAGTATGATATCATCATTGTTATTCTGCTGTTGTCTAGACAAGCTCTAAAAGCCAATACATTTTCTTAGCACTGTAGGAGTAGGACTTCTAGCTTTGAAAAGGCCTCTTAAAAATTGTGAAATGGAAGACAAATAAAGGATAAAACCAACTGTGAATCTGCTAGGATTTTACAAGGTAGATTCATAAATCAGAACAACAAATTTTATCTAACTACTATTTTCTTTATGTAGGAGCATAGAAGAGACGGCTGCACATCCATGATCTTCAGCCTTGAAACGAGAGCCTTCACTATACTGGTGATATAAACTTGGGACATTACAGTTCCTACCTCTGATTATGATTTGGGGTAGTAGCAAATAATATTTTTTATCCCTGATTTTTAGTATCATTCTGAAAGGTATGTAAGGACACTTGATCAAGAGAAATATCTTTCAGACTGAGTATTTTTGTAGGAAGGCAAATAGTACAAAACTGTATTGTTAGAAATCTTCAACCTACGTGTCTTCAAAGAGCTTTGGATCAGACCCTGAGTCTTTACTTAATGCTTACTTACCAAAACCGTTATAAAACAAAATCCTTAAAAATACACACATGTTTCACAGAATCACAGAATATCCTGAGCTGGAAGGGACCCACAGGGATCATCAAGTCCAGCTCCTGTTTAGCCACAGGACAACCCCAGGGTCACTCCATGTTCTAAGTACAATGTCCAATTGCTTCTTAAACTCCATGAGAGTTGGTGCCATGACAGCCCCCCTGGGGAGCCTGTTCCAATGCTCCACCACTATCTGGGTAATGAAGCTCTTTCTAACATCTAGCATCTAATGTTTTATTTAGTTCAGGTGGTTCTTCTCTCTCCTCTATGTTTATCACTGTGTTGTGCTGATTTTCTCTCTTCGTCTTTATAGCATACTTTTAATATATATATTTACTGCATCCAAGTCAAGAATATTATTAAATTCCTTGGAAATTTTGATAATTGTACTGGACATTTATTTGCCAAAAAATACATTTGACAGCACAAGACTAACATTAATATGCAAATCAGTGGACTATAAAATTCATTTTAGTGCCTCCAGGGCAGTATTTTTATAAATACAGAAACATAATCATGCATCCTCCAGAGGACTAAAAATAATTATACAAATTTACAACAAAGCCCAAGGCAATGTCTCCTTTTAACTGTCTGTTTTTAATATCATTTAAATCTTGTTAATACTTAATTACCAATTCTCTTCTGTTATAATTTAGATAGAATAGCTAAGGTTTGAGATTTCTTTTTGAGAGAGGGAACTTCGTTAGAGAAAGAAAGACACCAAGGCACAGACTCATAAAATAGGGCAGTGCACAGAAAAGCTTGGCAAAGGAAAAATCATCATAGATAATAATGAAGAACAGAATATATACACATCTATTAACATTCACGTAAAGTGGACCTGAGCTGATGTAATATAAATACACCAGGATACCAGTTTATATATAAACCCAAATATAATAATATTTACATCTACACATACATACTTATGTATACATATACATTTATTCATTCATACTGATATAGCTCAAGCTTTATCCACCTAGGAGGGGAGTTGCAGGACCAGCACTTGCATCCTTTGTCCCTGTTAGCTGTTTGGAAGGTGGTAGCTGCTCAGGGCAGCTGTAAAAATGAGTATCTCTAAGTTCAAGGCTGGCCTGGCTACAGCATTTAGGCAGTATGTGGTATAGCACACTTTGTGGGATATTTCTATTGTTTGAATGTAGACCCATGTTTAGTTTTTAAGGCTGCATTTCAAACAGGTTAATCTGTTCTCTTTCTCCATGGCTGATAGAAATGAGTACAATAGCAATGCTACCTCTATATCAGAGGTATGAGGTTAGGGAGAGGGCCTCAGCTTTGTACCTCAAATAAAGCACTTGATAAGCAATTTAAAAGAAATGTTTCATTGTTAAAACCTGTTTCTTTGGACCGATTTACAGAAGATTCTGTACCCATTGCTTTTTTATGTGTCTGAAGATCCCATCAATGTCTTCTCTGTTTCCCTTTAAAGGTAAAACAAAGAGTACATGGAGTCTCTGCACTGTCTCTCCTGCCCCTCTCTCCTTCCCCCAGTTTCACCTTTGTGCCAAGATGAGGAATCTAGAAAACGGCTATCTTCTTGATTTCTTCCATCAGTGTTACATATCCCATCAACATGGAGGTTGCTGCCTCAGGTCTTTTCTTTTCATCATGTTTGCCAGCTAATGTTTAGTAACAAGTGTCACTGCCTGCTCCTCTGCTTTGAACTGGAACATGTTTTTGTTAGCCTTCACATCCAACCAAAAGCAGCTTTGTATTGATTTAATTCACCCTTTTTAGTATGACCATATTCACAATGAGGAGTATGCATCCAAACTTCCAGCTATTGCACAATTTCCACTGGGCATAAATTCAAGTGATTTGGCACAGCATCTTGTTGGGAATCGATTCCCACTGGTTCATTTTGTCCAGTGCATGCATTCCTTTTGACTGAAATGCCAGGCATTTGTTAGCATTACTGGTGCTCGTGACAGTCATCTTCAGAGCACTTCTCTGTGCTTTCAGCTTGTATATTCACTGAGTGTTAATGGAAATAATAGATGCAAAATATTAGAGAAGGCAGCATGTTACAGTTTTTGTATACTTGCCTTAAAAAATAACCTGTTCATTTGCAAATATACAAATTCATCGTATTTGTGACTGACACTTTGTATCCCTCAATTTTTCCTAGAATGGTAAAGCTTAAATTTTAAGATGTCAAAATGATGTTTTTATTTAACTGCATAGACTGCTTACAAATCCTGTAGCTTTTATATAGAAATGGTATCCTTCAGAGCTAGAAGTATGGCATATATAATAAGCCTCTTTAATTTGTAAAACCTTGATATTTAAATCAAGTGTTAAATAGGCTGTCATTTGCACCTGTGCAATTGAATTCTAAGTTCAGGGATTTCCTGAGCTGGACTAGGTTGTAAATATATTGGTTTCCTTGGGTTATAAATACATTTTCTTCTAATCATTGTTTGCTATGCAGCACAACCACAGAGAGCATGAAAAGGGAGGTGTGATATTTTTCAGACTGGTACTAGTCAGGTGAAAGTTATGAAACAGCATCAAGAGTCTGAAGATGACCTTGCTAAAGCTGACCTTGCTCTTAATGCAGAAAATATTGCCTTAATTATTTTAAGTACAGTAATGAGTCTATGTTTCTTGCTCTGTGGTAGAATTATTAGAATATTTTTCCACAGCTTTACGTTCAGGATCTATACTTTTTACAACTGAGCTTTGTAATCTTGTCAGCTTTTAGGTAAACCTGATGGATCTGAGTACTCTCTTGAACCTACTTGAGCTGTAACCAATGTGACGGAGCACCACACAGCCTCGTGTCCCCAGGTGGAGGACTGTCTTTAGAAGACCGAGGCTAGAAAACTGCAAAGGTATACCTGGAGAAAGTAATAGAAAAAGTGATGTGAGCACATTTAAGAAAAGAGAATTATTTGAACATTTGAACTAATTGAGGTTTTATTGCTAAACATAGGTTTTCTAGTGATATTTCAAGAAAATATCAAAGATCACAGAAATGGCAGGAACTTGTCAAATTCCAAAAATGTTCCCAAGTTAATTGCAAGCCCCTTTGCCATCTTGTTTCTGCAAAATGTGATGTATTTAAAAATTGCCAAAGAATACACTTCTTAAATGTCAGTATGTTTTTAGGAAAAATAAAGGCTCCAAGACGTATGTCAAAAACCCAGATTCCCCACAAGTGCCACAGAAAATCTTTCTCCAGAGAATATTGAGAAATTTCAGTCTAATGTTTACTATTAATGCAGCTCTGTGACAGCTCTTGAGAGGGCTGTAATTATCAGGCTTGTTTGGAGTGGACTACATCAGATAACCACAGGCTGAAAACTCATAGTGTTCGGCCTTGCTTGTTCTAATGCGCTTTAGATAGGCAGTCATAAGAGGAGCCAAAACCTACCCAACAGTGCACCCTGTTCTTGCCATGCCTTGGAAGCCTGCAATTGCCAAATAATGCCCATGTGTGAAAAGGGAAAACAGCTCCAGTTTGCTTTGCTTGAGGCTTAGGAGATACTAACTTTCATCATTCTGCTGAGAAGCTGGTGACAGCAGTGCTGAAGTGCCAAAGAGGTAGATAATGGGATGTTTACAGCATGTCTGTTTTCTTTGCCTCATCTCCTTTGTGCTGGATTCCTCTGTAGCACATCCTGACCATTTGTCACCAAGAAATAAGATATAGTGACCAAAAGAAAGCTGCTTCAAGTGAAGGATTAATTTCAGACCATGTTAAGAAAGATGGGGGCACGAGGGGAACATTTTATCATGCTGATGAATTTTCATGTACCTGGTAGTGTCAGGAACCAAAGGTTCAGTTTCAACATTGCATTCTTTGCAACTCCTGCAAGGTCTGAGGCCCAGTTAAGTACCAGCACATTTTAAAGTTGAAGCTTTGCTTCATGGCAGCACTGGTTTATTGAATCCTACCTACTCTGTGTAAGGTTCTAATCCTCAGTCATTCTACAGTAGCTTTGATAAGACATAGTATAGACAGTAAGGTTCCAAAGCCTTACAGTTGTTCTATATCAGTATGTGGTAATTGTGGAGGCAAAAAGAAGTTTTTCTTTAATATTAATGGATCTTTAATGTATAGATATTAGATTTTTTAAAATATAAAGCATTTCCTTTGTGCTCCATGTGACTGAAAGGGAAAAAGCCAACATTTTCAGAAGCTTTCACAGAAGAAAAAATATTGTGGATTCTGTTTCTAATTGCCAGGAGCAGTGTAAGTGCACAATCCCTGCCCATGGGTTAGGCTGAGAACATGACTAGATGACACATCGAATGCCTTCAGGTGGGTGAAGTAAGAGTTATTGTGAGCGGTGTTGTGACAGTCCCCAGCAGCAATACTGCAATCATAGCATAGAAGACTAGCAGTGTCAAGGTTGTGTTCCAGTCTCTAGCTTCTGCTTTTTTTCTCCAGTTTTCTCCAGCACTGCCCAGACCAGGTTACTTAAAGTTAGATGATGGAAAACTACAAATAAAAAGAGTTCAGAATGCACATCAAGTAAAAGACGTACTTCCTACCATATTAGACTGCAAAATTCTGTTCTGAGTTAGAAAGTAAGTATACCATCTATGCCTTTCTTTAATTTGGTGGTGTTGTAAAGGACAGAGTTAATTACATAAACATGATTGACAGTTCTGAGTGAAGAAGATACTGATACATGCATTGCAGATTGCTCTGTCCCCTTTAGTGCAATGGGAAATCAGAGGTTTGTGATATTGGTCCTTGCTGGTTTAAAATTGTTTGAGACAGGGATGTGGAGGGACATGTTTAGATTTCAACCTCTCCAGATGTCACTATCTATATCTTTGAGAATATAACCTCAGTTTTCCAATAAAAGGAGTAACTGGAAATTTGTTGATGGCCAAACAAAATAATAACATACTGAAAATAAAAAGTAAAATAATTGACCATCATAGCTGACCATAAAACTGCTGAAAGCCTCAAAGGGGCACAGGGTTTTCAGCTGTCTTCCAGTGTGCTCTAAAGCAGTGCCTGTGCAGAGCTGCACACACATCCTTCTAGAGAACTCCTATGTGGGAATACAAAGTGCGTCAGGAAACCTTATGTCTAAAGGTCATATTTTGACTGCTGCATAGATGGGTTTATAGTTTATCCTGAGTTAATAATCATTAATAGTTTTGAAATCAGTTCTATCCCAGGGATTATTCATGCCACTACTGGGACAATCCAGTCTGATCTATTGATCAATGAAGAAAATAAGACAAATCAAGATGATTAAAATTGTTAATAACTGACCCACTGGAGTTAATACCTCATTTAGATTAAACATTTAAAAGTTGTACTTATGCAAGGTAATGAACCTAAAATATTTTGTCACTTTGGCTTCTTACTGATCTATTTTAGAAAAACAACAGTCCCTGGTGAATAAAAGAAATTAATTACTGCATGTTTCAAGTGGAGTTCATGTTAGTAAATCAGTCATTAGTCCAATTAAATAATGTTTGTCTCCAGAGATTAATTGATTCCTGTATCCTGGAACAGCTAGAATATCCCCAGGATCACAGACATTTAAAACAGAGATTGCAAAACACATTATTGAGATACACAATATTTGCATAGTTTGTATGTAGAATGAAATCTTAGTGTTATTTTTCTTTATAAGGCTGCTGCTAGCAAATTTCCAGATTGCCTAGAAGACTTGTTGAGATCAGAAAACAAGCCTGAATAAAAAGGTTATGCCTAATACTAAAGATACTCAGAACTGTAATCTTAAAAAAACAGCATTATCCATTTGAAAACAGCAATAGCTAAATAATATTCTGCAGTCAGTCTGAATATACTGACATTAGTGGGAGTTGTTCATGCAAAGTAAAGGCCAGAACTGAGTGTTATATGCTATATACTGGCAGTCCTACCGAAGTAAAACTGCACTATATCCCCAGGTGGCCTTTTAGAATTAAGTACTTTTTTCAACAAACGTAACAAAATAATGAAATATGTGAACTATATTTTGCTTTCTGTGTATGTGAGATCATTTATTTAATTTTCCTTATACCAATACCTTTTTTAGGTTTCACTAGTTAAACCTCATGATACTGTGGTTATATGAGGGACATGTGTAAAACAAATGGTAGAAAATTTATTGGTAAAGAAAGACTTGTATTTTCAGATCAAAATAAACTTCATTAAAGGGAAAAGTTTGGAAAGAAGTACAGATTTAGTATTGGAAGAAATAGCCAAACTAACATTCAAATACATATGAAAAGCACAATTGAACCATTTTTTACCATTGATGTTTCTGACCCACAGTTTATCAAGCTTGTATTTTTGTGGCATATATGGAAATTTCCACAAGCCTCAAATGTTATTACCTGATCACACATTTTTTCCTTTTTTTTCTTAGGTAAATATATTCCTGCAAACGCATATTAATTTTGATAAAGAATACATTTCTGCCGTTATTGTTCAAACTATAAAAGAAGACTATCTTCATGACCCAGAATTCAACTCAAAATTTGTGCAGGCAAAATATTGGCTGCTGCACACAGTGTTTGGGTTGTTAACATCCTTAGAGTCCAGGAGGTAGAAGTTAACCCGGTGTAAATTTCTGCAGCTCAAAATTTCAAAATTTTGCTTCTTTCATCTCTTCTTTTGTTAACACAAGGAACTCACTTCATGTTTGTAGCCATTTAAAACGTACTAGAGAAAAGTGTTTTGAATGACATAAATTATATTTTAACTGCAAGAATGGGTTGTGTATCATGGTCATGCTTCATTTGGAGGACTCTGACCTTCCAAAAATAGCTCAGCAGAATAGTTTTTGCACAGGGACCTAGAAGAACTGAATTTAATTTAATTCTAGTTCTCTCACTGATCTGCAGGGTGACCTTGGGTAATCTGTGTGCCATTTTCCTCCTTCCTAAAAAGAAAATAATAATACTTATGGCCTTTGGAAAGCACTTGCAGAGGAAAGCATGTGAATCAATAACATCTTCTTCTTAAGTATGTAAAATAGCAGAGGAAACTCTTCCCACTTGCATTAGTGCACTTTTAGCATTTAGAAATATGAAATTATGAAGATTATTGCATGGAAGGGAGAAGCTCAGAAGTGTTCCCCTTATCAATAACTTGCCAGCTGGAATGTAAAAGAAAACAACACTAGGGTAATATAGAATTTAGTATAACAAACAAAGAATAAAATACATTTTCAGTGTGAAGACATATAGCACTGGCAGCTACCAGTATAGTCACATTCGATTATATTGCTGGCTTGCTTGCTTGTGCTGCCCTAGAATAGCATGAAGTATACAAACACTTTGAAATCTCTGAGTTAGTTTTCAAAACTTTCAGTTTTCCTGGAGAGATCTGTCAGTTTAGGTAGAAGAAGAAAGCTAGACTGAGCTGCTTTGGCCATGTGTCCGTGCCTTGTTCTGCATATGGGGACTTCCTTCCACCTGGGATGCTGCTGTAACCTCCCTCAGCAGACAGCTGATACAAGCTGGCACAGTGTGGTTTACAAGAATGGGAGCAGACATGATTTTTTATTTGTGCCAGTAGGCTTGGTGGCCTTACCCAGAGCAGTTTTGTGGTCCATGCAGATGGATGAATTTTTCTTCAGGAGTGTACATTGCTTGTAATACTGTCTCTTAGGATTTTATAACAGGCACTGCACAGGTCCAGTGTCATCTGCTGTGCAGCCTAGGTGAAGCCTGGCAGTAATTAAAGTATTTTAAACCATCTGCTTAATTGCATTAAAAATACACTGATGAGCTTGCACTGTTTGAATGATCTTCAGGAAACTATTATGCAAAAGCAATACAGCTCCTCAGCTGGGAGTATTTGCTCACCTCAGTGGAGACCTCATAGGAGAACACAAGTTCGTCCATGTGCTTTCACACTGGTGGCATTAGCTGTGTTGCAAGCTGGCCCTTCCCAGATAAATAGAAGTAGCTTCCAGGCCCAGGAGCCTCAGGAACCATTCAGAGGGCAATGGGTGAATGAATGTGTGTTTGTCAGGAGTGGTCTGATATGGCTGCCTGGAGGACTTTCCCAATAGGGCCACTATGGAGGATAGGTCATGGTATGGCAACTGCCCATCCCAGCTTCTCCAAAAAGGGGATGGTGCAACTGCCTGCAGCTCTGTGCTCTGGAAGCAGAAGGCAGTGTTGGCCATTCATGCTATATGCCTGGCTCAATAACCCCTGTTCTTCTGCCAGGAAAAAGGCACTGGAAACACAGGAGAGAAAGGCTACCAAAGATACAGATAAGCATTGTGGACTTGTGGGCTTGCTTTGATTTTCATAAAGCATAAATTAAAGTCGGTCCTTAAATAGGCATTGGAGTCAACTCATCATGAAGACTGCTTGAGTATTCCATCCCTGCCACATAGACAAGAATCACAGAATCACAGAATCATTACGGTTGGAAAGGACCCTCAAGATCATCTAGTCCAACCGACAGCCTTACACTACTCTTACCCCTAAATCATCCCCTGAAGAAACACATCTATCCTCTTCTTAAAAACCTCCAGGGATGGTGACTCCACCACCTCCCTGGGCAGCCTATTCCAATATCTCACCACTCTTTCAGTAAAGAAATTCTTCCTAATATNGCCATTGGCCTTCTTAGCCACCTGGGCACACTGCTGGCTCATGTTCAGCTGGCTGTCAATCAGCACCCCCAGGTCCTTCTCTGCTGGGGAGCTCTCCAGCCACTCCTTCCCGAGCCGGTAGCGCTGCTGGGGGTTGTTACGCCCAAAATGCAGGACTCTACATTTAGCCTTGTTAAAACTCATCCCATTGGTCTCTGCCCATCTATCCAGCCTATCTAGGTCCCTCTGCAGAGCCTGCCTACCCTCAAGCAGATCGACACTCCCACCCAGCTTAGTGTCATCTGCAAACTTACTAAGGGTGCACTCTATCCCCTCATCCAAGTCATCAATAAAGATGTTGAACAGGAGAGGCCCCAGCACTGACCCCTGAGGGACACCACTTGTGACCGGCTGCCAACCTGACTTGACTCCATTGAGTACAACCTTCTGGACTCGGCCATCCAACCAATTATTTATCCAGCCAAGAGTCAGTGGGTAGCTTGTACGGAGACCAAGCCCCACCCTTTCTATCCAGTAATCCCCCTGTTTAATTAAACTGCCTGAGTATCTCCCAAAAAATACTGTGTAAGTATCTAATAATCTGGATTACAAATATTGAGATAGTAAGAGATAATACTATTAAATTATCTCAGCATAAACTAAAATAAGATTGTAATGTTTATCCATTTTGCATGATATATGTGCAAAAAGGAAAATTTGCTGTTGGGTGTGGTACTATGTTTATGATTAAATGCTTTATTCATACTTGTATGTCAATCTATTAGTGTGCTGTTAATTCAAATGTTACTATGATGTATTTTATCACCATTAGCACATTTATCATAGGTAGATGTGAAACTTAGACAAAGGTGTACATTCTCATTAATGATGAGCAGCCTATTCATCTTACTAGAGTGTAATTAATGTTAGTTACAATACTTAATTTTTCACTGTTTGTCATGGTGCATATTTAGCATTTCTTCTGTCCTTTATCAATCTGGTCTCCTACCACATGAGCACATCAAAAAGATGTATGTAAGTATGTGACCTGTTTTGATGCCTAATTTTTAGACTTTTCCAAGAACTGGAATATTTTTATTCTTATACTGTAGCCACCACTGTTAGTTAAAGAACAGTCTGTATAGTCTTGGCCACTGCTTTGGGTTCTGGGTTAGCTTTTTTTTTGTGTTAATAATATAACACCCAGGTAACAAAGTAAAGCAGGAAACACAATGGAGGCACTGGCAATCACTCACTGTACTATTGCACTGTGCTTGTCTGAGGTTTTAGAATCCCAGTGGATTCTCAATTACATCTTTTTGTATGAATGTTTACGCTTGTAAACTTATCGTGTGAGTAATACAGCTCTGAAAATAGAAGCATGGTGTATCTGAAAAGTATACATTATTAGGAAAATGTGTTACAAAAGCTTATTGTTTTACATTGCACAGCATTGCTTTGTCAATAAAGTTGTTAACAGTCATAGAGTCAAAGTACAGTCACTTGTTCAGTGGTGCAAGAGCGGAAGAAGTTACAGCTAACTTGTCACACAGTAGGTGGGAAACAAGCTGTGCAGAGGTGGGTAAAAGGGAGTGAGAAATGAGCACATCCTTGGATTTGCTCCCCAGCATGCCAATAAATCCAGCTGAGCTGGAATCGTAGGATAAGTCCATACTTTTCTATTGGTCCCAGGAACAACACAATCTCATTAGCTGAACCCTGAGCATCAAAGCAGTTTTATTTCTTGATCATCCAAATTCTCATAAGCTAGACTGAAGGAGAAATGATCCTTCCATTAATACTTGGTAAATAAAATTCCTTTGGAAAAATATTTCAGCTGGGTCAACCAAATGTTTCAAGTCTAGGGCTCTGTGCATGCAGAACGAATTTGAGATGGGGATGTCTTTTCTCAAAAATTTAAGGAACTCTTCCTGAAAGAGAGAACATCCATTGCTATTCATTAGCCTCTTAATTGTCAAATTTTAAACTTCTAAGGTATTTTGATAGCAATCAGGGTTAAGGGAATTAGCTGCTATTTTCTGTCATATGACCTGTTTAGCAACCACTGTTTGAATTCTACCGCAGTTTGCTGCTTAAGCCAGACACGAAGCTGGTCACATCGTCAACATAAATGGGTATTAAACTCACGTTCAAGCCAACAAGGGCTTGCTATTGCTGCAAAACAACCTGAAACAATGGGAAAGCCTTAAAATAGTTTATTTGTATGTCTTGGATTTCCTTTTGAAAGACAAGTGAAAGTATAAAGTAACAAAACACAGGGATTTAGCATATTTCAGTATGAAAATTCAGTTTAGACATAATTACAAGTAGGTGTTATTGAAGATTAGTAACAAACTAGGAAAAAAAGTACCAAACTAGATTTAGAAACTTAAAAAAAATTATAGTTGAATTTGCTCCACAGTGACTGAAGTACAATAATAACTTGTAATGTGAACAGAATTGAGAAATTTTTTTTCTGGTACCAAAGAAATGCTCCATAACAAAGAGTTGTATTTCTATGATTGCACTGAAATATTTTCTTTAAAAAGAGACTACTTCTTTTGAATTTTCTATGGTAGAAGACCAACAAATTTTCCATAATATAGCAAACTTCCTGAAACAACAGACTCTGGAGTGCTTTTACCCCTACCCATCCCTCAGCCTTCAGTCATTTGAATAGAGCCAATTGCTAAAATAAAATATTATAAAACAGTGACCTTGAGCTTATGTCTATTTTAACTAATAGAGAATAAATACAAAGAAACAATGAAGTTGTCTTTAGCCTTTATGGCATTAACAAAGCTAGTTATAACAACAAGCTGCAAAACACACCAAAAAGTAAAGCATTTCACTCCATTTTTATTTGTCTATTTTGCTTTCAAAAGGAATTTATAAAGACAGCTAGGAACAATGAACATTTGAACTCAAAATGATCCAGGTTTATTTTTACTCCAAAAGAAGAAGTCTCAATAGAGATATTGATTTTCTAGCATTCATCCAATATTGCACAGAAAATGGACCTGACCTTGCAATCCTTAGTGAAGACAAGGAAGTAGTCATTACAGTCATGAGTCCCCATTGATTTTAGTGGGATTACTTGCATAAGTAAGGGTTTTCAGGGTACGACTGGGTGTCCCATTAACAGTAAGACCAAGAGAACATGGATGTCAGTTCCACTCAGTTCAGCAGGGTGCAGTTTGCCTTCCTGTTACATATTCACTCTATGTTCTTATTCCTGTGTATTTATTCTGCATAGTTTTCATTTTCTGGCCAACATAGCCTCATCATTATGTAAAGAGTACCAGTCCTCCCTCCATCTTGAGTAGTTTTTACAGTATCTTCAAAGGTCACATTAAACTCGGAGTTGATGCCTGCTCTTAAAGCTTTATCTTCCTTTGGTACTGATTTATATGATTAAAAAAATACTTTGAGCTAGGCACTCTCTCTCACTGTATTTTTTAATTAATTAGATATTTTGGAAGTCTCTAGGGCCAAACAAGAAGGCGACATTACTGCACTTTGTGAAGTAAATACAGAGCAGTAAAGAGAAAGCTAAACCCTATAAGCTTTTGCCCAGCACATGTTTCTCCTTCACCCTTGAGAGGTCTCTTGTGCCCACTGACTCCTATAGGAATGCTACTGCAGAACCTCACTGCTCAGATGGATAGAAACCTAATTGTCACTGTAAGTATATTCACAGCCATTTTATACACATAAGTTCTTGTGACAACCTTGTCCTTTATCTCAAATACTTCTTTTCCTTCTTCAGTATTTAGTCAATGATGTGGCTATTGTATAGAGTCACATTTCTTCTCTGCCTTCACTTTGTTTCATCAAATGTGAGGATAGTAGAGGAGAGATATGCAACAAACAGAGTGACTACATGTTTGTATAGTGCCTTGCACACTTGCCCAGTCATGGTTCAAGGTTCTATAGGCTGACTTTGTTTCAGCAATGAATAATAATGACCCTCCAGAATATGATTCCTGCTTTATTCTGGATGCATATCATTAATTCATTCAATTTTCATTGAGTTGAAAAGCTTTACTACAAGAATACTAGCAATTGATTATTTTTGTCAGTGGTATTTTCAAATAAATGAAGAAATGAAATGTACAGTATATTTCAGTTTGCAATGATCATTCTGATGTTCCATTTGCAATGGAAATGAGCATATAACATATTCATGTGTACAGATAAGGAAAATGACAAACATTAACAACCCTTGTTCTATTCATTTATAATATTCAGTTAAAAAAAATCCTTCCATTCCATAGTTTCAGTAGCACAATGGAAAACAAAAAGATATGAATTAATGGATAAAACATGCTTAATTACTTTCTAAGTAAGTTTCCTGAAAATTACTATAATCTAACCCACAATTTCTTTGTAAACCTATCTAATAAAAATATATAATTCCATGATGATTTTATTTATTTATTTGTATTGCTTTGTATGTGTACAAAGATAAAATTCTGAAATCAAATAAACCAGAAGGTGTTTGTGTAGACACTTACATTCTTCTGGCCAAGCATTCTTTGATGTGCAACTTGCAGCCTGTTTAAGCAGACTGTGGTGTTTGCCTTATCAGCGTCAGTCAGTTTCTGCACAATTTAATCTGCCACTAAAAAGAAGTTCTTTGCTCTTATGGATATAAAACAGTATGCCAAGGATAAATCAGTGCAGCTTGCCTTCCTTAAAATTTTAGACACAACCTGAAACTGCAGCTCTTTTCTCTCATCTCAATGGGATGTTAACCTAACAATCACAATTTTAAGACAGGGAAATTGTTCTGAGAGGAAATAAATTGCCCTGCCTGTATTGTTTCATGAGGTGACATGAAGGTGCATTGGGCCTGGGGTTCACAGCTTATGATATCAGGTTTTGGAGGACTGGAATGAAAGTAAGAACATGTAGAGAAAGAAGAATAGGAATTACATGTAAGTTCTAGATGGTCCAAGTGAGCTGAAGCGGTTCAGCAATAGACAACTCAGAAAATTGCAAAGAGGCTTATTCTCCAGATACCTTCCCTAGTGCATCACTGGCTCTGCCAGAACCCCTGAGGATTTACTCTCTGAATGTGAAGACCCCTTTTTCCCTCCTTTGTTGAGGTATCTAAAGATATTGGGCTTTAACTTACAGCTTGTATTTGCTGAACAAAAAAGGAAAAAATATCTCTCTTTTTCCCCACAGTTGCCAGGAAAGAGAAGTCCATTATTTGCAGCTGCCGAGGGAGCAGGAGAGGAGAGGTCTATTGTCTGCTGCTGCTTCCCCGGGGCCTGGGACAGAGGCTGCTGAGGGCTGGGAAAGGAGAACCGGAGCAGCCACGGCTGCTTCCTGCATAGTGGTTTCCCAGGGAGCCTCCCAGGCTAGGCACAGTCTCATGTGTGACATTAATACTTTTGCATGCTGTGAAACAGATCTCTCAACTCTGGCTGTGAAAGGCACACACAGCACAGAGAAAGGGAGCTGCCCCTCAAAAACATGAAGATGAGGCTGAGCTGCCCACAGCCCTCCTGCCCACACTGGCAGAGCACCAGGGCACCCGCTGGCATCCACGGGATCTCTGCAAATGTGGCTGCTGTAGGGCAATACCACAGGTGTAAAATCCTTGTGACCAGATGCTCCCTGTTTTGACCTTGAACAAGTTAATCACATCACCCATCTTGAAGTTTCACACAACCACAATGTAATTGATGTGGGCCCTCAAAGATAGATGGAGACATCACATATTGATCACAAGGAATCGTTGCCAGACAGTCTTTCTGTTGGTTTCCATTCTCATGATGTGTTTTAAAAAATATTGTATGATTCAAAATTATACCTGTAAAACCTACAAGTAGAAAATTACTGTGTGCATTTATCTTTAATAACAACCTTGTGCATATAGTACTAGTTTAGTAGAAAGTGTTATACTAGTTTATTTCCCAGTCTGTTTTAAATGATATTATTCATTAGCACTCGTGAGGTGGTATAACGTTTTTTTTTATGTTGCTTGTTTGTAACAAAGGTTCTTAATACTATTTCATACTGAAAGGGGATAAATGCTCATGTGGAATATGTGAAATTGTGCTTGTAAGGGCACAGAACACTGTCTTAGGGTATTAAATTAGCATTTGGTACTGCTCTGCTTTATATGTATTTCTAGCAACTGTTTCAGCCACAAATCACTGTAATACACCTGTATTCTCATTCTTCAATTCATATAGCATTTAAATCCTGCCAATACTGTGTCTTATAAATATAAATATGCAATTTAATTTAATTCAAGCATGCAACACATAATTTTTCTTCTAATTAAAATATGATATTGCAATACGGTAGCTGCCTAGGGCAAACAGGACACATTACATTGCCAAACCAAAGAATACAGACATAGGTACAAATACGGCTCTGAAGGCTATCAGGAGGAAAGCAGCCAAGCCTCCTGAGCCCTCAGTGTAGGTCATCAGTGATGTCCTGCCTGGAGGCTGTGGTGTCTCTGGTGCCTGCAGGTCCAGCCTGGATTTTCTGGTCCTGCTGCTGAGGACAGTGGGGAGCATGGGTCTGGTGGCTTTGAGTGCACATGCCCTGTGGTGCTGCACTGCCCCGTTGTCCTTGCTTTCTGTAAGAAAGCAGAAGCAGCACAAGCACGGTTAGTTGTACTGCTGCCTTGTCATGTGCTGAAGTTGGCTGATATGCAGAACTCAAACAGTTCTGGGAAGGAGGAACTGGCCGACAGCAGCAACTCGAGGGATTCCTGTCAGGATCTCTCAGAACAGAACAGAACAACACAAATAGACCGGCATAATGACTCAAAAACCTGTTAATGGCCACCTTTAGTAACATAGCAACAGCCAAACCCTTGAAAAGAGGAAGTTTTCACTGAGAAAGCATTTCATTTTAAATATTGAAATTTGGTATAATGTAGAGTATGAAATAAGTTTTGAAAAGAGGCTGATGATTAAGAAGAAATGCAGTGGGCATTTAATAAATGGAGGAACCGCAAGATAATTAACTGGCATGCATAAAGATTCATGCTTTATACCAAAATTTTAATTTTGCACATAAATGTGCCTGATGTAGGCAGCATTTAATCACCTAGCTGACAGGAGTAACTACTTTCATTTAACCTTGACTGAAGATCATGAATTCTAACAGGTTTAATTGGATACATCATTTAACAGAATGAACAGAGCAAATTTTTCTCAATTCATAGGTTCTGATTGACATGCACTAGCAATAAGGCGTTGCACAATTAAAGCTGATCTGTATTCCTGGCCTGGGCAGCAATTGCCATAGTGATGTGACACTGTTTGATCACTGTGGCACTGAAACTATACTGAATTTCCCCTTGTTTTGAAAAGGGCAATGTTTTAAAAAAAAAAAAAAAAAGAGAGAGAAAGAGATTTTGGCACTTGATTATTTTTTTTTTTTTACATTAATCACATTTATATGCACAAACTGTAAGGGAAGGAACTTGTTATCAGTAACTCAGGGGAAAGAAGGAAAAATGGTATCTTCTTTTATCCATTTAGCACATTATTTACAGAAAGTCAAAAATGTGGATAGTCAAATGAATTGTAACACATTAGGTCCTGATTGTTCTGGGCTTCCTTTTGAACAGGGAGTAATGCTGCGCAGCTCCACTCTTCACCTGCAGTTTGGCCTCTCTGTCCTTGACCAAATCTGTTCAGCATTACAGGTAACTTGCCAGCTGAGTAGGGCTACTGAGAAAGGGGGCTTATATTGTAAATGAGGTAGAAAATGACAAGGAGGAAGAAGCTGTACACAACAGTGAGCTGTGTACCTTTCCTGGCATGCTTTGTTTCATATGATAAAACCTTGAAAGAGCTCACAACTTCTAGTTCCTCACGTGGCTCCCGTCCATCCACATCACCACTTTCACTGCCTCTGGCACCTTCAACAAGTCCTGCATTTGAACTGCATGAACTGGAAATATTTCTTCCATTATTTAACATCTCACACACACACACACACACGTATATATCTTTATGTCTCTGTTGTCCAATTACATTTTTGCTTCAGATACCTCCTTTTTAATTTATTATTTTACAAGAAGGTTTGCCAAATACTGAATAGTCTGAAAGCAGGGCAGCACACAATATGTTTCAGCCTCACCCAGTAAAGCCAAAACTGCAGTAAAAAATGATTCCTAGTTCCCGAATGACCTGTTAAAAACAGCTTCAAGCAAGTTCTGCTTCCTGCCATGACAGCTGCAGGATCCATGCCCAGCACAGCAGGAAGGTTTTCTGCTTTTTTCTCTCTCCATCCCCTTAGGTTCAGAGCCTAAGTGCTGGTCCTTGATCTCACTTGCAGACTTGTTGCTAACCATTTGTCATTTGTGTACAGGCAATGTACATACATACAAGCTTTGTAGGAGTACACTGCAGTAGGAGGCAGAAATCTCAGGGAAAGCTGGAATTCCAGTTGGCCCAAGGATCTGAACTGTAAAGTCAAGACCACTAGATATATTTTAAAATACTTTTTTTGTTAATTTTAGAGGCCTCTACAATTCAATTACTTACAATGTTTTTCTCTGGCTGAGGCATTTGCAGCATGATTCATTGTATAAAGCAAAGATATTTGCCAATATAACTTAACACTCACTAATATTTTTAAGTTTCAGGTAAATGATTGAACCACATCCCCAGCCTCTGAAGCCAAGCAGCATGCCTTTGGACCATAGTGAATACTTACCTTCATGCATGGTGACCTTCTAGTCAGTGCTTGGATCTTCAGTGCCTCAGTAAGAAGAGTCAGGATTCAGCTGATGTGCCTCACCCAGGCTTGCTGACATGTTTCCAACAAAGGCGCTGCTTGTTCTCACCTTGCACGAAGGCACATGAAGGCAGGAGGTAATGTGCCCCAACTCTGCTCACTTCTGAATCTCTGTAGGCTGGGTAGCCGCTGCAAAACTCCTACTGAACCCTTCTTGAAAGGGTATCTTTGGACTCCATTTAGGAATATTTGTTCTGTAATTTACTCTGTTTTTCCAAACCTTCCTAATGAAATATCTATGTGTCCCACCACCAAATCCTGTAATACACACATGAGGCACTGCCTCAGGGCACATTGAGGCACTCATTCAACATTACTCTAGGGAGATTCCCAGCGATGTTCCCTAGTCATTGCCAAGGTGCACAGAGCTCATCAGCAATGCACTTGGAGATAAAACACAGCCCTCTCCCAAGAGCTGCATTCAGCTCTGACTTTCCCTGGGGAATACTGCTGAGCTCAGTTGAGCAGCATGGATGTCTCTTTGCTAAGCTGAGTTTGCTACTGGAGGCATCACACCTCTTTCAGGCATGTTTCATTCATTTCCCTATCAGTCCCAGGCTCTAGCCACTTGGTCTATTCACAGATACCCAATGACACCTCAAGTCCCTAACTACGCTGGGGTCTTCCAGTACCTTTCTGATCTTTCCTTTAGCAGCTCCACAATCATTTCATCTTTTGCACTCGGAGTCGTTGGGTGCTTTGCCTATGACTCTCCTGAGCTGCATGTCGTTATTGGCTTGTCCTTGTGCTCAGTCATCCATGCTGAATTATCTTCCACTTCTCCCTCTGGGAATAACTAAGACTTTAACCCAGTGGGACTGCTTGTGTGTTTAAATGCTTTGATGGACCAGACACTGAGCTGCTTGCTCCCAAATCTGAGGTGACTGGGAATTTCAGGCTGTATTTTCAGAAAGAGTTTGTGCACTAGGAAGCAGTCTAACTGAAAGTCAGCAAAGGACACTGACTTCTTCGTCTGGTCACTTACTGCATTTTCAAGTATTTTAGCTGTCATCTTTAACATTTTCTATTCTCTTGAGTTTGCAAACAACCATCATTGCATACGTTTGATCTCCTACAGAGGATATACAGCTGCAAAAAGTAATATATTTCATTTCATTTCATAGTCCTCTGGGAGATGGTGACATTCCTTTTTCACTGCTACAAGATCAAGTTTGTGATTTCATTTAGAAGGCTGCTCTGAACAAGTCGGGGAAATCAGAAAACCATCCACATTTCCCCCCAGTTTTTCCTGAATGCACCTTTGGAGCATGACCTAGACAAAATTCTGAGCACAGTCAATGTTTACACCTTTCTTGTAATTTAACTTGCAGAAATATAAAATGGGACAGCAGAAATATTTTTTTATGTGTTCTCACAATGTCTAAAGTTGTTTCTTACTGTTTTTATTTGAAGGAACTAGACACAATCCTGGCTGCCTTAACCACTGCCTTTGAGAGAACTACAGCTGAGAAAATCCGCTGCCAGGAAGAAGTGAATAGAACTAACAAGGCTATTGAGCTGGCCAACAGATTAGTGAAAGGTCTGAGGTGAGGTCCTACAGGGCAGGCTAATGAAGCAGCCTACAGAAAGCACTTCTTTGTTATACACTACTGATCTGGCAATAACAGAGGCACTTAGCAAAGAACCTGATGAGCTGAAAAAATTATGTCATTATCATTCATTTTTTTCATAATAGAAACATGTTTTTGACCTTTGCATTTTCTTACATTTTGCCTCATTATGGTATATATTAACTGTAAGATTACCTGGTAACTAACCTATCCAGGAACATTAAGAGAAGAGGAATAGTCGATTGTAGATATAGACAATGAAAGCAATTTATTAAAATGAGATGACTATATTTGTAACAATTAAACAACACTAATGATACTGCCCTGGGTTGGGGTACTTACAACATAATACAATTTGCAGTACTTAGTTAAGCAATATGATAATTCTCTAATTACCTCTCTGAGATTTGCAATGGGTATTTCAGTAGAGAATAAATAATGGCAAAGCCATGAATTATCAAAAATCCATATTGTCTGTTGATCCAGGCTGGCTCAAGGGAATCCATATTCACTGATGGATTTTTCATTTATAATTCATCTGCTGTTGAGGCTGCTTTTTATATACACACACACTTTTAACAGATTTTATTTTATTTTAAACAGATTTTTTTTTAATTCCTTTAGGAAATCTCTTGTGTTGCTTCACTGCCATTAGAGGTTTTATGATCTTCTACCCAGCATGTTCAAGCTGAGTTTGATAACCAAACATGTAGTAACCAGCAAAAATAGAAGATCCATTTGTTATTAAGCAAAATTACATGGCTGAGTGTGGCTAGTGGAACTTAAAATATAAAACAGTGCTTAGAGTTATTTCCTGAATCAATAGAAAGGATTTATTGACTAGAGGGGAGGGAGGGCAGTGCAGAAGGCCCATTGTTTCTGTTCAAAGAAGCAAGATGAATGCATTTTAAATGTTAACATCCTGGCTGAAAGTGTAATATATTTTAGTGATTAATAATGCCTGCAAAATTAAACCATGTACCTAATACAGAATAATGAAATAAATAACATAGCAGATCTCTTTAAAGTGTGACAATAAGTGATAGTTCTAAAGCGTCTGAAAATATTTTCTTCCACCTAACATATCATATTGTTTGGTTCTACCATGTCCCTCCTGCTGAGGAGGACAAGTGCTGGAATAGCATACATATAGAGATGAAAGGCAAAGTGTGTGTATGCTGGGGGGTAAGGCATCATGAAAAATAATCTCAAGGATGAAACAGAGATTAAAGGAAAGAAGGAAAGTTGAGCCATACACTAGGTGAAGACAGTAAAATGAATTTTAATAGAAAGCTCTTCAGCTAGTACCTCCCAAAGCACCAGCTCCATGAAGAAAGTGTCCAGCTCAACAGATGGGTGATAGGAAATTGAATTCATTCCTATTGTTAGCTGTACCACACTCAGCCAAAGGCAGTAATAACCATATGACAGCTATTTGGTAATTTACAGGGAAAAATCTGTTTTAATCCAGTCTATGGTAAAGAGTAGGTCACTCTGTACTATTAGCAGTATTAATAGTGACACCACTGTACTGTCAGTCCTGGCTGTTTCTTTGCCTTATTTTTTTGCTGGGAAAACACTCTCTTATTCCCATAGTTGTATGGTTAAGTTATTGCTGTGAGAAGAATTACTCAAGAAACAGAAAAATAAAATTTTTCACAACTTTTCTTATAAGAACAAATACTGTAAAATTTCACTATTAACCATTCTTTAAAATATACCTTTGCCATGACCAGAATAACAAATAACCAAATATGTGTGGTTCCTTCTAATTCTTAAGGAAAGTGTTGAGCAAACAAGAGGAAAGCTGATAGCATCTAGCCAGGATTCCAGGGAAAAGCTTGCACCAAGTGTCATGTCAAATCTCTTATTGACTTTGTGGCCTAAAAGATCCTGCCCAAAAGTAGAAACTGTTTTTTTTTACTGCCACATTCTTTGAACTCTGGCATGCAAGGTCTATTTTGGGTGGTTGCATGAGTAGTTGTTACTTTGCACCAAGGAATTCCTTGCTTCTGACAGGTGCCAATTATGCTGAGGACATCTGCCCTGGAGGCATTGAATCAAGCTGACAACTCATTCTATATCAATCAAACAACAACCATTTTCAATAATTTCCCATCCAGCTGGGACTGAATTTGCACAAGTGATCTATGTATTAGTGACATTACCAATCCACAGAGACATTCAGAACCATGATTATGTTCTGTTTTCCCACAGAAACTCTTGCATCTGCAGAAGAAAGCAACAACCTTTTCCACTATGCAAAAGGATGCTGACAACTCAATTTTGGTCACTTACTGCCAAACTCAACTTGCAACAGTCAACTTGTGCCAGACTAGAAGGGGATTTTTTATGTCCAGGCTTGTCACATGCAAATGCTTTCTGCTGATCCTCTAATCAATGTGAAGTACTCACTAATGTTTAGTCACAGTAGTGATCAGCTTTTTTATAAAAAGTGAGTAGATTAATATTTATTTAATCCTGTTTTCTAGGTAGAAAAAGAAAGCTTGGCTTATCAATAGAGCAGTGTTAGGAACAAGAGAAAATGTGATGCAGAAATGTGTTCCAGATCACAATCTTTCTGCCTTGTGATAGTTCATTTTCAAAGTGGTACCGGCATGAGTCAAAATCTCTGCCTGCTTTACTTGAAAAGCAATAAGGTGAGTGTGGGCTTGCATATAATACCTTCTTCACTGCTCTATATTTTTGTTAAAATACATGGTTAATCAGAAAAAATCTAGCAGCTATTCCATTCCCTTTTTGACCTGTTAAACCACCATGTTGCTTATATGAACTTCCTTCAAATACTTTCTTTACTAGAACAGTATATTTGGAGGAAATGAATTGGTAAAATGTTATTCTGGAAAGGACCAAAGTGTGCCCCTTTCTAGTGTTTGAAGTACATTTGCTGGCTGACTGGAGCTAGAGGTGACAACTAACCCACAGACCTTGGGAATATGGTTAGCAAGCCAGAACAGTAGGCAGGCTCACCTTCTTCTTGTATTCTGTTGAGTGCTGTGCCCTGCTGTTTGCATAAGGGGTCTGGCTTTTATTATTCTATTCTCTCCCCACTACTGTGCACCAGGGCAGCACAAAGCAAGATTTAGTGCTTGGATATAATATTTCCTTGCTAGCAATTGTTATAGTTAAGGCTGCACTGAGACTTCCATCTTAACCTGCTGTTCTCCTATGCTCATAATATTCTTTTTTTTTAAAAAAATCCCTTTCATCTGGAACTTTTCATGCTTGTTTTCAGCTGATTTTTTTTTTTTTTTGCAATCCTGGATAAAAATCATTCATTCATATTTGAATAATGCAAAGAAAGAGGGTGTGGGGAGAAAGGTCTCTTTTTTTCGCACATTCCTAATTTACAAAAAAAAAAAGCTGCTTATTACAAGCTGAAACTTTCCGGGTGGCTAGTTTCAACTGAAGGATAGTCCTCATGCTAATTACAAAGAGAGAATGAATATAAAAATTTTAAAATGATACATATTGTGATTAACACATTTGTTTTGTAGGTGTCACAAGAAACTTCCATTGTGTGCCACTTAGAGCAAGTTTAAAGTAACAATTTCATTTAAGTTACGACGAACTAGTATAATTACATAAAATCAGTGTTTTGTGCTGAAATTTCACTAAGAATCTCCCTATAGAAGCTGCATAAGCTTTTACTTATGCAAATGTGGAAACTTGCAGCGAACTTGGGGCACAGTCATATGAATCATTAACTATGACCAGAAAAATAGTCTGGGGAAGAGTGAAATGGATGTAGTGGCAGTTACTGTCTCCTTGTCCTGGGTCTTTCCGAATGCCAGGCTGCTATGGAAAATAACTCCGAGTTTTTGCAGTTTGTTCCAACTTTCTACACTGACTGTCAGTGACACCAAACCACTAAGGCTTTGGTATTCTCTTTTCCTTCCTATATTCCCAAAGACTACTGGACATAAGAGGCTCAGTGTATTCTGATCAGCGCTGTGTGATTCTCCATGGTACCAAAGGATTGCTTCAGCAGAGGGATCCTGGGCAGCAGAAGCTAGGAAAGTTAGAACATTCTGCCTTAACCCATGAAGAAAAGCTGCTGTGATGTAGCCTTCTGTGTTCTCATAAAACACTTGGAAATAAAATACAAGCACGTTAATAAAGCAATATAACTGTAATTTTAAACATCTGAAAGCATAACTGGAGAAGGTTCCCTTAGTAATTGCTGACCTTGCTCCACATGGAGCAAAGATGAGTTCAGAAATTCCCAAGCACTAAGTTTCCAGAAGCCTCCTGGGGGCAGGATAAGGACTGTTGGATTGAGTGCAGGAATCCTCATCTGTTTTCTTTTTTTTCCTGACTGTTGAGTGAAGCAAGGAGAAATGGTGTGTTCTTCTCACTGATGCTGCTTAGACTTACAAAAAAACAAACAGGTGAATGCTGAGACATACCAGCCTCAGTAACTAGGAATTTAAAACTTTACCTTTATTATTCCAGGTCCCCATTCCAGGAACAAAAGGTCTTGAACCAGTAATGGTGCAGATAGATCATACAGCAACTGCTAAATAGAAAAGTAATGGCAGCGCCTAGCAATATCATGGCCACATTAAAAGCCCCTGGTCTTACATATATAGTCATCATAGGCACATACTGATCAACCCTCAGTGCTAGGGATCAAATAGAAAACAGTTAAACCTCGTTCAGATTTAAAAGCTACCTATTTGACTCAAAAAGGGAAAGACCTAGTTGACAGCTACAAGTACTAGTGAGAGTAAAAACAGCAGCTGAGCCATCAAGGAAACATGCCAACTACTTTTTTCTGAACTCCTGGTGTTGCACAAGGTGTTTTGTTAATGCCCCAGGAACCATAACAACTCTGTTAAAGCATTTTCCTGCTTTAAGCTCATCAAAATATGTTGAGTGTGATACAGTACACTGGCATTGTATCCCTTGTCATTTGCCAGCCCTATGTGGTATTATTGTTATAGGTGCATGTTATATAGCAAGTATGTCTTGCTAGAGGCCCTGTTTTGGTACACAATTTGGAAGAATCTTGTATTTGACCCAGTGATTGCAAGTTATTTATAATCAAAGTATTTTTTAATAGCCTATTTTCTCCATCAGCTCTCTCTCTGATTATATTCTGCAAGTATTCGAAGTATCTTCTGAAAGCTGCCTTCCTACACCTGTATGATAGTTATCTTAACTCCTAAGGATTGCAGTGCCCTGGATGTGGTGACTCTAGGTGGATTTTTACTTGTCTATTTGACCTTTTCTTATGCTGTTTACACCCTTGCATGCACTGTAGTTCAATGATTATAATTCAAGCACTCCTGTCTATCTAGCTGAATAGTCCTCCCCAACACACCACCATCCTCATGTGTAATCACCCAGGAGACATAATCATTCATTTGGAATAAAAATAATTCTTCTACCATTTGCTCTTGCCTCCATTTTGCCCTTTTTCCCTGATTTATTACACTATATTCCTTATGGAAATATTTTGACATCCATCCCCTTTATTCAAGTCTTGTGCCCACCCTTTGAGGGAGTGCTTTGAAAAGAGGAAGGCCAGGATGAGTGGGTATCTCAGACTCACTCACCCTTTTATTCCACTGTAATTTCCCCCACCTCCTCATTATATGCCTGAGCCCTTCCCCTCCTTCTAGTTTAGCTGTACCTCCTGCCTCTCCTACATCTACCAGGAGTCCTCCCTTCCCTGCTCTTCCCCTCTAGTAAATGACAGAAAATATTTCCTCAAAGCCTCTGCTACTCAGGATTGTGTCTGAGTATATAGGGATCCTGAACCTCAGCCTATTATGTTACCTGCCATATCTAAGCTCTCTAAATCACTTGACCCCCCAAGAAGGTTGCCACAGGACAGCACTTACCTACCGTGCAGGCTGGAGAAAGTGCTGTTAATGCACTGAATTCCTTTTGCTCCGATCTTTGCTGCTTAGTTAGACTGCAAGGAAGTATTTAGTGAGCTAGAGCACTGAAATTACTACTCTTTAAGCTTAGTCAAAATTACTGTGGAATTTCTTAATTAAAAAGTTCTAGCTGAGAATCAAAAAGGTTTTGAATTCAGCCATTGCAGTGCCCGACTTTGTACTGCACCTTCCACTTCTTCTTTATTGCAACCTTCATTTTCTCATGTTACCTTACATGCTGCATGTTGGTTTTGCTTGTTACAATGAGTGTGTCCCCAACTGCCATCCCTGTACTGCATTGAAAAGCTGAAAGCTCTTTATGCTGAGTATTGATCTAGTGGTATGCACCAGCCCAGGTTGGAATTGCACTTTGAATTTCTTGCTCACTCAGGAGCATTTGATTCAAGGAGGATTTTCATAGTGTGCTGAGACTCAGAAAGTGGCTGCTGGTCTGTGAATGTTAGTTGCAGTTCTGAGTCTGAATGTGTGCTAAGGTTTCACTCTTTCTGTGCCAGTGAGCTGCATGCTAGGACTATGAACTCTGCATGTTTTTCTCTAATGTGCAAAAGGGCAGAAAAGGGACTCCACTCACATTTAGTGCCAGTTTGCTGTTCTCGCACTCAGGATAGTAGGTTTCACCAGATTTTTCACTAATCTTCCACAGAAATCTTCCAAATCTGCTCTCTAAATGGGACTTTCAGACCTAAAGAACTTGAATCAGCTTCTTTGTTGTTTGGGATGCGTAAGGCCAGTTGGAAATATTTGAAAGGCCCAGACTGAAGGTACTTTATGAGCATCTGTGTCACTCATATCTGTCACAGGGCCCCAGAATAGCACTTGCACGTTCTGGACACCTCACAGCACAGCATACATGTTAGTGGACACAGTAGGCTGTGCCTGATACACAAATATGTGCACATGCTCCTCACTGTGCTCAGAGAAGCACACAATCTAAGCTCATTTCTGCTATTATAAATCTAGAAGAACTTTTCTACAACCCAGGAGATAGCTCTGGAGTCACAACACAGCTAGGAACAGAATAATATTGATGCTCCCAGATGCCGTTCCACAGCCTACAAACAATGCTTGTATGCAAATCTCCTTGTGGACAGTAAATACACAGAACTAAACTGTGGACACAGAGACCCATGAGAGACATCCAAGACTTGTGCTGAACAGTTTCAGGCTTCAGAGGATCCCAGAACACCAGCTTGGATACAGCTTTGGAATTCATAAGTCACCTTCATCATGTCAACCAGTTTCAGCAAAAACCCATACCTGAAACCATCAAACGTAAGGTATTTGAAGCAATGCAAAACAAATTCCTTCTCCTGGTGCTAGGTCTTCTGCATCAAAGGACCTGCAGGCAAGGCAAAGTGAAAAGCACTCAGTCTCCTGCTTATAGGGCACCACCTTCAGGAATGAGCTACTTTGCACAGGTGTGGTGGCAGGCCAACAAGCTGCTGCATGCAGTTAAATCAAATGATACACTAAGGGTAGGCACCATTTTAAAGGCACCATGCCATAGTTTCCTTTCACTGACAAAAAGTCTCCTAGCGAAGCATAAGCATCCAGTAGAGCTTTCACTAATATTCAAGATCCTACACATGCTTCTTACTTTTGTTGGCTTTCTGGTATCTTCAGCAGGACACAGCTTCCTTGCCCAAGTGCCAAAATGAGTGTCAGTAATTGTAAACCAAACCAACTTCATCAGAGCACACAAAGGCCTTTAAACACCCTCACACGCAGGTGGCACAACACATCTGTGTTCCTGTGATGCCTTGCAGGTAAGACATGAATTTAGGAATGTTTTGAGATTTGATATTTTGGGTGCCCTCCTGGTACTTCTGCTCAACAGCTACCTGTTGTTCCACCAATTGGGAATTAGCACCCCAAAATTATTCTTCAGTGAAGCAGGCTAACATGGTTTGTGTATAGGTCCCCCCAAATGTAGGAAATCATCAGTCATAAATCTAGACGTTTAGTGTTTAGGATTAGGATTGAATAGGCAATAGTTAGCTAGATTTTCTATTTTAAACCTTCCCATGATATAGATAATACAGTTCACAATTTTATTTCTTTCTCTTGTTTCTAGTAATTGAAGATTGAGTTGCTAAAATCTATACTACAATGAAGTTTTAGGAAAATAGAATATTTGGAAGAGAGATATGCATTTCCTTTATCAATCTGATTTGATTTATGGATTTGCAAACTTACGACTTCAGCCTGAAAGCACAAAACAGGAAAAAAAAAACAAACTGTAAAATTAAGCTGACTGTGCTTTAGGATGAATTACAGATTTTTTTTTTGGCTGCTGACAGTAATTTCCTTTGGGATATTCTTCTGGCTGAGAAGCTGTAAACAGTCTCACAGCAGCAGAAACAGAAATGAAGACAAACAACTGAAAGAATTAGATCAGCTACAATAATAATCATTTTGATCCTGAATTTGGCTCCTATGGGTCTAAACCTAATATGCTTAATTTTTAGAATTGAATTTATTACATAATCCGTATTTTTCAAATTGCTTATCTCTGTTGAATGTATTCACGTGGATATGTCTACTCTCTAAGAATGACTGTGTCTCCATCATGAGAAAAATAAAATAAAATGTTTTAAATCACCATAAAACTTTTAAATTTATTTAAAGTAAAAACTGCAAGAGGGAAATTTTAATGTTCCATTTTACATGCCATACAAAAGTAACTTTCTCTGGTACATTTTTCTACAAATCCTTACAGGGTAATTTGCTAAAAATTGCATGACTATACTATTAATGGGAGCCCAGGACTACATGGAGCTGTTTGCATCTGTTGAACCATTTATGCAAGAGACCAGCCGAAAAACAAACACCACCAATGGAGGGATTAGCAAGCAGGACGCATCACTCAGGCTCTCATTTCGAGCTTGGAGAGGTCATAGTTGACCGCAATATCTGACCACTGGTTGTGTGCTTTTCCACATGAAAATTTGGAATACTGAACAGTTAACAAAAGCCTTTTCCAACTCTGTAACTGCTTCGCAGGGCATGTGGTATTGCTTCCTGCTATATTGATGCACGTGATTACATATCTTGTGCAAGCAGTTGCCAAACATGCAAATCGGGAAGTAATATTGTTAAAAATCATTGTATTATTAAATGAGGAATCATATCTAACTTAATTTAGAGACAAATATACTCTTAAGTAACAAGCAAATGTTGTCAGCTGACATCATTTGTACTTGCCTATCTTTTCCATCATCAGACTGCCTTAAAACCCTTCTCATTTATGTACCATATATCTCTCTTGACATAAGGAAACAAGGCTTTGTTCAGTTGGCAAATGAAACTGAGTTCAAAGAACCTGACCAAAGAGTACTGGAAGTCAGTAAACACAAAATGTATGCTATCAGTAAAAACATTAAGTAAACCTCTCACAAGACTTGCATTTTTATAGTTAGGTTGCAGGGGTTTAATGGGCATAGAGTTGAAAATTATGACCCAGATGGCTGACTATTCTAGCTTCAGGCTTGCCCTGAAGTCTGCGTGAAAGATGTGAAAATGTTCCTGGATCTTCATGCCTGAGCTGTCCTAATGACTGAAAGTAAGATGTTTCCAAAGAAACAAGTTAGTGATGATCCAGGCATTCTACTGTTCACTTTGAACTAAACAACAACAGACGATGTGGAGACTCAGAAAACAACCCCTTGATTTCTGGAGAGTTAAACTGCATCTTCAAACCATGTCAGGTTTCAGTGTAAGAAAGCTGTGGTGTCTAGTGCATTTCTGCTGCTGGTTATTCTTCCTTAAACTTTCTGCTCTTCAGGGAAGACATACTTGCATTCAAGCAGTTAGTAAAAGAAGGGGACAATCATTAAATGCTTAGTCACGTTTATGTTGTGTTTTTTACTGATGCGATGGAGTGACAGAATCCTTTAGTTAACACAATTAAAAAGGGAGGAGAAGGTGGAGTATGTGGAATGGATTTATATTGCTTTTACAAGTGGCTTGCTTTCAGTATAATGTCATGCTCTTAGTGGGGGGGATTCTGCATGTGTCATGATTCTATAGATGTTCTTGCACACTACATGCAGCTGCACTCTTTGTCATGGGTAAATTTAATAGCAAGATGCTTGCTACCTGTTCCTTCTATTTTTAGTATACAAAAACAACTAGGGATAAAAAGCAGTCTGATAGTTTGCTTGCTTCACTTCATATAGCTTCTTAAAAGACTTTTAAAAAGTTTGGAAACACCATCTTTTGCACTAAATTCTGTGACACCTGCAATTATAGTTCCACTACCTTTGCTAGAATGATTTATCAACTGTGTTCTTTTTTAATGTTTATAATGCTAATTATATAATTTTAAGAACCTGAAGAAGTCATATTCCTAACAGCAGGAAGTTCTTTGAGAGTTTGATCCTTCGAAAGGATAAAAACCTTCTGCTAAGCCCTGAGTATCTTCTGTTCTCACTGACTGCAGAGCAAACTCAGCAGCACCTCCGTACCTGGATATGGCAGAGCCAAGTGCTGTCACAAATTTTGCATGGGCAAACTCAGAAAAGTTTTGCAACACTCCTAATTTTCAAATCCTGGATCTTTTTTAGAAGTTGTCATGGTTAGAGGCTTATTCCCCAACCTCTCAACTCACGACAGTTAAAGGAGAGGCTGGATTGGAAGATAAAATTAAAACTGCTTTAATAAATATAAATGAAACAAATATAAACATATACAGGACCCAAAATACCGAACCGTCCCGGTGCCAGTTCCCAGTCCAAGCAGCTTCACGTGGTCATCCGTTAGCACAGACAGCACAGGCAGCATCCAACACATCCAGGTCCCACAGAGAGAGAGAGACTCTCCTCGTGGTCACAGCACACTCCCAGAATTCCCCTGGCTTCCCCCTTGGGTGGCGGGGGATACCTTGGGACTCAGGAGTTTCAGGTTTCTTAAAGGACAGTCCAGCTTAGCAGGTAACTGAATAATCATGTACATGGTAATGGAATACCTTTTAGAAAATAAAGTCACTGAACAGAATTAATTCTGTTCTAACCCAAATCAGAATATTTTTTACCCAAACCATAGATTCCACCCCTTATGCCATAGCATTTACATTATACTCATCATCAGTTTACAATTCTCTCCATACAAAAAAAAAAAAAGAAATCGTTAAGTCCATTCAGTCCATGACTGCAGGTCTTCATCTCCACCTCTCAGGGCAGTCTCCACAGGGCAGGAAAGACGTTATGATCTCATCAGGGTTCGCAGGTTCACAGGTTCTCTGCATTGTCTGGTTGGACGTCACTTGAGAAAGCAAGACTCCTGTGATCACTGCTGTGATATCCTAAAAGACACTTATGCAATCCTGTTATTATCAGCAATTAACATTTGGCAGATCTGAATTAAGTATTCTCACCCAGGGTTAGATTCCGTTGAGGTACACACTGTACCTCACCATCTTTCATCATTACCCACCATGTGTGTCCAGGCCCCTGAGCAAAAGCAACTCCACGAATGGGTTTGCCTTTGCTCAAAGCAGGAAATACCCATACAGTTTTCCCTAGGAGGTTCCTCCCTGTTCATACGCAACAGGGACTTTATCTCCTTCCACTGTGTGAAGAGGGTTTGACTCAGCAGGACCAGCTCGATTGATGGATCCTCTGGTGTTAACTAACCAGGTGGCTTCTGCTAAGTGCCTATCCCAGTTCTTAAATGATCCACCCCCCAATGCCTTCAGTGTTGTTTTCAATAGCCCATTGTGTCGTTCAACCTTACCAGCGGCTGGTGCATCATATGGGATGTGATACACCCACTCAATAACATGCTCCTTGGCCCAATTGCCTATGAGATTTTTTTTTAAATGTGTACCATTGTCTGACTCAATTCTCTCTGGGGTACCATGGCACCGCAAGATCTGCATTTCAAGGCCCAGGATAGTGTTTTGGGCAGTGGCATGAGGCACAGAATATCTCTCCAGCTATCTGGTGGTTGCTTCCGCCATTGTTAGCACATAGTGCTTGCCTTGGCGGATTTGAGGAAGCGTGATGTAATCAATCTGCCAGGTCTCCCCATATCTGTACTTTGACCACCATTCCCTATACCACAAAGGCTTTAACCGCTTAGCCTGCTTGACTGTGGCACACGTGTCACAGTTGTGGATAACCTGCGCAATAGCGTCCATAGTTAAATCCACCCCTCGGTCACGAGGTATTCTCCTTACTAACCTTTGTTGGTCCAAGGCCAGTGTGTTATTCAGCTTTTTGGAGGGGACCATATCCTCGAGTTCCAGCTTCTTGCAGATGTATCTAGGAAGCAGAACAAGATTGTGCAAAATTAAAAGAAAAAACCAAATCACACACCCACAGACACATATGTAATTCTTTCTCTTGAAAAGCCTGAAACCTGGGCTGTCTGGTTAGTGGCAAGAGAGGTAACTGAAGAATTGGCAGTGTAAGATGAAATTTGGACTTCAGAGGAAAGCTGCAGCAGGAGCATAGCCAACTAAATTGAACAGGATAAAACTTGTGAAGAGGGTACAGCTGTAGAGTGAGTTAAAAGTGTCACACTATCAGTAAGTTTATGAACAAAAATAGATGTTAAGTGGAAAGTATGAATTTAATGACTGTATCTCCTATAGTACAAGACAGACATTAACCTACCGGTGCTAATCCAGTGGAGATTGGAGCAGGTAGCATGTCAGGAGAGGCTGAGAGAGCTGTGATTCTTCAGCCTTGAAAAGGCCAAAAGGGCAGGGGGATTTACTGCTGTCTAAAAGTACCTCATAAAAGGCTACAGAGAAAACAGAACCAGGTTTTTCTCAAAGGTGCACAAGGGCAGGAAAGAGGCAAACAGCAGAAGTCAGAGCATAGGAAATTCTGACCAGGGATTAGGAAGCATTTTTTACCATGAGGGTGGTGAAATATTGCCAGAGGGGTCCTAGGCAATCTAGAGAGGCCCTAGGCCCTCTCTCAAGGCGAGGTTCCTCCAGGTGAGGAGAACTGTACATCCTCTCATTGCAAGTGGCCATGCTTAACAGATCACCAAGATATGAACATCTATGCTTGTAACACTTAAATACACACATTGACAAGCATAGATGAAACTTTGAGTGCTTATAAAACACAGAAGCAAAGGTGGTACAAGGTATAAATTTTTTTGCCTAGGAGAATTGTAATTTTTAAATAAACTCATCATTCATGTTCTGTTGTATTGGAGCTATTTTGAAACATCTTGAATTTAGCACATGGTGGAAACATTGCATGTATGTAAGATATGTAGTCATGTATCAAGTTGATGGAAAAGTTCTTCTAGTTATCAAGAAGCTGATCAGATCATTTTGGAAACGTATAACAAATGTTTCTGATACTAATGTGCATCTGTGAACGCAGACTGACAAAGAAAATGGAATATACCAGTGAATCTTTTCAGAAGAATGCCAGCAAATAGCACTGAAATATGCAATAGATACATGAAGATACTAGTGTTCAGTCTTCAGATGACTCCTGAGCTCAAAAGTTAACCAGATGTGACTATGTCATTTCTCCTTCTGTTTCTAATCAATCTCTAACCATATATATATATGGGTTCTAGTTGTGTTTGTGTACAGACCCAATTCCAGAAATTGTTGTGAATTACCTGATGCAAAACCTGCCTGATAGTGGGGAGAAGGGATTGGTGGGTGGGCACATCTGGGTAGGGGGATATGTGTGTGTGTGAGAGAGAGAGAGAGAGAGGGAGATATCTTAGATTCAGACATGTGATCTTAAATATCCTATACCCTTATAGGTTACATTACGGTCTCCTATAGCTACAGAAAATTTTCATTTAGCTCTACAACTTATAGGTCTCATTTTAATAATCACAGAATGTTAGGAGTTGGCAGAGACCTCAAAAGATCATTTAGTCCAACCCCCCTGCCACAGCAGGATTCCCTAGACCAGGTCACACAGAAGCACGTCCAGACGGGTTTTGAATATCTCCGTAGAAGGAGACTTCACAGCCTCTCTGGACAGTCTGTTCCACTGCTCTGGCTTCTGAACTCACAGCATTCCTGCTAGCTGTACAAATTATATTGGTGATGAAAATCAAACGGTTTTTGTTAGTTGGTCTTCTGATGGCAATGAAGAATTACAGGTCAATCAGACCTCTATACATCATCCTGATTCAAGAGAAAACAAGAAAGTGTTAATGTTTGAAGATCTGCTGCTCAGTCATGATTCTGCAGTCAGAGGAGGGTTTGCAAATCCTGGATGAATTCTGCAATTCATAGACTATCCAAAGGGACTTTATAATCCAGTAAATGTGACTTTGCCATTATTAGTAAAAAGCAACAAGGTTTGCATTGACAAGTATAGGGTCTCAGCAATTCCCTGGGTTTGTGTGGGAGTAAATAGATTTTAACTTATTTTAGCTTTGATAGCAACTGTCCAACTGTGAGGTACTCTTAACTAGATTTGTTTTAGTTTAACTCTGTTTTATAGTAACAACAAATGGTTATTCATTGTAGACTGAATTGCCTAAAGCTCTAGAATAAGTCACAGGGAAGAATGCAGAGACAGATGACACAAATCAGTCATCTAATCACAGTAAGCTGATAGTGTTAAGAAAACATATAAAAGTAAATCCAAGCAGACACCAGACTGAGGAGAAAGACATCCCCCTCCTATGAGTATCACACTCCTCCTGGTGATGACTCATTGTAATACTCCCCCATTTCTTTTGAGAAATACTAAAGTGTCAATCTTAAGACCCAAAGGAGCACTGGAGGAGTAAGCACAACACTAGAGAATAGGGAAATTTTGTGTAGCAATGTTAACTATTTTTAACGAGGCCTTCTTGTGTTCATTAGGACTATTAGACTGTTTAAAACATTAATTGGTGGACTAGCAATAAATTCTTAGATGCATACATGTTGTGCCTTTTGCTAAAACCCTTTTGTCAATACGAAAACTGAGTATAATACCACATCTTAAAAATGAAAATATCTTTAAGGATCTGGAAGTTGAAATAAACGTCATAAAGATCACTGAAGCCCATGAGCACTTTTGGGCAGTTGCAGTCAATGCTATTGTGCTCTATTTTATCATGGACAAGCTGAATAAAATCACTCCAGGGAATTAGCTCTCACTCAAGGTTAGCACTCAGGAAGAGGTCAGTGTGTTTGCATGCTGCTGTTTTAATCTAGTGCTACTACTGGCTTACTGCTTTCTCTCCCTCCTGTCACAGGCTTTTACTGTTGCACTTTACAGGGCAGCATAGCAAGAAAAATCCTCTGACTTGAGGCTGAGTGTAAAGAGCCCAGCTGCCTGCATTACACTCCCAAGTAGCATTTATATGGGTCTGTTTGAAAGAGAATAGCTTACTTTCACAGCCCAGTTAGCTCTCCTAGTACAGCATAAACCCTGCATGAGCTCCCACATATGACTTTACATGTACACCTGTATGTGTGGCCACGCAGCCCACAGAACAGTTTTTTGCTAAATGATTCTCAGGCCTCACCTCCATGCCTTCCAGCTTCACCACAGTAGGAGGGAACATGGACAGGCTCATGCACTTCTGCTCAGGTCTACTTGCTATTTGTACTGCTGTACTGGTTTAAAGGTTAACCAGCAGGAGAAATGAACCCAACACAAGAGAGATTATAAGTCAGCGTTACAATTTAATAAAAAAAAAATTACAATAAATGCAATGATACAATAGGAAATTGGTTTTAACCCACAAAACCCAGAATTATAACCCAGCATTCTGGGGCATAAAAAGAATGGTGTTCATTAGCCCCACGTGGTCCCCCTGAGTCCGAAGTAAAAGGAAAGGAGAAAACCTGTTGGTTGCAGATGATGGTCGCAGTCTGGTTGAGAGCACTGGCCGCAGTCCTGTCAAGGTTCTGGTCCTCCTCTGGATCCGACAAGTGGTTCCAGAAGTCCCCAAACCCCAAGATTATATACCCCCTGCTTCAGATGGGGATGCCCAGTATCTCCTCCAGGGCGGGGAGTTCCACAACAGGTGATCTAACTCTGTGAGTCATAGGATATTTTGGGAATCACTGATGGCCCATTAGCAGACATAACCCCTCAGGCTGGGTGTGAAGGTGCTAAACTAAGGGGAGTTATCATACCTCCTATCTCACAGGCTTCTTTAACACCCAGCTTGTAGCCTGAGGGGTGAGGTGTGCCCTGGGCAGCTGCCGCAAATGGTCCATTGTTAACAGTTCATTAGAAATTACATAGAGGGCATAGAATACACACCTTTGGTCACACCCACACAGTGATAAACTGGTCCCGGCTGCCGAACTAGGACAACTGCTAACCAGCTAACCCTGCAAACTTTCTTCCCAGGCAATAAGTGTCAGACTGAAACACTTGCTACAAACTTGAGTTTGCTCTCAGCCAGTCTAGGCTGTTCTCTCATTAGGGATAGAAAAGCACAATTTCACAGACATTGCAGTGTCTGGGGGATTCTCTGCAGGGACAGACTATTTTCTCACTCTCTGCTATCCATCCTCACAACAAACACCAGGAACTGCATCTACTTAAAGTAGCTCTTCATGTCCCAAGTGCTGCTGCACACAAGTATATATCCCTGCTAGAACAAGTTGAATGGAAAGAGTCTTGTTTAATGATCTCTGATTTAGCTTAAAATGTCACCTCTTCTTCACTGCATTTTGTCTCTAAGAAGCATGCTGAGTCTTGTGCAGCTGTATTCTTGCTCTTATTTGGCACAAATCTTCTAAGTTTCATACCCATACCAAGAGTTTCCTTCTTCCCTTCGAAAACAGTGACAAATGGGTGGAAAGAAGAGGAGCCCAAAGTCTGTACAGATGTGAGTCAGGACTAGGATGAAAATACTGACCTAATAAAAGAGGCTTTTTCAGCTTCCAGTGCATGTGCTGTGGCCTGGAAAGTGAAATCCCAAATGGAGATGGGAAAGGGAGCAGAAAGAAATTCATGTTCATGCTCCTACTTGTTTTCAGAGCACAGAGTACCTACTGTACAGAACCATAAATCAGCCAACCAGTGTATTCTGGCCCAACTTCCTTGAGGACATCTGGAAGTGACCTACAAGCATGTCACACGAGGACACGCACAATGGTTGACTCCAGCAAGGTGCCAAGCACCTTCTGGTCTGTTTGAGCTTGGGATGCTGAGAACATTCACCACCATGCATGGCTGGACCCTGCCTTTATTTGATACATTTCTAATTGAGCTGTCTAAACAAAATAGAGTCCTGACTCAGAAAAAAATCACTATATTTATTATCTAGAAATTAACGAAGTTTAAACCAGTTGCCATTGTCAGGCATGCCAACCTTTAGAACAGTTCTAGCATTAAATCAGAGATGTCTATAGGGAGTTCCTTTTGATCATTTGATCAAATTATACTCTTAAAAGTATGCTTCAAAAATGTCATCCTGGTGTAGGAGGAAAATAAAGAAAATAAGGCAATTAAATTAATGGAAATTTGGAGAAATGAAATGTTGTCTCATGTATTTTGACAATGTAGACATCAGGAGGTTTGCCAGACAGATCAGCTCCAGCTTTCAGATACAGCTTAAGCAGTATTTGACTTTGGCAACATAAGCTAGTCTGAAGCACAAGCTACTTGCCAGCCATTTTCTTGGCTTTGCCCTCTTGAACCCATTTACAAGTTCATTTACATCATAACAGCCCCGGCAATGCTTCTCCCTCACTTGTGGTCCTTCCTCAGTCCTTAGGAAGAAAGCTGGCATCCAACAACACGGTCAGTTTCTAGCCATAGAAGTGCTTTAAGCAACAAGGTAGGCAGGCAGCATCAGCAAAGTGGGAAAAGAAGAGAAGATGAAGACATCAGACTGCTAAACTAATCAGGTATAGAGCGCAAGAGGGAAATGCATTGAAATGCTTGAAGGGCTGGGATAGAAAAATCCCACTTCACCTATTGTTTAGTCGATACCTTGCTTTGCAAACAGCATATTATATAGGCACGTTTCCTTCACTGACATCTGCTGCTATACCCCATTACTTTCAACAATAAGACATCAGGCATAACTGGGAATAACTAAGGTACCCACAGGGCCTTCAGCATCTACAGGAAGAAAAGATATTCTCATTGGGTTTTTTGGATCTTAAACTAAGTTTGTTGGACTGGAAGGTGTATGCTGGTTTTGGCTTTTTTACTTCTGAAAGCGACAAATTTGACTGTGAAACCTAAGAACATTTTTACAGATTCTTTCAAAACAGGCTCATACTTTGATACCGTCTAGCCTCACACAACATAGAATCATAGAATCACCACAGTTGGAAGGGACCTTATAAAGATCATCATTCCAACCCCCCCTGCCAGGGGACACCTTCCAGATGGGTACTAGGGGACGTCTGAAAGGAGGAAAAGAGAAGGTTTCAACCCAGTGCAGTTATTTCATGTGTTCTATTTCCTCATGCCTAACATTCTGCACCCTGCCTGTTAGCAGCTGTGACTTGATTTTGCACTACTATGTATTATAGCACCAAGTAATAGAGATTGGTGTACTGAATTCAAGTTGGAGAATCTAAACATCTGTCCTTTCATCTGGTTTTCCTAAATGTCTTTCTGAACCAAGCACCCAAATATCCTTAGTCTAGTCATATTCTACACCTTGACCATATGGACCTTTTCGAGAAAACTGAGCAATTATAGGCAATTAAGGCACTTGCCCACATCCATTTCATCTGCAGATCTTTGGAGGTGCAAACAAAACACTGGATGGGGAAGACTTTCTAATGCTGATAGTGCTTTAGACCACTTGATAGTCTTTTTCCTGTGTTAGTTTTTACTGAATGGGAATCAAATGCATGCATGTTAGGACTAGGAACAGATGGCACTTCTGTTCTGTGAGGAAGAAATAGGGGCAAAGGGGCAGCAAAGTTGAACCTCCCCCCTTCGCTGTCTTACCAGGATTCATTGTGTTGCCCTCCTGTTACAGTTAGCTGTGACTCTTTCTTGTTGTAAAGAGATGTCAGAAGTTAGAAAGACGTATGATAACCTTAATCCTTTACTGCATTTTGCCAGGATTCTGAAAAAAATAAAAAAATAAAAGCCAGCTGAGGGAGTTGGAAAATGTCAGCAAGGCATTACACAAAAGAACTTGATACATTTGTTGACCTTTCCTCTTCCTCCACCCTTCTCCTCTAAGATGGATTTAGTAGTAGTGGGTGCTTAGTGCTATGAGTGCTTTCTTAAAATAATTTAGATACTATTGTCTGTCTGCCACTTGGAAAATACTGCTGTTTCAGTAAGCCCCTGCTGAAACAGAAAAAAAGAGGGTTTACTGAAATGCCTCCAAAAATGCACCAACATTTCATTTTTAACTTGTTGGCTGAAATCTGTCTTGTTCTTGCCTTTGCAGTCTTTTGTATTATTTTTTAAGTTGTTCTATGGTATTCAGGGTCTTTTCATTCTTATCCTCTATTTTAGGAATGGCATGTGTGGTATTAAGAGCTGAAGGCAGAGATGAGAGGAGAAGTGTTTTGAACTGACTAATTTGCAGGCAAGAAATAAAGCTCTTGTAGGGTGGTCCCAGGGGTATCTTCACCATGAACACTATTTGAAATGACATGTAATCTGGTACATTTCAAAGGCAAAACATTTCCTATTCTAAAGTATCTTCATGAGCCAGGGTTGGTTTACCTCTTTCCAGAGAATAATTAACTCCACCAGGGACAAGGAAACTCCTTCCCTCCCCTCTCAAAATTCCTGTTCGTTTTCAAACGGGCAATCACAGCCAACAGTGTATTTCTGTCCTATTCCTGCTCTGCTGGCTAATAACTCAGTGCTCACTAATAAGATATAGCTGAAGGCACTTCTGGGTTAAATACCAAGTAACAGAACAGAGCACATCCCTGTACAAAGAGATACGTAATGGTGTGGGATACCCTTATTGTTTTTTACATGTGGAAAATTTAGATCTGGTTCTTACAGACTCTAAAATTTTAAGCATTTCATTATATATCTTTGATCAGGCAATTTCTTAACAGAAATTATTCCTCTTCTAGAAAAGTCTGAGTTCAAGTAACCTTGGAATATAGTATTAATACTCCTTCTCAGCACAATTCAGTGCTTTTGGCCTTATTGATAAACTAAAAAACCTTACACACAGCAGTCCACATTTAATTTGTGAAGGCAGACATTTCAGAAAAGCCTTACATTTCGAATTTTGTCCGCATTTTGGTGAAGGTTTAGCTGGTCTTGCAAGCTGACACAATCACCATCTGTGAACAGATTCATATACTACGAGAAATGTTTCTATATGTGTATGATTTAAGCTTAGATCCAGAGCCTGTATTGCATTATTGCATGGTTTTAATGGCTTTAAAAATGTTTTAAACAGGGAATTTGGCCACAAATAAATTCCAAAGCTTTTGCAAAAATAAATACTAATATTACAAATCTTTTCTGTTAATTTCACAGCTGTTCTGTCCTAAAGGTTTTAGTTATACAGAAAAAGAAATTTATGCTTTGTGAACTCTGATTCACATTGACTATTGTTTCAGCAGTTATTTGATTTTCTCTGTAACTCTGCATGGAGGGAAATCAGGGTACAGTGTGTCTGTAATACTTTAGTTACACTGATGTCCAAAATCTATACACTGTGCTCAAATGTACAGGCTCTACATAGTATTTTTTCTGTGAACAACAATGAATAAATTTTATCACCTGAACAGAGATACTGGAGTCTCCTGGATAGGACAAGCAGAAGCAATGGAGCTGGAACACCCAGAAGGAGAAATTTGTAAAAGAATGAAAAGCATAAAGTTCTCCCCTGAACCTAATAATTATGTGAGACAGCAGATCAGCCAGGATGACTTGTGCTGTCAGTTTGCATTACTTGCCCCAGCCCTTCAAAGGACAGATTTTGCACTTTGAGTGACCCTAATGTGTGTTGTACTTGGATGTCTACCAAATAGAAGTCATGATAAAATATTACGCCCCATAGATGGGTCTTACACCTGAACTGTTGTTTTCCCTGAGGCTTTGTCAACTGCAATTCTTAATTTATGGGAACTTTGCCCAAATGTAACTTCTAACAAAATGCATCCAGTGTTCAAAAAAACTTTCAAAGAAGGTAGTGCATTTCCCAAGTAGTGTTTATCCCCTGGACTGGTCCCATTATCAATTCTGAACCATTAGATTAGTCTGGACTAGACCTTATTACTAACCATCATTGGAAAACACAGCATCTACCATGAAATTGAAGAAATTTCTACCAAATTAGTTAGTAATACAACTGGTCTTAGACACTCTAACTACCACAGCCAGAAAAATACATGAGGCCTTTCCATTACTGCCAAGTGCTGTCACATGTTAACACACAGACGGCATTACATCTGGACCACATACTATCATCTGATGAAAGTTACAGTGCTTGACTCAGACAGCTGCCTGGGTGAATGCTGGCTGCATTCTGAAATAAAAGGTAGCTGTCTGCTCTTCTGCATTTTACTAGTGTAAGTCATCCACCTTGCATAAATAAACTTCAGCAAAAAATTTGATCCTGCTGCCTATATAGGCTGAAAACTCGCTAACCCTCCTCTGGCCAAACCACCTCCTATTGCCAGTGTAAGGACTTCTATTTGGCCTCTTGTACTGCCTCTTTGTAATGTCACCTCTAGTGACACATTAATTTCATCTATTTTTTCTTCAGATACATTTCTAACATACCCTCTTCTGTGTATATTGTAGTATTTATATAGGCACTGGGTAAGGAATCCATTAGCAGAAATCAATTCTTCCACTTCTGTGTTGCTCTTCAGACACAGCAGTATTTGCTATTAATACGGAATACCTAGTCAGAAAGCAACAGAATAGCCTAGCTCAGCTGATTTATTGAAACTGTATTTTTGAGACTGTTTTTTTACTTTGGTGACTCATGTGATGTGATGCCATTTAAACACTGTGTGTAGAACACATGCTTGTTTGAACACTTCATTATTTGGCTCAAAGTATATTGTTCTGTTTGGGGAACAAGTCTGAATTTACCATTGACTCAGGAGAACTTCACAATGTGTCGCTGGGTCAAGGACAGGAAGCTGTAGCAGAAATAGCTATGGAAAAAGCATCAAAAGAAGGCCACTGGGTTATACTTCAAGTAAGTCAAAGCTCTTCATTACATCAGTGCTGCATTGCAGTGTCAAAAACTGAAGCTTTCCAAAATAACATGTGCCTAGATAAAAGAGCACTAAATAGTGATTTAAAACTTCCTTTGTCTTTGCCACAAGGGAAGCACATAACCTCCTCTGTATATGCAAGTATCAATGAATATCACATAAAATATGAACCGCAACTATATTGTGTGCAGGGAGTCAACTAACATTTTCCCAAGCACATCATATTTGATTTACTAATTTATTATCCACTAAAAAAAATCCTTTAGTAAATAAATGTGTAGCAAAAAGAATTGTTATGCTGTATAATCAGATGAATAGATACAAACAGGGAAGATTGCTGTCATTAAGCAGTATATTGTGCTAAACAGATGCACACCATTTTTTTCAAATATTGTGCAATATCAAACTGCCTCCTTATGTCTGGGTTTTTCTTGTATCAATAAAATGTTTCATATTTCAAATCAATAGCTCACTGGGAGGCCTATTTTTTCCTTCCTTCTCCCCCCACTCCCTCCTGTCTGAATATTTATTTCATAGCAAAGTGGCTTGACACATTAGAGAAATTACTGAAGAAACCCAGGGAAGGAAATCAGCAGGGTGAACGGTTTGGAGTGTGGGTAACCTGCCCCTTCTCCTAAAGGACATCTCATTCCAGGGGAGATTTGGGAAACCTCCTATTAAAATAACTGATAAACCACTATTTGAAATGCTGCTTTATCACCACGCTGCACTGGATAAATTTGATCAGGTAAGCAAAACACCAGAGAAATAAAACTTTAAAAATGTGACCACTAAACTTCTCATTTTAAAACCATTTCAGATGCTGAAGTCACTAAAAGCCTGTGCAGGATATGTAATAATAAAGTTGAATGCATTTAATGTCTTAAATTTTGTTCACATATCCTACAGTGAAATAACCCCACATCTGGCATCAAAAAAAAGGAAAAAAATTATGCAACAAATTACATCTTTTTATTTTAAAGCATCACATACAGCTTCTGGTTAAAAACATGCTTGTGTGCGTGGGAAACAAAGAATCTGCAGTCACTACAGGTCATTACTGTAGTACAGAATAAAAATTTATTTTGTTTTGGTCTAGCTTAGTTTGATTTTTCTTGAAATGTGAGAACTTGTGTGTGTGTCTCTTTTACATATTTGGAGTATGTCATGCTCTGGATTCAGGTCTTATTCTGAGGTAAATCACTGAGGTTCTCTCTGCCAATTCGTATTGCTAAGGATTTGGTCCAAAATGTTTGGATTATACATAATAGGAAAGAGTGTTTTGACTGCTAGGTTATCTTATTTTCCTCCGTCCTTTTTACTCTTTGCTTTGGAAGGCTTCTAATAGAAAAGAAGAAAAAAAAACCCAAACCAACAACAAACAAACCACCAACCCCAAACTTACTACTGACTCTTAAAAGATACATATAAACATAGGTGTATACAGGTACTAATTAGAAGCTACGATCAAAGATACGGTCGAGAAAACAAGTATCTCTTCAGAATCCGTATCTGTAGTAAAGAAAGAGCATCAACCTGAACGCTAAAAAAAGCATCAATTAAAATTAAAAAAATAATTGATTTTCGACTGTCATTTAAACATTGCATCCTACAAAACCTTTGTAAAAATTACAAAGGCTTCTCTTTTCCTCTTGTTAGTAATAATCTCTTCCAGCAATAAAAAAGGAGAAAACTGCCAGCCAACTGCACGAAGGAAAGAATGTCATCCGAAGTGCTGGCAAACGCACAAAGAAAACCGCCGGCTGCAGGCACGGCCAAAACGCGCTTCTCACTAACTTCTGCCGGCAGGTGCCTCCGGCGGACCCACTCCCTCCGGCAGTCCCGCTCAGTCCCGCGCTGCCCGTCTCCGACCGCAGGCACAACAGGCCGGGACCGGGGACGGCAGTCCCTCCGCCCCGCGGGGTGGCTGCGTTTCTCCACGGCTGCCTGGCGCCTCTTGGGGCAGGTGCGCTCGAGTGTCGTGGCCAGCCGAACCGGGCGCGGGCGCGGGCCCGGGCTGGGCGCTGCCACGGGCCAGGCCCCTCTAGCCGGCGGCCTGGCTCTGCCCTGATAGTCGTTAACCTCTTTGCTCCGCAGCGGCAGCTCGCGCTGCACACCCTCTGTTCTGGCCGAGCTCCCGAAGCACAGCCTCCCGTGCCCGTGCCCGACCCCGTGCCCGACCCCATGGGGCGTCGGCCGCGGGACGCGCCGTGCCACGCGGCTGCGGACCGCGAAACAGAACTCAGCCAGAACAGCGCCAGTGGTGTGTTCCCGAAGCTAGAGCGCCCCCTGCCGGCAGCCGCCGCTGCCCTGTTGGCGCCGCGGGGCGGGCGGGCGCTAGCCAGGAGGTGCGTGCTCTCCCGTTTTGACGCTGGCTAGGGCTGGGGTGCAGGGATACAGGCTGCTCGCTCACGGGGGTTTTCCTCTCGCATACGTTTGCGTGGACGACGGGGACTGGGCGTGCGAGGTTCCCCGCGTTCGGCAGCACCCCACCACTCCATAGCCAAAGACCCAATCTGCTACAGGAAAACTTTGTAACCTGTTCAGGTCCCGGTGCAAGCTCTGTCACTACCAACACGAGCATTGGTGGAGCAACGTCAGCAGAATCGGGGCACATACTGCACTTTCTTCCGTCGTTTCCATTATGAGGACAGGCGTGTGACATGGGCAGAAGCCAGTCACGGTGAAGTAACAGATTCGCGGGGCTGGAGGCAACTTGGCCGACGGCCACCACCTGCGTCCCACTGCTGATTGGAGTTTTGCGGCTGTGAAAGCAAATGCACCCTCTTACTCATTGAAACAGCCACAAGTACACTTCTTCTTCTGAGGAATTACATCTTAAACGGATTTAGCTGATTAATAAATCAGCCACCAATCCCTTGCAGCAGCAGTGACCTCTGATCCCTGAGCAGAGATTTCTTGCACTGCTGTGTGGGCGGGGCCGCCACCGAGCACAGTACTTCTGAAGTGTCTATGGGCAATAGGACATTTTTGGTAAGAGGGAGGCAAAGATGCCCTCTGCCTTCCCTCTCTGCGGGGCAGTTTGTGACTATCCCCGCCTGGTAGCCAGAGGGACACTCCCTGAACTCAGCATTTTGCTGGAGGGAGACAGGAGGCAGGTAGCGGGCAGCACCTCTCTCTCTCCTCCCCAGCCTGTGCAGCCCAGTGCAGTGGCTCCTGGTCCCCATCCTCACATCTCCATCATCTACTCTCCCACTGCCTCCTCCTCTTCCTTCCCCCAAGTCCTGAGCAAGGCAGGTGTAGAAACCTCCCAGCACCACATGCAAGGGCTTCATACCCACCTTGTCCCTGGGACACAGGCATGTCGAAGAAGGCAAGCGTGAAATGGGCCCAGTACATACGTGGCAGCAAACTCTGGGCTCCACCTTCCTTCTTCCGCAGCACCGGTGCCCGAAGCAGCAGCACCTCACCTGCCCACAAGCCCCGTGCCATCACAGCCGTGGCTCACTGTCCCCCGCTGCCAGAAGTCTCCTGCTGCGAGCAGGAGGGAGAAGCATCTGAGAAGGGATGGGGAATAAAAGAACGAGATCAGAAAAAGGAATAAAAGAAAGAAACGTAGTGAATAGTAAAAACAAGAGAAGGAATTTTCCCGGGGGGCGGGGGGTGAGTGGGAATGGGGGGGCAGACAGAGAAGAGCTTTTTTTTCCTCTACAATTCCTGCAGAAATTCTGACAATGCACAAGCTCATTTTCCCTTTCCCATCCCACCCAAACCTGTTGTTATTTTACTTTCATTACTTCACTTTGTTGCATCAAAAATGCTGAATCATAAAACGGGGTTTAGTGAAAATGGTATTTATCTTACAGGAATGAGCCCTGCATTATTTTTAAAATCCCTGCACTACCGCTGTTATTATTATTATCATCATCATGCATCTTGGCAGGTTGAAAGGTATCTCAGAACAGTAAGAATTCAGCAGTAATTTAACATCCCACAGCAGTACTTTAAAAGCATCAAATAACATTTTGAATTGTAAGTCAGTACAAGTGTAAATAAATGGATGTACTCCCACATGTCTGTTGTTTTTAAACTTGTGATGATACTAAAATATTTGCCTAACAGCTTTGAGTTGCAGCAGAATTTCAGCTCATATATACACATGCGTGTAATATTGAATTAAACTATTTGTCATTCTTTTCCATAAAAGACACGATTTGGCTCTCAGCAAACCATTTGAAATAGAAATTATGATCATGATACCACAGCTCCATTTTATTTTATGGTAGTGTATTGATTGTCAAATAGACAATACATGTATTTTTGTAATGGGCTAAAAGAAGATATTTGGCTTTTTTATTTTACAGTCCTTATGCTATTACTTGCTTTCATTTCAATAAAGGATGGCATTTTTCAGAGATGCTACCATAAATTGCTTCATTTAATAAGTTGCTGCACAGAATAATAATGTTTCACCAGAGACTAGCACTTCGTAATTTGAAGGAAATAATATATTTCTTTTAAAATATTTCTTTTTATTTTTAAATTAAAATTCTCCCTCTGCTGTTTTCTAACTGGAGAATAATCTGATTATTGGAAAATTTATATTGTTTTTTCTTGTAAGCATCAGAACTTGGGTGTGACATAAAGAGGCTAATTAAAATGGGAAACAGATTCATTTCCACTGATACAGAAGTGTTATAAAAGTGTTGTTCTCAACAATGAGTCCGTAACCGAATGATTTCATTTATGCATAAGCAGGTTCCTTATTCTGTTTAGCAAGGATTGCCAGCAGTGTCTCGGTGACAGGGTTTTTATTATTTCTTTGACAGTTTGATAGGAAACCAGTGCTTGCTTCTGGGTTTGCAGTCTCTTCAAACCTGGATTATGAAGGTAACCATAAAAATATGGATAAAATACTACCTCCCTAATGCCCCGTCCGTTATGGCCCACACCCCAATGTGGAGATTGCTTTTGCAATAATGACTGCAGACAACATGCTCCATATGCTATTAGAACTGCAATTCAAATACTCACTCACTGGGGAAGGAGTCTCTCAAGCTGTGGAAGACAAGGTCAGTCAAAACATAGAGCAGGCTGCAAATTTGTCACAAGATGGTGTGATGTCTCTGGTTTTATGAGTTTTTTCCTCCCGCGGCCACCGATTTCAATAGAATTAGATATTTTCATACCTGTTTCACAGGGATTCAAATCTGAAATTTGTAATGAGGGATCTCTAGTACAGATGAAATATAAATATATGCATTATTTTGCATCCCACAGTAAAAAGATCTTGCTGGAGTGTTACAGTATATTAATAGGGTTGGTTCACTTAGAATCCTTTGTCAGGTTGCAAAATGCCATTATTACAAACTACAAGGCAGAATTTGCTTTAACGGCATGAAATGCTGTTGGCACCATTCACCTTCTCCATTTTACAGGATAAATCCTCTATATCCTTCATTCTGTGCCATGAAGGCAGCAGTACTGCTTTAATTGCAAAAAGTTAAGATACACAAAGCTTATAATTTCCTTTACATTACCGCAGAAGTGGGTGCATGAGACACTTTCCTCATGACAACAGGGTATCTGTCTTGAGGGTAAAGGCAGAGTTAGATGACATACAGAAAAAAAAAAAAAACAAAACAAAAAAAACAGAAACCAAACTTGCAGAAGAAAGCAAGATCAGGTATTTTATCCAGCAGAATGCTCCTCAAATAAACTGATTTGTTTTCCAGAATATGAGAGACCGGATCTGCTGGTATATAAAGTAAGGCATTCTCTTCAAGAACTTAATTTAGGTCTGAAGATATGTGTGCTTTGCTTCACTAATCTCAGGGGATGCATGGGTTTGAACATACCATCAGTGAGTGTAGATGCCAGTAACAGGCAGTTGTGAGTGGTACTTCGGGAGCTTTTTTCTGATTTCATTGATTAAAAAATTGTGCTTTCATAAACTGCCTACTCCAAACATGTAACTCATCTCCATATATCAACTGATTTGTTTTAATTTGTGTGAAAAAAATTATCATAAACTGCTCAGGAGATTGAAATCCTCCCTCTCTCTCTTTCTCTCTCGATACTAGGAAGCAAAAAGCAAGGTTACAGCCTGACTCCTGTTTCAGTGCAGACATGCTGGTAAGATATTCTTCTCTTCTGCCATTGCAGAAATTTGGTTCCTCTGTTGTAACTGCTAACAGATCTCACTGCGAGTTACAATATGTGTTCACGTGTGTTTTAGGGAATCCATAGGAGAGAAGAGAGGCAGCTGTTTGATACCTCAGAGACCTTCTGATGCTGAAAACAAACTCTACTTTACATAGATCCCCACTGGATAAAGCACATGATTCAGACCATGTTAAATGATCAATACATTCAAAGACATCAGTATGTGGCATTTGATCTGTCATTAGGAGATAGCCATTAACTGTGCATAAAGTTGCAGTAACACCCAAGTCCTGTTCTCACTGCACAGCTAGTAGGTGCAGTGAAGCTAGGTAGAAAGGACACAAGTAACTCATCACACATTGTTGCCATTTTTTTGTAATATCTCTTTCAGTGCTGACAAAACTGCTGAATAGAAATATGTAATGTTCTTAACCATGCAGGGCCAAATTTCTGTAATATCCAGCAATCTCAAACAACAATGTATCTGCTGCACTAAAATTTAATATATGTTCAAATCATGGAATTGGGCAACCAAGTAGCTTCTTAGGCATCAGTAGCAATTTACACAATTGTGGTATATGCATGCTTAGCTGTAGTTAATGCATACTACTCCAAGACTAGTACTGAAAATCTCATTCATAAGGCTAGTTTTTTAAAGGGACCTCCTTTTTTATCACCTAGAATTACCCTCCTTTTGGTCTTTAATTCAGAGGAACAAAACATGGGCACTCAAATAGCCATTAGTGCAAGCCAGCCAGCAGAATGGTAGCTTGATTGTGTGTACAATTTTCTGTGGGATATCTGAAAGCAAGTTAGTAATTTGGCCCTTTATCATTTTCTCCCTGTACATATGCGTAGGTGGGTGCCTCTGTGTGTATGTATAGGAATTACTATAGAATATAATTACTGAAGGCAATTAGAATGAATTTAAGAAATACAGAAAAAACAGAATCTACACTCTTGTTTTTCTGACCATTTCCACTTTTAAAAAAATGAATGACTCATCCTAGTTTCAAGAGCCAAAATACTCTTTACAGTTGACAATTTAGCTACCTTATATGTTTTTACTGGGGGGGGGGGAAAGCCCTCTATCATTTATCATGTCATCTTATCACAGTCTCTTTGTGAGACACAAATAGCACAGTAACGTTTTCTTTTGTTAGGGTGAGTTGGCAATCTCCTCAGAGATGGAGCAACTACAGACAGCTCTGGGTTTTTTTATAATCTTCCTGACACTTGGATGAGACTGGTTTATCCATCAACATACAGTTGCTCAGTGGTAAGTCGCATGCCAACAGTCAATCAGTACGGATGGTGCTTCTTGTCCATCATAAAAAAAATAGAATAGAAACTAAAGAAATCTTTTGGCAAATATCTTACTTTCTTGTGTAAATCAGAATAGCTTTTTATAATAAACTGATATCACTAATGTGATGAAAAGCAGAAAAAGGCTTACATTTACCTTGCCAATTACTGCAGACTTCGGAAGATTTCTCTAAAATTTGCATTCTCACTTCTTCTTTGCTTGCTTGCTTTTTTCTCCAGCTGTGTGTGCTGATCAAATAGACTTGACAAGTGCTATAGCATATAGTATATAGCTCCTACTCAGAAGACTAAGCTTGGTTTCTTGTTTCTTTTGGGAATTTGTAACAATAGAAGGGTACTGTTCTGAGCTCCAGGGTGAGACAGTCACCAGAAGGAGCAGCAATTAATAAAGAGCTTGCATGGAGAACTTAGAGAAAAGTTTTTGAGCAAGTAGTGGGGCCATAATATTTCTGTTCATCTTAATTGAACTCATTTTTAGATGAGTCCATCTGCCTACTCTCCATGGCTATCTTGTAATACCAAAAATGAAACTGACAACCCAAAGTGAAAAGCCATCCGATGCTGGTGAATTTTTTATTTGCTGATATACCTTCAGCTCTCCTTAGGAGCCTCCTGAGTAAGGCAAAGAGCCACTGGCTGATAGAGCTAACCAGGACTGGAGAGTTGACCAAAGGCCAGGAAAGCTCTGCCTAGCACAAAGACAGCACTAGAAGGCAAAGCAAGCCCACACTTCTGAGATCAGCTCAGATTTCTGAGAGATCAAGAGAGGAAGAAGAAACCTTGTTCAGCAGAAGAGACACTGAGAGAACCACTAGAGGTACATTGTGGTGAAGATCAATCTGAGCTTTACGGAATTAAATTCTCTTTTAGCTTCCCTTCGTAGAACACTAAAGTACCATAGAGATACTGTGATGTCTGTGGTAAGTGCATGTCCTGAAGACAGAAAGCGTTGCCTAGGGGATACAATTCAGTAATGCTAAATTACAAACTGTTTTCCTGAAGGACAAGACAGCTGCTTTCTTTAAAAAAAAAATGTATGGAGGAGTCAAGCTGGACCTTATATTCATATTTGGAGAAAAGAGGGTCAAAGTACACACTGTTTATATAAAAGCTTTCCTGCAGAACTAGTAGGATTTGAGGTGATAGATTATCTTTTGACATCAGGTGCAAAATGCAGTGAGTCACTGTGGAGCAAAAACGTTGCCAGGAGAATGCCATGTTATGCAGCTGGGCTCCAAGACAGCTTCCTTGGTGGAACAGTGTGTAGGGACAGACTAGGGAGAAGGTGAAAGGGAAGGTCTGTCATGAGGACCAGAGAGGTTATGCATAGATGTGACTAGTGAAGTGTTCAGTTCTGCTTGGCCATCAACCCCTTGGGTCTGAGGAGATGAAAGAGAAAAAAATCACCACCAAAACAAACAACAGAAGCTGAAACCAGAACTCTAAAAATCCTGGAGTAACTGCTGCCAGTAGCAGGAGCCATAAGCTTCTTGCAAGGAAGGACATCCTCTCTGTACCACCCTGTTACACGCACTGCAAAGCACAAGAAGGCCTCAGTCACCCAGATGGTTTTATCCTCCCCATTTTTTAAATTCCTCTGTCACATATATAACTACCTGATGTGCCACAATATTAGACATCAGATAAAAACCTTTGATTTCTAAGCAGATACCATTTCAAAGTAAGACAATATGGGATGGGAAGGTGAAGGGAAATAATCTGAATACACACACAGTTTAAGCATTGCAGGCTCAGCAAGTAGATCAGAAATAGCAAACATGAGTGATTAAATTAAGAGATTATGTCAGATTACCTAATCATCTCAGATGTTCAATTTGTCTTCAGGATCCTTTTCTATATCTCCGAAATGAATGTGAATTCTGTTAGTGCTTCCCTTTATAAGCTGGCCCTGTATGTCACCTAGCGTTTCACAGTTCCACGTAGGATTCGCCACTTGCCCCTGAGCCAGCAGTCTTCTGTCTCTGGGTTAGAGACAGTCAGCTATCCCCAGGGCAGAAGATGTGTCTGGCATTTCTTAATAGCAGCTTGTTAGGAAGGAAGAAGCAACACTGAATAGCACCAAAAAAAGACCACAGCTAGAAAAGTGGGGATGTGATGCCAGTAATGTTAAATGGGGTAAAAGGGAAAAAACAAGCTGATGCTTTCTTTTTCAAGCCACAGAAATTCAGAGAAAAATCCAACAGACAGGGAAAAGGAGAGTGGATGGAAGAGAAGGATTGGAAGCTTGGTCAGAGGTCATCCAGCTTTCTGGAAATCTGCAAAAGACCAACGGTAGGACATCTTAACAGAGGCAAATATGTTTGGGTTTTGGGCTGTGACTGCATTGACAGTCTGGAGCAGGCTGAGGTGATAGCAGCAGTGCATGAGGATTTGAAAGGAGACATCACATGCAGAGGGGATAAAGTGCAGGGGCTTGTAAGGAGCAGTGGGTAGCAGGGGGTGGGCAGGAAGTCACAAAACATAGGAGCAGCCAGGAGAGGGGATGTTCATTCCCCCTTTGGAAGATATTCATAGTACACAGATACAGGCTTAGAAACTATTCCATGAAAGCTCAGGGTTATGGCACTGACTCCCTTGCAGGCTAGAAAAATACATGCTTGAAAGGAAAAGGCCTTCAAGGTAGGAGGGTTTGTTATTTGGGGTTTTTAACTGACAGAATCCACTGCTGACTTGTAAGGTGGGGAGGCATTAACTCCTGAGAAGGAGGAACAAAAGGCAGGGATTGCAATCCTCCGAGAAAAAGCAAGGAGCATTGCAAGTAGAGGTGGGCTGGTCCAGAAGGGGGGAGGGTAAGGATATTCATCGAGTGCTCTGAAATGAAACCTGCTGTGTGTTCGCAAAGGTGCCTGTCAGTCAAGTGTGGGAGCAACATTATGACAACCTCTCTTTCAGGAGCAGCAAAGACCCAAGATTTTTCCCTGCAAAGTCATCCAACAAATTACTGAAATGGTTGTTTTAACAATCAAAACTAACTGTGCAAGAACAAAAGAACTCCAGATGCATTTACACACACATCCATCCATCTGTCCATGTCCTCCTATGGCCTCCGATAAGCCAACTTCCACTTAAAGAAACCTCTTACACTGCTGAGAAAACAGGCAGCAAATTATTTTGCTGCTTTAAAACTTGAAATGAGTGAGGTTCCAGGGAGGAGTATGAAATGGGTCTGACTTGTATGAAAATTTCTGAGAAACATTAAGTCTAATTCACATGGAATAGGAGAAAAGAGGTTAGATATCTTTTGAAGGAGCTACTCTCAGTTCCTGAATACCAACATGCCATCTTACTGGCTGGCTACCTCTTGAAGCACGGCTACTGCCATGGCTCCTTGAGACAGACAGGCTCAGGTTCCAGGAGGGCTGTTCTGAAAGCCCATAAATAAGCACACAATGCTGCTGCTCTTGCTGCTAATTTCTTGTCAGTACTTCATTAACAAATACAAACGCAGAGCTGTGCTGAAATCAGAAAAGATACTTTGCTATGGAAAAAGCTTAATATAAGGAAGTTGCTTGTTAAGCAGAGAGGAATTTGTTGTTCAGCTGCACTCAAAACACGTAAAAAGGGGGAAAAAAACATTAACTTGTGCCAGGGCAAAAGTACCACTGTCTTGGCAAGAAAAAGAAACATTTGCAACCTTCTGAGTTAGTATTTAAACAATGGGGAAGAAAATGAGCTAGAAAAACTGCTTGATGGGGTGCTGAGAAGAATCGCCATCCCCTCCTCGACACACTGATTTTTGTGTTTTCTTATACCCAGATAAAATAGACTAATGGTACAGCAAGTAATATCTGACACACTACTTATACAAAAAACATGGTATCAGGAACAGGATTCAAAATGAGCCAAACTTCTTGAATTCAGAGGCAACCAGAGAAGTGGCAAAAACATTATCAACTACCAACATTCCTTTCTACCAGAAGATGTTAGATAGTGAAAACTCTGTAAGCTTTTCCACACAATTGCTATCCCAGTATGGGCTGATACAAATTAAAACAAAACACCAAAACCAAATCAAGTCATGAATCCCAGGCTGAAGATCAAGGTGAGAAGAAACCTTAAGTCTGGCTGTCACACATCTAAAGTAATAGGTTTTCCAGTGTTTGCTTTGGAAATTTTCCATGTGGCTGTGATCTTTACACCTAATCCCTCATCAGAAGTCTGTCCTTCTTCATTTTTATTCCAAGGTCCTAGCTGTCAACTTCTTTAATTGCCATTAACATTTTGGAGCTTTCTTCACATATTGCAGATGAAGGTCATAATTCCCCATTGCTAAGCTATTCATTTGTATTTCCTTTTAATCCTTCTCCTACACAAAACACACCTAAATATTGCCTGTGTCAAAGTAAGTACTTTGTACTTCCTAGTAGTAGGAAGGGTAGGCTGCAATTGTTTGCAGCCCAGGAGCTTCACATTACTGGATCCTTCTTAGGATCTATTCTAGGTGCTATGCTAGAAATTTCTATGCTAGAAATCAGCATCTCAGGTACACAGTGCATCTAGGTCCTTCCCAGTGCCTGCAATTCCTGACCTTCTTCTCCTGGTTTGCTTCTAAACACTTTTGAAGCAAGAGCACCCTGTTTAAATCCTCAGCGCTTCAGCGTTTCCTAAGCAGCACATTCTATTAGCGAACACTTTTGCTGCAGGTTCAAATTCTCAGATGCAGATCATACAATGTGCTGAGAAGTATTGGCTGGGGAAAAAAAAGCCTGTCATACATAGCAAGGCTACCCATAATGTGCAGTATATTACACTCCAGCAAAAATTACTAATATCAAAGCTAAAGAGGAATGATTTGTACGGGTGAGACAAGTAGAATAAAATATGCATTTTAACTAAATTAGGATTTTAGGAATAGCAGGCACAGGTTAATCCTTTATAAATATGTTCACAGAGTACATTAGACACCAGCCCGCCTACACAAAATGAATGCAGCACACACTCTGATGTATTACAGAGGCAGGATAAATGAGGGAACTCTTCTGTGTTTGATCTGGTTCTGCTCTGTAATTCAGAGATACTGGAGATGGGTGGTGAGTTTCTCATTGATCCCAAAAGAACCAATACTGTTGAATCCTGTGAAATGTAAGCTTTGTAGAGGATTGGAGGCTATGCACGAAGGACACTGTATCTTTGGGGATATATTCTTTTCTCAGGAACGTGTGTAACTGGCACTAACAAGAGCCGTACACATCCTGGGGAAACCAGACCCTGTAGCTTAACAATAGTGAAAATGCATACCTAGCTCCACAGGTAATTATATCACTCTCATTGCTGCATCTGCATCCAGTTATCAAAGGACAGATTTCCAGCAGATAACAAGTGAACCTGGAAATGAATGTCTTGAGAATTTTGAAACAGTGCTAAATCTGACACACATCAGCCTTTAAAAATGTAGCAAAGTGCAGTCAGAGCATCAACCCAAGTCTGAAGTATTTTAGATAGAAAACACAGGGTTAGCACATAGATGTGGGAATAATCATTTCCAGGGTTTTTTCACCCCCATTCTTTTCAGCTTTATAAACCACTTACACCAGTCCTTGCTTCTCTGAACTGTATTTTGCATATGGTGGAGGTGTTAATGCACAGTTACTGCACAATGGGGTTGTGAATTTTAGTTAATGAAAGCTTTTAAAGGCACAATGAAATCCTCAGATGAAAGGTAACAAAGAAGTGCTAAGTATTATTATAGCCTAGCCCAAGTTTTACAGAGAGCATTCTTACACACGATGGACACAGCATAAATATGTATTATAGACCATAACCTCCCTGTACAGGCTAATTCCCACTCCCGAGGCTGCCAGAGGCAAGGGGTGGTGGTCGTGTAAGAATAAAGTCTCAATGTTTTCATCCTATTCTTACCCCCTAGGAGCTAGAAGAGGACCCCTGTATACATTCTGAATCCTTAATGAATACCATGGCCATCCCGGCTTATTGCATGCACAATTACATCACAAGGACTGCAGACCAAGATGGCTCATTGAACACTTAAAGGCAGAGGCAAATATAGGAAGTACAGTAAGTGTTGTAGTTCCAGTCACAGCAGTGTGGCATACAGTAACTTTACAGTGTGTGTCAGTATGCTATCTATGGAAGAGGTAAGCAAAGGGATAGAAACATGCTTGTCATTTTCCTTGATATTTTTTGCTAAAATCCAAGTAATTGTTTGTGCATGATAACAAAAAGGAACAATTAAGACAATCTGTATTTTCCAAAGGTGAGGAAGGGATAGCTGTCAACAGGATGTGGATGAAAGCTCCAGTAACCCATCTGGAAAAGATCTAGCACCATAATAAATGTACAACAGCTTACCAGGCTGAGAGAACGGGATCAGCTGGTCTGAAAGATGGTTTGATCTGTTATGATGGGAATGAAGTCTTCGGTTTGAAAAATACTATTCTGCTTCCTGGGTCTGTAAGAGCTAACATTGTTCTAAAGGCTGCATCCCTCTGATCAGCTTCCCTGTTTCACTGATCATACTCTAAATGATCTGTAACCTCTTTCTTTTTCTGTCTCTGTTCAAAAAAAAAGATTGCAGCTTCATTTCAGTTATTATTTGCATGGTTTTTCTAACAGTCTACTCTCAGCAGCTTTTGATTTAACCTTACATGTTCTGAAGTACAGGAAAATCCTAAAAAGAGAATTTTTAGATTGGTACCTAATGTTGTCAAAGTCATAGCAGGCACCTCACGCATACATGTTCTACCCTTGTGGTAAATGTATTCTAACACTCCTAACTTACCTGCTTTAAAAGGACTGGCATGTTGAACCAGCTGGCCTTTTTTCCACTGCTGTATCTTTTCATGTTATATTCTGCTGCTCCAATTTCTGTATTTTCCCTGCATTTTGCAAGACAAAATGCAGAAGTTTAAAGGCTCATAATGTTTTTAATGTGACAAATTTTCTGCTAAGTACAGTATTATTGATGGATTAGTTTAATGCAATAGTATAATGTAATTTAATTATAGTAATAGTGCACAGCAACAATCTTACTACTTATGTCAGATTGTGAGACATTCTGACATTATCATTATTATTTAGTTTTTAGGTTTAGTTCCACAGTATCTCCCCCCTTCTACACACATTAAATTAATTTCTTAGGTATACAAGAAACATTAAGTAAATTGCTCCAATTTTGCCCCTGTAAGATTTCATAAGAACTCACAATACTAGCTGAAAACCTATTTTGCATCATGAGACAATAGTCAGCCAGCCTGTGGTGAAAGCTTGTACCCTTCTAGGCATAAACCCTCAGACCTGCATGCTGCAGTTGAAAAAAAGAAGAAAAAAAAAAAAAAAAAAAAAAAAAAAAAAAGCAAAACCCCTAAAGGATCATTCCACCACATCTACCTTTTGTATTTACCTGAGAGCTTTTAATGTAGATTGATTTGAATTCCTGTGCCAGCCATGAACTACATTCATGTAAACTATTGTAGTTCAGGGCTCTAGCTTTTTCAGCCCACAGCTTCCACTGATTTCAGCTGTGGCTGACAGCAGTTCTCAAAATCCAACCCACAAAACCTCCTGTTTCTAAAGTGTTTTCTATCTGAAGACCACAAAATTTTCTATCAGTGTTTATTTATCCTCACAACAGCTCCAGAAAGATAGAAAAATGCATCTTCAGCTAGCACAGCTGTATGCAAAATGAACATCTGTCCATTGCCAAATTCAGTTTAGCTAATAATAAAACCCCCACACTTTCATTTTCTCTTCCAGACAGGACCAGACTGGAGGGGAAAGCCTGGAGAGGATTTCCATGCTTTAAAAAGGGAAACAGGGAGAGCCTGAATTTCTTAAGGTCACTGAGGAAGCATCACTGGCAGCACTAGGAAAAGAACTCGGCACGTAAGCAGCCAAGATACCATCTTCACAGACAAAAATGGATGTTTTTTCTCTGCTGCATGACTGCATTATGTGGTGACATAACATCACAGACAGACCAGGCTCTGTGGATTTTGTGGGAATGAAGTTAGATAAGGTTAATTTCTGGTTAGCAGAGAGATGTTGTCTTTTTGTAATTGCATCTTGAAAAAAAGCTCTTCTTGCCTTATTTCAATAACAAGAAGCTAGGTAATGTGAGTTAGCTAAATCACTGCTCTTTAAAGGGGGAAACAAAGGTGTACCCTCTTTCTTGAAACTATGGAAACTGCAGAATGGTCCTGCTGTAAGCTGACTGTTGCTGTTCATTTACTACCTCACCCAAGGTTTTGTAAGACCCAATTATATATATTTTCCAGTGTTTATAAATATATATATATACACGCACAGTGGTTTAAAATATATAAATATCTATTTGCTTAGATGTGAAGCTAAAGCCACAAAGGGTCTTGGGCTCTGTACTGCAATGCTTGACTTAGGAGCTCTTTCAACTTAAGAAACCCGCAGCTTCACAAAAGCCAGCATCTCTGCATGGAAGTAGCTTGTGTGCAAGGCACCTACATTTCTGCTTCTTTTCAAGGCATTTGGAAGATGACTATGTGGTGCATGGACGCATTTCTCTCCCCTTTCACTTCACAATGTGTATGAGTGCGTGGAAGTATCCATGCCCAGTGGTCCCTTTTAGTGCAACACACCACAAGGAGGACACAAATTGTGCTAGACTTCCCCAATCCTTTTCAAGCCTCAACAGTATATGCTGCGACAGATTAAAATCACAGGCTTTTCCCGTTTGATTTTGGGTAGATGTTTGAACCCAGGATTAATCTTTGCAGCAAATATTTGCTAAAAGCTAGCCTATACATCATTTTACAACACCAAAGGCCACCTGTCAGATCTATAGCACCTTTACAAGCTACAGAAACATAGTTATATGCCAACTCACTTTTTCACCAATTTTAATATGCAGCAGAACCTCTTTCTTTAGCAAGCCACCTGTATTGCAGCAACATCCTGTACTTGGCAGAAACCTGGACTTTGGATAGAAGTGACACCATTTTTATACTTTTATGCCTTGGTGTTACTCAAACCATTTGCTACCAAAAGCCTCTGCATTTCTTAAAGCTTTGTCTCAGAAGAAGAAAGAAAATCAGGTCAAACTCCCATATCAAAGCAAGCTGGTGGGGGATTTCAACCTTTGTCTTAGCTCCATGTCTTAGGTGACTGTTCTGAAGATTTAAGGGCACTATGGAAACATTGTTCTCTTTGCTGCATTTTGCATGAAGCTTTGTAACAACTAGAAAGCCAGAAGTTGTTCCTAGCCAAAGATCTACTACACTATTAGGACACCTCAGCTGTTTTTGTAGACAACATGATGTACATAAAACAAATAAGTCTCTTCCTCCCATTGATAACATTGTTCCCTTGCCTATACATGTTGGTTTGGAAACAAACCTAGAGTTACTGTCTATTTAAAGTGAAACTCCTCATTATGAGTCTCTCTGCTACTTTTTTTTTTAAACTATTCAGGTGCAGAGAACAACTTCCCCGCTGCTGTGAGCTTGACTCCTCAAGATCTCATCCTCCCTAGTGTTGTCTGGATATCAGGTTTTTCAACCCCCAGTCCTTCCTCACAGGTAGGAAGCACATCACAACTCATTAGTAATTTACTGCTACAGTAATTTTTATAATTACTGCCAGGAGGCCTCATTAAATTTGATCTAATGAATAAATATTGTATTTTTCAACGTGATTACCAGAACAGCTTAAGCTGAGTGCCATAAACAATTATTTTCTTCAATACGCAGTATGTCAGTGAGTATTGATTTTTATTTTGTAAAGAATTTACTGTATTCCTATCCACAGCTAGTAAGTAATAAATAGCCAGCCCTCTGAAGGGTCAATTGCCACAGAGCAGATGGCAAAACAGAAAGCAGGGTATCTGTTGCAAAAAGTAAAATAACACACATTAGTGAAGATAAAGGGTTTGTCTGGAGGTCAAGGAGGAGTGCTCCAATGTAAGTCTCTCTCCTAGTACTCAAGAAAGCAGCATGATTTAGTCTAGTGTCTGATTTTTAAGTTAGAAAATTTAGGATGTATTAGCAGAGTACAACAAAGCATTTTACCTTGGAGAACTACCAACTGAACAAACAATGCTTTATTTCATTTGCTGTTAGATCAATTGATCAGATTAAAGATTATTCTGATAGGTTTAAGAAAAATATAGAAATATGTAATATATTGAACATGAACCTATAGTTCAAACCAAGGCTGCAAATTGTATTTACTTTCCAGCATCATTCACATATTTTTCAGCAATTGCAGACTTTTGTATACAAAGCTTTCTGAACTGTAACAAAAGACATGCATTGGCAGTGTCTTAGGATATACATCAGAGGAGCTCAGACTCAGAAAAACCTTGAAATTTCTATCATCTAAGAATGTTTTCTGCACCTCCAGCTATTTGGTACCAATTAGACAGATCCAATTCCATAGCTCAAGCACTACTTAAATAATTTTCAAGTAAATTTCTTTACATAACCAAATAGCACTGCTGGCCTTTGCCATCAGGGTTTTTTTTGTTTAAACAAGTCTTTCATTTAGGGCAAGAGAAAAAAGGTCTGTGGGTAAACTCAGGGTTACTGAGGGCAATTCATATAACTGAAAGGATCTTTTACTATTTAACAGACAGTTTTTGAACAAGCTGCACTCTTCCTTTGCTGTTTTGTTTAAGGAAACCTGTAGAGTCTTGAGATTGCTAGCTCAGTATCTCCCACTCAGTCTCCTTGCTATGGCCAAACTATGATCTGGCCTCCACCAAATTTCACTGGAATGAGTACGGTGCAGTTACTGATTTGTAACCGTATGCCATCAGAAAAGCCTCTCTGACTTTCACCAATTAGCTCCAAATAAACTCTAGACAGTTAGCTCTACATGGGACCTTAGGACTAGGTCCACCTTAGTTGCTGCTTTACTCCATAGCATCTGTATTTCATGACACTTGAGATTCGCTGTCACAAAGTTCCTTTAGTACCTGGGTTTCCATTGTGGCAAATGTGGAGGAACCTGTCTTACCAACACTAGCTAGTGAATATCTGTGCTTCCAAATTGGCTGTCAAAACATAACTCACTAGTGGTGGGATTTGGTGGCACTTGCTGAATGACCCTGGCACAAACAGCAATGATAAGACAGCTTCTCTTCCTCCTTTGTATTTACAGGTGCGCTTCGTGTCCCTGAAACACACTCATCACGGCACTGAAAAGCTCAGTACAGTAACAGGTAAAAGTAATAGTAACACTGCCCTGCTCTACTGTGGTCTTGATACCTCCAGTGACTTTATTTTCCAGGGATCAGGTCACCACAGTTTAGGTTTAGCAAGACAGATAAGCCTGGTATCAGCCAAACTGTTTATGTCATCCATCACTTTTCTTCAGAACTGACAAAAAAAAAATAAAAATCAGATGCTAGACATGGGCTTTTGGAAACCAGAAAAACACATGGGAAGAAAGAAAATGCTACCTAATTGATTGCCAGACTCTCAACTCCATTGCTTCAGCTACAATGCATAATATACTTAATAGTAAGTACGTCTAAGAAATAGAGAAACTACTTGCAGGAAGGGGTGTATTTCTCTGGTCTGTGCTTAGGAAGTACAGGGGGGAGGGATGGGAGGAGGAGGAAGCTTGTTGTAGGTAAGTCTGCATGTCTTGATGAAAATTAATCATAATCATGTTAAGAACATTCAATTGTCAATTTTTAGTAAAGCAGGCTTTAGCTATGTAGGTGAAAGGGGTTTTGGTCTTACAGTTGCAGAAAAAGTGACTTAAGATCAGACCAAAAGGCTTTGACAGAACACTATCAGTATGCTGTAATGGGCACATAAGTTATCATATATGCTGATATATTTTTATTTACTGGAGGTTCTTTTCAGACCTTTTAATGCAGATGCTGTTTTCTGGACAAAGCAACCATTTAAAAACTAGAAGTTACTTCTTCCAGAGAAGAACTATCAAAGTAGTTCAGTTCCTCACAACAAAACTCCATGCTTGGTTTCCAATATCAAAATTGTAACATCTCAACTTTTTCATGAGAATTAAATGGAAACAGAAATAAAGGGGGAAGAAAAAGCTTTTAGAGTGTTAACTCTCCACGGCAGGAGGAAGCCAGCATGGGCATTGAGCTCAGCACACTCATCCCCTTCTCCCTGTTGAAAGGGACACAAAAAGAACTCTGGCTAAGCATTTATTTTTCTGCTAATGTGAAAGTTTTCTTTTAAAGAGGAAGCAGATTGAACAGAGCATGAGAAAAGAATTTGACTCTGGCTTATGTCCAAAGGTTTTTTTTTCCTGATGATTCACTGTTATCACTTGTATTCACATTACAACCAGCCTCAAAAAGAAATATCCAAAACCAAAACTGACTCCCCCCCTACACCCAACAACAAAAAACCCCATAGCACAAAAGCACTAAGAAATAGGATCTTTCCTACTGCTAAATTCCGTTAATAAGCTGTTTAAGAAGAGAATCACATAAGATAAGAGTGCCTATGTTCATTCACATTTGAGTAGTAAGATAGCTAAGCCTCTAGATCTGGAACATCAGAGTACATTTAAAGATGGTGAATCTCCAAGGTATTAAACAAAATGGCTGACACTGACTGAGCTGCTTGTTTTACTTCAGCTGTATAATAAAATATCAACCATCTAAATATCTCTTTAAAGTCTAAAAATGTTTAAATTTGTAGTGTAGTTTTTCCAGTAGTTTTATCTTCAAACAGGAGTTTGTTTGGAGACTTAAATGCTAATTCTCTGAAAACATGAATGATACAAATTTTTTATTTGTAGGAACCACCTTAGCCCTTGTGCCAGTCAGTTGTGAATGCCCAGTTTATGCAGTAATTCACAAACATACCACTTTTACATAGGCATTCAAGCTAAAAAGAGGTAAAGAAAGGCAAAAGGAGGAGTGCTGGTAGGATTGCTTTGTTACTTTGTATGTGATTAAAAGAAAATAAGGAAGCTTGCCACAGACTTCTCTTACTCGCACCTCTTGACACAACCTACCATGCAATTTCATTCTCCCTGCCTAAAATGATAGAAGACAGGTAAGGACATAAAGCTAGCTTGAGCCCAAACACAAATCTATAATTTCAGTAACACAGTTTCATTTTCAGGAGTAGATATGTTTTACCTGAAGACATACTCCAGAGAAGATTGTACACGCAGGGCTCAAGGCAGAGCCTGTCAAGTGATCAGCACAAATACTATTAAAATACTACTAACAAAAGATACGTGCAGCTCCTTCTTACCCTATTCTGAGCACACCAGGACTTCTGGTTTATTTTTTTTCCACAACAGAACTGCCTGCCCTCCTTGCAACCAGAGCTCAATCAGTTCCAGCTGGAAGAAAGCCTGTACCAAACAGCAGCAAGGAGATAGATCTTGTTTAATATGACTGTAGCTCTATGCTCTATACATGTTTTCATACAAATTCAGTATCCACAATTTCTTATAAATATCAGTCACAAAAGGATTCCCAGCTCTCCCCTCAACTCGCAGTTTCAGGACTCCTACCACTAGCACTGATCACTACATTTTGGGGTTCAAACCTACAATTGTCCTCCTGTTTGCCATCCCCATCCCAAAGGGTTTGTGGGTTTTTTGACACCCATCTAGGAGCCCCAGGCTTATTATCAGAAAGAAAGGTAATGCCCAAGCCTAAAAGTGTGACGCTGTCATCTCATAACATTTGGAGATCATACACTTATGTATACTTATGACACTGTCCCACATTGCCTGGCTGCTGGCATTTAGGACCCCATAGGCAAGCCAGCCTATACTTGATAGAAAAAGCCTCATCTTTTTACTCACATTCATTTTAGTTGTAAGGCCAAGAACATGAAAGAACAGCATGCAATGTTTCCAAAATCTCCACACTAGCTTATGCCATTAGCCATGCAAGAGCTGCACTAGCGGAAAGCCGCAGGAGAATGAACAGGTTGCCAGCAGAGGTCAGCGGGTGACTCTCTCGCCAAATGGGACCTCCTGAGGAGCCTAAATGTAAATAAGTCCATGGGCCCTGATGAGGTGCATCCCAGAGTCTTGAGAGAATTGGCCAATGTAGTCGCCAAGCCACTCTCAATAATATTTGAGAAGTCCTGGCAGTCAGGTGAAGTCCCTAGTGATTGGAAGAAGGGGCACGTTATTCCTATCTTCAAGAAGGGCAGAAGGGAAGACCCAGGTAACTGCCAACCTGTCAGCCTCACCTCTGTGCCTGGGAAGATCATGGAGAAAATTTTCCTTGAAGGTCTGATAAGGCACATGGAGGACAAGGAGGTGATCAAGGACAGTCAGCATGGCTTCACTAAGGGCAAATCCTGCCTGACAAACTTAGTGGCTTTCTATGATCCCGTGACTACCTTAGTGGACAAGGGACAACCTGTGGATGTGATCTATCTGGACTTGTGTAAGGCCTTTGACACAGTCCCCCACAATATTCTACTGGCCAAGTTAGAGAACTATGGATTTGATGGGTGGACTGTTCAGTGGGTAAGGAATTGGCTGGATGGTCGCATCCAGAGGGTAGTAGTCAATGGCTCAAAGTCCAGATGGAGACCAGTGACAAGTGGTGTCCCTCAGGGGTCTGTACTGGGACCTGTCCTATTTAATATTTTTATAAATGATATCGACAGCGGGATTGAGTGCAGCATCAGCAAGTTTGCTGATGACACTAAGTTGGGTGGTGCTGTTGATAAGCTGGAGGGGCGGGATGCCATCCAGAGGGACCTGGACAGGCTGGAAAGGTGGGCCCAGATGAACCTCATGAGGTTCAACAAGACCAAGTGCAGGGTCCTGCATCTGGGGCGAAATAATCCCCACTATCAATACAGGCTGGGGGACGAGGAGCTGGAGAGCAGCCCTGCAGAAAAGGACTTGGGGGTGTTGGTTGATGAGAAGCTGGACATGAGCAAGCAGTGCGCGCTGGCGGCCCAGAAGGCAAATCGCATCCTGGGCTGCATCAAGAGAAGCGTGACCAGCAGATCGAGAGAGGTGATTCTGCCACTGTACTCTGCTCTGGTGAGACCTCATGTGGAGTACTGTGTCCAGCTCTGGAGCCCTCAACACACTACAGGAAGGACGTAGACCTGCTGGAACGGGTCCAAAGGAGGGCTACTAAAATGATCAAGGGGCTGGAACACCTCCCCTATGAGGATAGGCTGAGAGAGCTGGGATTGTTCAGTCTCGAGAACAGAAGGCTTCGGGGGGGACCTAATAGTCACCTTCCAGTACCTGAAGGGGTCATATAGAAAGGCTGGGGAGAGCCTGTTTACAAAGGCCTCTAGTGATAGGACAAGAGGTAATGGGTTTAAATTAGGGAAGAGCAGGTTTAGATTGGATATTAGGAAAAAGTTCCTTACCATGAGGGTGGTGGAACATTGGAACAGGTTGCCCAGGCAGGTGGTTGAGGCCCCATCACTGGAGGTGTTCAAGGCAAGGCTGGACAGGGTGCTTGGCAACCTGGTTTAGTTGGAGATTGCCTACTCACTGTAGGGGATTGGACTAGATGACCTCTAAGGTCCCTTCCAATCCTGATAATTCTATGATTCTATGTTTCAAAGACAGCTACGGACCCTCACTCTGGAACACTCAGAAGTCATTCTTTGACCGAATGCAGCCATTTGTCTTTTTTGATCACATTAGCCTACCCAATTAAATTATGATGCTTTGTTATCTTACCCTCTCCTTGCTTTTCTCTTCAAAATATGTTTTTAGGTTTCTGGTAGACAAAACAAATATATTATCAGTCCACAAAGCTAAGAAAGGAGAGAGGCTACTTCAAAAATAGGTATTAACTCTGGAAAACATCCATTATGGCCTCCTACACCAACGTTACTGGTTAAGTAGATGTGTTGCTCTGGAATGAACAATGTATGCTACTTTATCAGCCTGTGAAGTAAGCACCACTTCAATGATATTTTTGTAACTTAAATACAATGAAAAAAACAGTTTGCTTAATAGGTAAGGAAGACAAAAATCCTTCTCTCAAAATTAGAAGAGACCAAATGCTTCAACATTTGGTTTAATTAAAAAAGCAAGTGAGACGGGGAGGAAGCAAGTAACATTAATATATACTAGATTAATAAAACCTTCTGACAGTGAGGTTTTGGCCAACTCCATCAATATATACTGTACCACTGTAATGAAAAAAATACACATAAGCAAGCTTGGAGTTTGTGTACTCAACTTTTTTCAAAAAAGAAAAAAGCATATATCACTGGCTTTTCTGGCACATCTCTGACTACTACATAGCCACAAATGCCCTAGCCAGCTAGCCCTCACAAGGAACAAAGTCCACGGAGTTTAAATGTAATTTGCCTGCTAAGTCTTTTTTAGTATATTTCTAGTATGATTACACCAAGCTAAAAACATTAGAACTTCAAGAGACCTTGGCAAGATCACCTGGCCCTAAAGCTGAGTGAGGAAATCACAGAATCATTACGGTTGGAAAGGACCCTCAAGATCATCTAGTCCAACCGATAGCCCTACACTACTCTTACCACTAAATCATCCCCTGAAGAAACACATCTATCCTCTTCTTAAAAACCTCCAGGGATGGTGACTCCACCACCTACCTCCCTGGGCAGCCTATTCCAATATCTTACCACCCTTTCAGTAAAGAAATTCTTCCCAATATCTAACCTAAACCTACCCTGGCACAGCTTAAGCCCATTCCCTCTAATCCTGTCACTAGTCACAAGGGAGAAGAGGCCAACACCCGCCTCCCTAGAATGGCCTTTCAACTCATACAGCGTTTTTCAGTAATAAATTAACAAATCATCCTACCTCACACATGAGCTTCATTCTTCTGTGATATTCTATTTCCAGGCATCTTTTCTGGAATCTTTTCCTCAAGACATTTCTTAAATTGCTGCTCATTTGCTGCAGATACAAACCATGAGCTCCTTTAATTATTTGTCAAGTTAGTATCAACAGTATGTATGTAGCTGTGGTAGAGGCTTGGTGAAAGACGACTGTAAACACACTACACAATTACATACCTTTTACGACATAGCTGGTGATGTAAGAATAAATTTGTAACACATCTAAACAAAGCTTTTAGGTGAGTTATCATGAGGATTTTACCAGTAATGTGTACCTGGAGAGAGCTTGCTCTACTTGACCACTTCTTTCCCGTTTCCTTTCTCACTACAGGTTGGCTCTGTGTGATTTTCTGTCACAGCCTCATGTAACTCCTCCATCTAGCCCCAGCTACGCTGATGCAAAAGCAAGCAGCACAAGTATCAAAACCAGTCTTAAGGCACTGTCAGCCTGCAATCAAGGCTCCCCAGGTAATTCTCTGCTCCAGCACAGAGCTCCCGAAATAAGTTAAGAGTTTGTTTGGAAAAATATAAAATTTAAATATGTATATGCACTGGCAGGCAACTGTGACTTGTGTCTGAAATCCTCCTCATCTTTCTCAGCTCAGGACTTGGGCATCTAGTTTAAAAAAATTTAGGAAAATAAAGCAGAAGGGTAAGCACATAACACACATGCTTAAAGTCTGTATCTGGCCTGAACTCAGCACCTATGTATTTCTACAATCACTTGTTAGTAATCAGGTACCAAATAATTCAATCCAAGCAGCACTAATCACAGTAAGCCTGGTTCAGGGACATAGGGCTAGAGAAAGTAGGATATCCTAGTCCTACTGCTCCCCCAGGCAGCAAATGACTCACAACAGAAGTTCACAGAATGACAGAATGTCCTGAGTTGGAAGGGACCCACAAGGATCACCAAGTCCAACTCCTATTTCGGCACAGGACAACCCCAAAGTCAGACTAGTTAATCCAAAAGGTGGTAAAAATATAACTACAGCTCTAATGGACTTATTAAAAACAGTTAAGAGACAAAAATTCTAAAAGAAATTTTTATTTTAAAAATAAATTTTGTACAGAACATTGTAGATCTGAGTAAATCCAGATAGAGTACTCTCTGTGATATGACACAAGGATTTGCTTTTAGCACAGTCCTTTCACACTCTAGCAATCAGAAGGCAAGCCCAGCAATTAGGAAGAAAAAAAAAAAAAAGAAAAAATTGTTCTTATCTGTCAGAACATGTATTTCTTGAGTTCCTTCTTCATGAAATGTACCTAAAGGGTAGAGCACTCTCCACCTCAGATTACACAACTATTCACACTATAAAAACAGACAGAACAGGAGGTTTTCAACAGGACAAGATGAATTATAAAACAGAACTGCAAATCTGAAACAATATCTTTTGCTTCTAAATTCCTCTCCTCCCCTCTCATGCACACTGATGTAATTCCCAGAAAGGTGGTATGAACTGCAGATCATTATACACATCGCAAATACTGTGCAAGCAGGGAAGTCTAACCCCATGTTCTGTTCTAGCGTTCAATAAATGCAGTTTTTCATGGTACCTTCTACAGCACCGAGTACAAAAGACTCCACACAGCAGAATTCTTCAGCTCTTTCTGCTGTACTTGCGTTTCGCTAACAACATCACGCAAAATGCACTTGTACAATCATGTGCAGCCAGATACAGAAATATGGCTCGACTGTTAAGGAGACCACAGCACTAACCACATTTTTAAGTGCTCACAAACTGTATGCAACCCGTTACATTTCCCTTTTTATTCTTCATCTGTTACCACAACCAGGGTGTATGTATCTATATTTGTGTTGCTCTATGCAACTGTTAAGTCATTCACTTTAAGCTGCACTGTAAGCTTAGAAAGTCCTTGCTTTTTAATTTTCAGAGGCAAAAAACCTCAGGTTTCTGATTCTGTTGATTGTTATTGCCCCTTTTCTTGACAAAGAAATCCAACAAGTTACTATCTTTCTTCCACTTGTAGCTTGCCAACTGCCAAATGAACCACTCTCTCTACTTAAGTCTTGGTCTGGAGGTATCCCTCTTCCCCAGGATCAGTGCTGATTCTGCAAAGCACTTCTGCAGTTGCAGAAAGTGAGGGGAGAAAAGCCACAAACCTAGTAATTTAACAAAGGGTACATTGTTTTAGACAGTTGTCACCCCACAATGTATACCACCAGTATGTTCACATCACTGTCACCACCAGACAATGCTAGCAGAAGCTTCTAGCAATGGTCTCCTCATCTGATCAAAAATACAAAGCGCCATCAACTGCTTTTGCTGCATTTTTTTAAAGTCACTCAGAGAATTTCCCTTAAAACAGCCAATGTGCACTTTTCAGTACTCTATAAAACCAAATATCAGTGCTTGAAAACCGCTCAGCTGCAACTTTTAGGGCTTTCTTTTTGAACTTAAGAATATGGTGCTGTTTTAGAGAATTCTTAGCTTCTATGTGATCATTTATGTTCAGTAGGAGTTTGCATGGCAAAAGTTAGCCTGAAGCACACATCCTTCCCTGCTTGTTTCTGTGGGGAATAGTGCCTGAATTTTCAGAATAACTGTATCTTTTTATGATTAACTTCAAAGTATAAATAAACCTGCAGCACAGATCACTGCATAAAAAAACAAACTGCAATGGATTAAAGCCCCATTTCTTTTCAGGAAAAAAAGTTACAGGCATGAAAGTAAGAACCAGTGCTATCTGATTTGCAAGACAGTTCAAAAAGAAAAGTATGGCCTGTGGGCAAAGACCTTCATTAAACAGTTTTTCCAAGTATGATTTGCATTGAGATAAGTGAAAGTTATTTATCCTTTTTTACCCAAAAGGGAAGGGAAGGCAGGCACTGGCTTTGTAAATTTAATTTGATTAAACAATTCACTGTAGGCAATATGACATTGGTGAAAGAGTACATAAGTTAAAGGCAGTCACAGCTTCAGTCTTCCATTCCAAGTTCCTGTTTCAGACTGAAAGGCAAGTAGAAACATGAGTTAGCTTATAGCAAAATGCTATTTGGAAACTCTTTAGATAAACTGGTGGAAGCCCTGAGAATACACTCAGCTGAAATTGAGAGTCAAAAGACTGGCTGTATATGCCACATGTTTTGGGTTCTTACCAACATCCAAGAAAAAAATCATATGGCAAAATTTCAGATTCTAATGGCAACATGGACTACCTTGAGATTTATCTTAAGCTGGCATGTGAAGAGCTCCTCTCCCAGTAGGAAGCAGTTTAATCGCACTTAGAGCAGAGCCATGCCACTGACACAATGGCATACTTACCTTTTCAAGTAGGCATGGACGTTGTCATAGCCATGGTACTTTGCTAGATACACCAGGACACCTGTAGCACATTGGCCATCTCGCTGTCTGCAGAAGCTACAGTTGCAGATTCCACGACATGGTGGACACCTCCAGGTCTAGACAAAGGACAATTAGCCTTTTTAACAAACTGGAATGCCAGACATGATTCACACCTGCAAAGAAGGCCCTGCTCCACACTGAGTTCTGCAGTGAACATCAGTGATGCAGAAATTGTCTAAACCACTGGGAGAGTAAAAATTTTTCTGTCTGTAAGGGATTAAACTCTCCTTTGCCTGCCTTACACAAACACAAAATCATTTCACTCTCAACACCTGCACCACTTCCACAGCCCATAACAGCAGCACTTTGTGCACAATGACCTATGGAAAGGAACTGTATTATGCACTAATGGAAGGCAAAAAGAGAACACTACTCTGATGCTCAAACACAAAACTGTTTCAGAAGCTGCTCTGCTCTCATAGTTTGCTCCTGCAAATAAAGCTACAAAAGTCGTAACTACAACACATTCTACACAACACAAGGTTCTGTGATTCAGTTTGAATCAAACTAGCACTGCATGATGTATGACTCTGCTGTAAGCAGTGCTCCTGTCAAGTTTCACTATGAGTAACCAATGCAATTCTCTGCTCAAGGTAAGGACAATAAAGCCAATACTCAGAATTTTCTTACCGGATCCAGCAGGGCCGTTCTGACATCTTCCCCATACCTATTGCGGAGGCACGGCCCACAGAATTGGCCCCGTACTCCTACGCAATCAGGGTTACGACAGTTTGTCTTGGTGTCTAATGTTTTTTGGCGACACTGATGACAGGTGGATCCCTAGAACACAGGGATTAAAGATGGCAGATGGCTCTTTAGTTAGGGCAATAGAGCATTTAACGATCAAATCTCTTTGACAACTAGCATGGTTATCCTGAAACAAAGCCACCTTGCAAGTCTGAACCAAGACTGTTTTAATACTGCATCTTCAGTTAATCACCTTCCTTGGCTGGTACCACCTAAGTACTACAATTTTTTTGAGGGTGACAACAAGCTACCTGGCTTGATAAAGGCCATTCTATATACTCAGGAAAAGACAATGGATGATGAAATTTCAAGATCTCGGACACATTTCTCCCAAAAATCACATCCTTCCTCTCAGTGGGAGGGGCAAGAGGGAGTCTGCTCTATTTGATGCTAAACCACAAGCAAGGAATAACAAGAAAATGACTTCACAAAGTATGCAGTTCACGAAGTTGGAATATACTTACCATGGCCCTGTTATAGACTTTATCTCTTGCAGATTCACAAATATTGTTCAGCTCTTCTGTTGTTATCTCCTCAACTGTGCGCACAATGTGTGGAAAAGCCATGGCACCACGGTGACCCCTCCTGGGAGTTCGGGCTTCATGCTGAATAGTGAAGACAATACTTTCAGTATTGGCATCAGTACAAACTCTACATAAACAAGGTGGGGGTCTTCAAAGCGATGCCAAAATCTTTAATACTCATCATGTAGTTAAACACGAGATAACAGATCTTTGCAAAGACATATGATATGTATGCAGCTTTAGCACTTTTCACTTCATTTGTCACCTTCACTGTGCAGGAATGCTACTGAGTCTTGCTTAATTCCTGCTGGTGTGCAAAAGGAAGTGATTTATAAAGGATAAGGCAAAGTGGAATAGAGAACACATAAAACATGCTAGTTTCTGTACTTCGGCCCAGGTCGTGGCATACTTGCAATCTTGATCAACTCTGTATGAATTGCTGTTTTTCTTGAAGATAAAAAAAAGATCACCTTCATGACCCGTCTGCAACAGGAGATCTAGAACCTCAACATACCTCTAAGTGTTCAGACATCTTTCTTCTTCTCACTAACATGTACCGGTCATCATCATCCTCTTCCGGTAAAGGAGTAGGAGGACCTTCAATCAGGGACCTGGATCTTGTGTGAGGCCGAGAACTTCGGTCTGGGTTCCTCCTCAAGGCACTTCTGGGTAATGAACGCCTTGGAAGTCGCTTCGGTCCCTGATAAATTTAAAAGCCCCTCATGAAATAGTAGGAAACAAGAACTGTCTGGCTTTTGACCTATGAATTCCTCCCCCTAAAGATATGCCTTCATTCTGTCTTTCCCAAATCAGAAGACTCCTTACCCCATCCCAAATCACAAAATACAAGGTAAAAACATCTTGGGCAAATTCATCCTGGACGTCCTGCTAGGTGCAGAGAAATAATCAAAAGCAAGTTTGAATCCATGCAGGTATAAAATACAAAAAGTTCCCCCAGGCAGCAGCAGAACCAGTCTATGAGAAGTTACGACTTTTACTATTGTTCCCACCTTCGCATAGCTTACAGGTAAAGTAGCATGGAAATTCATTATACTGCTGATTCACAACACAACCTTCTTTATGGACCTAGTTAGGCCAACTGTCAGGGGTTTTTTTTCAAGGCTCCAAACTCGCAGAATATACAGGCTTGACCTTCAAAGTCTAAGGAGCCTCCCTTACCTCCAGCCTTTTTATAAATGCATATTGACACAAAACCTTGACTAGTTTCATTGGCCTGTGGAGACACCTAACCTTCCTGAATTAATCTCTTCTGCTTTATATAGTGGATAAATCAGAAAAGAATTGTACAATGAGGAAGCCTGTTTCAGGATACAATAAAATTCTGAACTGGACTTTCATTTACAAAGGTTGGGGTTTTTTTAATTGAAAGTCCCATTTGTAATGTCAGAATTTGAGTCTCAGAAATCTGATGGCAAATATACTAAGTTTATACTTACATGACTCACAGCTGGCAACGGTTTTCTCCCACCAAAGACACCAGAAACATTTTGCAATTCAGCCATTAGTTTTGCAAGCTAACAAGGGAAATAAAAAGTAAGTAGAGCCTTAAAAGGTGGTTTTTATGCTATTACAGACTATTAGATTAGGGCAGTTGGCTAGAAGTACAATTAATTACCCAAAACGCAGTCCCTCTTCAACTTTTTTTTTTTTTTTACTTTTATGTCTACTTATGTTCTTAGTGACTGCCAAGTAATTTGAAAATGCTCAAACTTGTTACGATGAAGTCCTATTCTTTAGGCTTGCAGCCTAAGGATTTTTACTGATGTATTTAGCCTATGGATTAGGAATGCAAATTCCTCTTAACGCATTCACATAATTCTCATTGTTGTTAATCTGAGGAACCAAGGAGGACCACTGAGAGTCATGGGAGGATGGGGGAGAGGGCAATCCCCAGGAAGGCACTGAGTACTTGCCATTGCTTTGTTTTCTTTTATGTTTAAAGCTCTCTTCTCTAAAAACATGGGACCAGTTTCTTCAGAATCAGAGTCTGAATCTGGAGCAGGCATCAGCTGTTCAGGAAGAGGTTCCATCTCACCATTCTTCCTCCTCCTCTCTGATCTTCGAGGTGTAAACTTCATGGCTACTTTTAGAGGTATAGGGCGCTTCTGCCTTCTCTGAGCTACCTCACTTGTAGCACTTGTATCATTCCCCTCTGAATCCAGTTTCTGTTAACAAACCAGAATAGATAGAAGCATGTAAATAAACTCAGTTGCTCTGCAGTTAAATGCAGTTTGACCACATTTTGCTTGGAGGTGATTAAAAAACGTATCTGGCTGAAATCAAGACACTTATCTGCAGTCCCAGTGCTTATTTTAAGGGGGGTGGGAGGGGAGAGTGGGGAGGTGGGCAGGAGAAGTGGGCATGGGGATAAAAAAATCTCTGGGAGAATGACAGTGCTGCCACAACACATCAGAAAAAGGAGCTTGGTTTCAATCACAGCAGTCTTAGCTGTCACCTGCAGGTCTAACAGCAAATATAGTTTGTGTGTGAGAAAAACAATTGCCTTTAAAGGCTGGATTTTGCATCATATTTTTTTGGCTGTAAAAAGAAAACAGTACAGTTCTCAGCACAGGGTCAAACCCTAGTGTGAAAGCTGTCAAGAACAGTCATCTCATAGTATCAACTATACCAAGTGAAAACTTAGAGCCAGTCAATGAAATAACTGCAAATCAAATGATTCACTGAGGACAGAAATTAATTTCTTTACTTAAATGGCCATTTTGCAATAGGGTTTGACTCTTAGGTTTGGACTCAATAAGGCTTCTCGCTTCATATACATCAGGCTCAAATGCCAATTTTCATTTGCACATAATTTTTTATTAAACCACGTACATGGTCCTGGCTGCCCATTATGTACTTACCAATTCCTCCTTCTTACATATCTATTCCACCTTTGTCTCCTACATATTCTTTTTACTGTTGTGTGTTATTTAACTCAGATGTGTACTCTTACAATCAGACATTATTCTGTATTATTCTGTAACCACTCCTTAGCATATTCTGAAGAGATAGCAAAGCTGTTACATGTCAAGCATGGAACTACCTCTGTTTTCTCTTCTAAATACCAACTGCGGGTTTTCTTAAGCAAAAAAAGCTGCTCTTGCACTGATGTCAAGGCAAAGCAGGAAGTCAGAGTTCAGCATCTATCACTATTTCTTGACTGCTAAAGAAGTACAGCATTTCCTGTTACAGTCAGAGTGCAGATCTGACTGCGTGTCAGTATATACAGAAAATCTCATATTTGCTGGAGTCAATGGGCTAGTTTAAACATTTTATATGGAGGAAAACATGTTAGAGTCAAACACAATAACATCCAGCAAGGACAATTTAAAGAGGTATTATATTTCAAAATCTGTATGGCAGATTTGAATCTGAACTTGTAAGGGTCAGAAGCTTGAAGGCTTTTTACAGAGGCAAAAACAAAACGAAACTTTGGCTACTTAGATGGTACATTAAATAAAATTATGCTTCTTTCTAACAACATTTTACTTTCAATCTGAAGCTGCCACCATTTTTCAATTAAGAATGTGTAATAATTTAAACATAATATTTCACACTAAGATCAACTGTCTTACCAATGCATCGTGAATCTCACTTTCTGAAAAGCCACGGAAGGATTCATCATCAGAGGCTTCATGAAAAATTTTTGCCAGTTCTTTTCCAACATCTGACCTGAACTTGGATTTCTATGAAGAATAAAATATTCTTTAACTGAAGTTGTACAGAAAATTATTCACATTTCCAAGTGCAGTATAAGCAAATAGCATTTTAATAAAGGAAAAAAAACCCCAAACAGTTAAGGCATTTAACAAGGGGTTTCAGAACCACAGTTGCAAATTATCAGGCATGTTAGTTTAGGTGACATTTCAAAGGCTAGAATAAATAGCTAATCTGTTTCCAACAATTACCACCTAGAAGCACAAGTGAAGAGTGAAATGAAATTACAGCATATAGCATAGATTTATAACTATTATGCAAAAACATAAGTGGAGCAAGCAGTTTTAATTGTGCACAAAACATTTAGTAGCTTTACCAGCTTTACATTTTTGAAAGATTTTCTAGCACTGCATAGTCAGTTTCAGTTTTTCTTGTACTGTACTTACTGTGTTTGCAAAATTATCAGACCCAAAACTGTCACAACTGTCATCAGATGATGAGGACGTTTCCATTGGAATCAATTTTGTATTTCGGAATGCTGTTAAGTTTTTCCTCCCTGAACAGCCTCGGCGCTGTAAAAGGACAACAGCAACACCATTATTAAAAGAGACCTACTATATATATATAGATAGATAGATAGATAGATAGATAGATATACTTTTAAAAAGATCCTTAAATTGATGCTCAGGAGGTCTGAACATTTTAGGATGTTTACCAGTCTTGAATACAAGTCAGCAGAATTATCATCAGCTTTGAAATGATTTCCGAAGTTAGAAGTGGGAAGAGTTTCTGCTCTGATACATTTCTGATCATTATAGGTGAGTTTCATTTACTATTTGGAAGGAGGGTTTTTTAGCAACCAAGTGGAAATAGTCATAAAAATCATATCCTTCCCCAATCACTATAGACACTGCTGGAAAAAAGTACAAACAGTACCTTATCCACAGAAAAGAGGAGCTTTGAAACAACAGCTTCCTGTTTTGTCAACTTTAGTACCAGGCTAAAATACTTTCTGATGGGCTTCAGATTTGTATCTCCCAAGGCAATGACCCATTTTATCTCCTCCAGTGCGGCAGCTACCGGAAGGCCAAGCCTGCTGCACCCACACTTGGATTCTGCCCAAGTCGAGCGCTCTAAACCATTAATAGTCCACAAGCTCAGCTGGCTGGGCCTAATATTTTACAGATACAGTGCAAACAGAAACTAGCCAGGGCAATTTTAAAAGCCTCCAGCGTTCACGCTGCTTTTCGCTGGAGAGACACCACAGCGCCTGTGGGGCTTGCCCACGCTTCACACCTTTGCTGGTGCTTAGGAGGAACAGAAAAGTTTCCTGGCCCGGATGCAGACCCAGACACAAAAAATGCCGTTTCTGGGGTCGCCTGCCCTAAAGGGTCTCCAGCACGGGGTCAGCCAGCGCTGTGAAGCCCGGGCCAGGGGACTTGGCACCACCATCGACAGCAAACACGCTCTCCTCCCCGTCCCGAACGCCAGCCAGGTCTCTCTCCCTGCCTCCCGCTCCCGCCAGGACGGCATCGCCCCCACACGACACCCACCGTGAGGTCGCCCCGCTCCCCCGCGACCACAGGGCCTCCCCTCCGTGCCCTGAGGTACCTTCCGGCCCCCGCCGCAGCTCCTCACGCGCCGCCGCCCAGCGGCCGCCCTCGCGCCTCAGCAGTGGCGGTTGGCGGGGCAGCCGCGAGACAGAGCACGGGGGCGCTGGGACGATGGCGCCGGGCCGCCTGCCCCTGCCCAGAGCGGCTCCGAAGCCGGGCCCCCCACGTCAGTCAGGCGGCTGAGGGTACCACGGTTTCGGGGGCACGGGGAGCCCCAGCACCGCGGCGGAGCAGGAAGCCCGAGGCTGCCACTCCGTGTGGCGGTGCTGCTCCTACACCGCTCCCCCCGGTTGGCGGCAAGCCCCAGCCCAAAGACTTGTCCCACACGACCCCAGCAGCTTCTCCACCGCCCGGCTTGACCCGGCAGAGCGTGGCCGCAAGCGCTAGGGCCACCGCTCCCCTCGCCGCCGCCAGCAGTAGCAGCGGCGATCCGCAAACCTGCCGCAAGCCCAGCGGGCCGCCCACCACCACTCGGCAGTGCTCACCTGCGTACGCGACAAACCCATGCTGGCCATGGCTGAGCGAGCACTACAGAACTGAAGGTTCGCGCCAAAGAGACAGGGACAGCGGGGGGCGGAGCCCAGCAGCGCCTTTCCCGCGTTGGCGCACATGTCCTGGCAGATGCAGCTGACACCCCCACCTCAGGTTCGAGCACCCGGCATACCCGCCCCGCGCTCGCCCTCCACTTCTGCTAAATAAGTTTAAAACTCCGCGGGATGCAGCCGGGGAGGGCTAGTGGGGGAGCCCTATTTTTTTTCTGCTAGCGGTGCAGAGTTTGTGGAGCTGCAAGGGCCTGGCCCTGTGGCGCGAAAATCTCCCGGTCGGAGCACCGCGGGACTCGCCTGCCAGAGGGGAGGGGCGCGCGGGGGCAGGGTGGAGGAGGGGTTAGGGCCCCCTGACAGGGGGAGCGTAAACAGTTCGTAGCGCTCTATCTGTCTTTTAAAAAGCTTTTAGTTTTGTATGCCGGGCCCGGATTTGTTCCCAGCCTTCTGAAGTACAAGCCCACGCCTGCCACTTTCCAGGGCAGAGAGACCTCCTCCACGGAGAAAAGGAGAGGTCTGTGTGGCGGTTGCAGGTGCGGCTGAGCGCGCTCGGCGCACCCCCGGGGCCTTGCAGAGCAAGAGGCTGCCAAGCGGCATAGGTAGTGTGCAAATCGTTAGAAAACTCACCCAGCAACGCGGATGCTTTGCGGTGCTGCCACAATAAATGAAGTGCTGGTTGCCCATGCCCCAGCATCAGCAGTGTGACCGTGAGCGATGGCCTCAACGCCCTTGGGAGGACAGCAGTGCCACAGGCTTTTTACAGAGAATTTGGCTGTGTTACTCTTTGTAAACACAGTGTTAACTGAAGACAGGCCAGAAGAAAACAGATCATGAGTCCTTGTAAACAGTTTTGTATAATGTTTGTAATACCATATTAAATCAAATAGAGCTGTTCAACGCAGCAAAAGAATGGCTGCAAAAGGAGTACTTGGCACCAATAATGACACAAGAAGCCCTGAGGAAGCTGTACAGGATTTGTGGCCCCGTTTGCTACAATTTATCCCATGGCTTGAGCAGGGCTCAATACCAGTGTGTTTTCAGGTGCTTTCCCAACAGCAGGCAAGTCCTGGCTGCAACAGGTGTAGGGGAAGGAGGCCTGGTGCACGTGCAGCCCACACGCAAACTTGCGCCTGTGTAAAGCAAACCATAAAGCACCTCTTAGCCAAAGCCAGTAAATAGGCTACAGCACAGTGGAGTACAAAAGCCCCCACAGAGGTTATCTGTTTTCTGCGGGCTTTGTTCTTCCTGCACATGCTGCAATCTGTCCTGTAAAAGAATCTCCATTTTAACTAAGCCTGTAATTACATACTTACCTGCACTGGCGCACGCCCAAAAGCAGATGAACTAACCTGGGTTCTCTGGAGACTAGATCTCATTCATTTCCACTAAATCCGCACGAGTGGAGGATTGCCACCCAGATGGTTTCCAACAAAGACAGCTCAGCTGGGACGGGGGGGATGTTCCTTGAATTTTGATGTTATTTTACTTCTTTCAGAAAAATACAAATACCAGTTTCCTTGTATAGAAGAAGAAATTCAGTTTCTCAACAGTAATGGTCCCTAACATCTTGACTCCTCATTATCAGGATTTTACTAGAAAAGTGTCTAACCTTCACAGCTTTTAAGAGCATCATATTAAATGTTGTGGAGTCCTGATGGGGCTAGCTGAATCCATACTTCAGACTGCTGTTATTTTCCCCTTTAATGCTTAATGGAAACAGCATTCCTCAAGTGATATCTGTAGTCAAATGGCTTTAAATTTAATAGGCCAGAGCAGGTGCTTCATGAAGAAACAGGTAGGACATTTTGTGAATTGTATTTTCAGTTTCTTCTTTGTAACATGCAAAAAAAATTTACTTTATTGAGAATAGCGTGGCAGCTCACATATTTTACAGAGAGTTAGGGAGAAAAGAGCAGGCAGGGGAGAAGAGAAATGGGAAGTATGTGAAAGGCAGGGCTTCCTTTCCTATGCTACAGTGCAGGGTACCAGAAAATTAAGGTCTGTAACTCAGGAGATGGCTGTTGTGACCTGCGCTGCTGTCATTTCCCCTGTTTCCATCTTAATGCCTTCGCACCCCTATTCTACCCTGCAGGGCCCAGATGCCCTTGGTGGATTGGCAGAGCAAACTTTCCAACTGGCTTTACTGTGAGAGAAAAAATTTCTTAATGTTTGTTGAGACATAGGCAGCACCACTGTCCTACATCCAGCTATTTGCTATAACTGAGGACATACAAAGCTGAACCCAGGTGAGCATTACATTTTCAGACACATGTAACTTGAATTAGGGTAATGTGAGTGGAAGAAAACAACCCCGCCTGTTTGGTCTCCCAGTCTGGGTCCAGTGCTACCAGCCTCTCTATCTCCTCTCCTGCTGAGCCATGGGGTGAGCTCACTAGCAAAGACTATCTGGAGTATTTTATTAGGTGTTTCCAATAAAATAGTTGTTTAAATTCTCATCTGTCCTTGAAATGATTTGTCAGTATATGGTAGCAGCCCTCAGACGACCTGCTAAAGCAATCAGCTGAAGTACAGAGGGATGTGTGGTAGATAAAGCACGCAACATTTTCTGCATCCATCTGGGGAATTCAAAGTTGCCTTCAGCAACAACAGCTCCATTGTCAGAAACAGTAAATGTGACCTTTGGTCATGAAGGACAAGCACTGTCCTCATATCAACCTGCACATTTTGGCTGTCTACATTGCAACACAGATTTTCTCTCTGGAGGCAGGACTTCTGCTGCCTTGTCCCCCGCTCTCCTACACACTTCTTAACTATGGACAATACACTTTATGGTATAGTTTCCTTTATATGTTTGTTTGTTTGTTTGTTTGTTTATTTTTAAAACGTGGTAATACATTTCTATCTGCCTAAAATAGCATGTGGCTACATTAATTAATGTTTGTGTGGTGCCAGTAATTATTGTGTTTCAACTTGCACATTGACTCAGATTTATAGGTGCAAGTACTTCACTGGACAGGAAGAATTTGGGAAGAATTATGACCACAGAGTACCTGTAGCACAATGTAATATCATATATCTTAGCTCCATAGAAAAGAATATGATTGCAGCCACTAATGACAGTAATTAAGAATTTCTGTAAAAGCAGTCCAATCACCTCTTCATCTGAACAAATTATAGTGTGTTATCAAAACTGTTAGCGCAATAAAATGAGGCTAAAAAAATTTTGCATTAAAATCATCAGACATCAATTTATTATATAAATTGTAAATCAGTAACCTATAACACACAGTAATTGTTTTTCTCTCTCTTGAGAAGTATGTTTCTGCAAAAGATCTGATCAAGCATATGTATTTGTTCCCATCATAGTGGCTAACACTGCTATATGACATCAGGTGTTTTGCTGGGTTTGGCTGGAATAGAGTTACTTTTCTTTGTAGTACCTAGTATGGGCTATGCTTTGAACTTGTGCTGAAAACAGTGTTGATAACACAGGGATGTTTTAGTCATTACTGAGGAGGGCTCACACACATTCAAGGCCTTTTCTACTTCTCACACCACCCTTCCCGTGGGCAGGCTCGGGATGCACAAGGAGTTGGGAGGGGTCACAGCTGGGACAGCTGACCAAAGGATCACACAGAATCACAGAATCATTACGGTTGGAAAGGACCCTCAAGATCATCTAGTCCAACTGATAGCCCTACACTACTCTTACCACTAAATCATCCCCTGAAGAAACACATCTATCCTCTT
>VWZX01004646.1:190349-276435 GCA_013399015.1 Galbula dea
CCTTCCCGAGCCTGTAGCGCTGCTGGGGGTTGTTACGCCCAAAATGCAGGACTTTACATTTAGCCTTATTAAAACTCATCCCATTGGTCTCTGCCCATCTATCCAGCCTATCTAAGTCCCTCTGCAGAGCCTGCCTACCCTCAAGCAGATCGACACTCCCACCCAGCTTAGTGTCATCTCCCATACCATATGAAGTCACACTCAGCATATAAAGCTGGGGGAAAAAAAGAAGGGGGGGAATGTTCAGAGTGATAATGTTTGTCTTCCCAAGTAACCATTGCACATGATGGAGCCATGTTTTTCTGGAGACGGCAGACCACCTGCTGCTGATGGGAAGCAGTAAATTAATTCATTGTTTTGCTTTGCTTATGCAGGGCAGCTTTTGCTTTACCAATTGTTTTTGATTCTCTTTGAGAGGTCCTGGAGAACAGGAGAGGTGCCCGAGGACTGGAGGAAGGCCAATGTCACCCCAGTCTTCAAAAAGGGCAAGAATGAGGACCCAGGTAACTATAGGCCTTGATTCTTGGTGAAACAAGGAGGGTGTCAGCAAAACTGCTAACTTGGATTTCCAGAGGGCAGGCTTTGGCCTGGTCAGGACACTGGTTGAGAGTCCCTTGGGAAACAGTCCTGAAAGGCAAAGGGTCCAGAAAGGCTGGACATTCTTCAAGAAGAAAATATTAAAGGCACAGAGGCAAGCTGCATCAGTGTGCTGTAAGATGAGCCAGTGGGGAAGAAGACCAGCTTGGCTGAACAGGGAGCTTTGGCTCGGACTCAGGTTAAAAAAAAAGTTTGCTGCCTTTGGAAGAAGGGGCAAGCAATTCATGAAGAGTACAAGGATGTCGCTAGGTCATGCAGAAAGAAAATTAGGAAGGTGAAAGCCCAGCTAGAACTCAATCTGGCCACTATCATAAAAGATAACAAAAAATGTTTTTACAAATACTTTAGCAGCTAAAGGAGGGCCAAGAAGAGTCTCTATCCTTTATTTGATGTGGGGGGGAACATTGCCACCAAACCTGAGGAAAAGGCTGAGGTACTTAATGCCTTCTTTGCCTCGGTCTTGAATAGTCAGACTAGTTATCCTCAGAATACTCAGTCTCCTGAGCTGGAGGACAGGGATGGGAAGTAGAATGAAACCCCCATAACCCAAGAGGAAGCAGTTAGCGACCTAGTTAGTCTCCACCAAGACACTCACAAGTTTGTGGAGCCAGATGGGAACCACTCAAGGACACTGAGGGGGCTGGCAGAATAGCTAACAAGCCACTCTCAATCATTTCTCAGCAGTCCTGGTTAAACAGGGAGGTTAACCATGTGATGACTGGAAGATGGCCAATGTCATGTCCACCTACAAGAAGGGTCAGAAGGATGATCCTGAGAACTACAGGCCTGTCAGCCTGACCCCGGTACTGGGCACATCATCCTGAGTGCAATCACATAGCATGTGCAGGACAACCAGAGGATCAGGCCCAGCCAGGATGGGTTTGTGAAAGGCAGGTCCTTCTTGACCAAACTGATCTTCTTCTATAACCAGGTGGCCTGCCTATGGAATAAGGAAAAGGCTGTGGATGTAGTCTACCTAGACTTCAGTGAAGCCTTTGACACCATCTCCCACAGCATTCTCCTGGAGAAGCTGCAGCTCATGGCCTAGACAGGTGTACTCTTCGCTATGTAAGAAACTAGCTGGATGGCTGAGCCCAGATAGTGGTGGTGAATGAAGCTGATTTAGCTGATTTTAGTTAGTTGGCAACTGATCACAAGTGGTGTTCCCCAGGGCTCAGTTTTGGGGCCAGTCCTGTCTAGTATTGATGATTGGACAAGGGCATCAAGTGCATCTGCAGTAAGATTGCAGACCTCACCAAGTTGGGTGAGAACATTGATCTGCTTGAAGGTAGGAAGGCTTTACAGAGGGATCTGGACAGGTTGGATCAATGGGCCAAGGCCAATGGTATGAGGTGCAACAAGGCCAAGTCCCAGGTGCTGCAGTTGGGTCACAACAACCCCATGCAACCCCACACAAAATACCTTCATAATTCAATTAATATCATTTTCATTTTTGTCTCTCCAAGGAAAAATTGATTTCCTCCTTTTAATTTAACAGTTTGGTATCTTGTTGTTCTTTGCTCTAAGATCCTTATTAGTAAAACCTGGGTGCAAATGCATCACTCATTGAATAGAAAGTGGTCATGTCTGATCCTCTTCAATACTGTGTTTCTTTGACACAACCTGATGAGACCATAAAAATGGAAAGAGTAAGAGAAGGAAAACCAAAGGAATATATACAGGCCAGGGATAGTAAAAATACATCGGATAAATGCCTCTAGGAACCTATATTCATCATCACACTAAGAGAATGGCTGAAATGTGGTCAGTTTTGATAGAAATCTTAACGATTATTCCAAGTATACATCGTAGCAGATCATTGGGAGCCCAGAGCATTGTGATGCATGTTATAAGAGTGTAATTATAATGCTCATTTGAGTATCCTGTAGCCATTCCACAAAATGCATAGCAAAAACTGTTGATCAAAAGTAGCTGTTGTTGATATGCAGTAGCCACTTTTAAAAGCTTACTCTTGGGCTTTGATTTATATTTCCCTTTGAATACACAAAATAGATTAAGTCACATCATAAAAAAATTTCTTACAAAATGTTCTGCAAATGCATAGCTGTGGGAAACAGGAGACTATCAGAAAATAATAAAAAATGCTTGCTGTAGTCTGTTTTTTTGCCCTTTTATATAAGCTTTGCTACTGTCTCTTTGTGAATGTTGATTTGCATTGCCTCAACCAGCCTTTAGTAAGCTGCAGTTGCTGGGAGAGGACGGGAGTAGGGGAAAAGAGGGAGAAGGTTGTTAACACAGGAGTTGGCTGGGCTCATTGATCGAGCTTTAAACTAAATTCGAAGGGAGAAAGAGGAAAAACCCAGCTTGCAGGAAACAAGCCTGGGGCATTTGTGGAGTGTTGTGCCAGCTCCACTGCTATCTCAGGGCCTGTACCGGTCAGGCGGTACTCTAGTATTGGAAACTCACTCAGATGCCTGTACACTAATGCACACGGTATGGGGAACAAACAGCATGAACTCGAGATCTGTGCGTGATCTCAGGACCATGATCTCATTGCAACCACTGAGACATGGTGGGATAGCTCACATGGCTGGAACACTGCCATGGATGGCTATGTCCTTTTTAGGAAGGATAGGCTGGCAAGGAGAGGTGGTAGAGTTGCTCTCCATGTGAGAGAGCAACTGGAACATATCGAACTCTCTGTGGGGGTCAGTGAAGAGCAGGTTGAAAGCTTGTGGGTAAGGATTAAAGGGGAGACTAATATGGGAGACATTGTAGTGGGTGTTTACTTCAGGCGACCTGATCAGGATAAGGAAGCTGATGAGGCCTTCTACAAGCAGCTAGAAGTAGCCTCACAATCACAGGCTCTGGTTGTCATGGGGCACTTCAATTACCATGACATTTGTTGGGAAAGCTACACAGACAGGCACATTCAATCCAGTAGGTTCCTCCAGAGCATTGATGATAACTTCCTAACACAGGTGGTGGAGGAGCCGATAAGGAGAGGAATACTGCTGGACCTTGTACTGACAAACAAAGAGGGACTGGTTGAGGATGTGAAGGTAGGGGGCACCCTTGGCTGTAGTGGCCATGGTGGAGTTCAGAATCACAGGCAGTAGGCACAGGACCACAAGCAGGATCACTACCCTGGACTTCAGAAAGGCCAACTTTGGCCTCTTCAGGTAATTGCTTGCAAAAATCCCATAGGACAGGGGTCTACATGGTAAGGGGGCTCAAGCAAGCTGGCTAAGATCCAAGCATCATTTCTTCCAGGCTCAAGACCAGTGCATCCCAAAGAGCAGGAAATCAAGTAAGAGAGTTAGGAGACCTGCATGGTTGAGCAGAAGAAGGAAATATATAGAACATGGAAGAAGGGGCAGGCCATTTGGTTAGAATACAGGGGGGTCATCAGAGGATGCAGGGATGCGACAAGGAAAGCTAAGGCCTCCTTTAGAACTAACCCTGGCGAGGGAGGTCAGGGACAACAAGAAAAGCTTTTCCAATTATGTTGGAGGCAAAAGGAAGTCTAGAGGAAATGTAGGCCATCTGCTGAATGAAGGGGGTGCCCTGGTGACTGAAGATACAGAGAAGGTGGAGTTACTGGATGCCACCTTTGCCTCAGCCTTTACTATTAAGGCCAGCTCCTAGGAGTCCCAGACCTTCAAGACCACAGAGGAAGTCTGGAGAAAGGAAGTTTTTACCTCAGTCAAAGAGGCTTGGGTCAGAGAGCAGCTTAGCAAACTGAACATCCTCAAGTCCATAGGCCCAGATGGGATGCACCCATGAGTGCTGAGGGGAGGGAGGTGGCAGAAGTCATTGCTAGGCCACTCTCCATAATCTTTGAGAGGTCCTGGAGAACAGGAGAGGTGCCCAAGGACTGGAGGAAGGCCAATGTCATCCCAGTCTTCAAAAAGGGCAAGGAGGAGGACCCAGGTAGCTATAGGCCGGTCAGCCTTACCTCCATCCCTGGAAAGGTGATGGAACAGCTTGTTCTTGTACATTTCAAGGTTTCAAGGACCTTGTGTTTCTTCACAGCATAAGGGAAATGCCCTTTCTCTGCTGTATGATGCTATCACCTTTCTTACAAAGGCAGGAAAAAAATATATCTGTTGAGCCCCAGGTAAATTAAGCCACTTCATTTTATATAGCACAGTGTTCATGTCTGCAGTCTGACAGCACCTGCAAAACCGTCTAATGAAGCTTCTAGGAGGATGCACGAACTCTGCGGGGAGGCAGGTGGCCTGGTCGGGAGCAGCAGGATGCAGCTGGGCGGAACATAGCTGGTGCTGGTGTGGGAGTTGCAGAGAGAGGCCCTGCACTTACCCCCAGCTCTCAGCACCCCCGGGCTGCTGCTGCCTCCTAGTGCCATTCCTCTGTCTTCTACTATGTTCATTTCAAATGCCCTGTACTTACATGTACTCTAATATGATCTTGGAAGACCCCTATTACTGTTACTGCCATAATAGACTTCTCCAAAACATCTATCTTTTTGCAACAAACTGGCTTGAACTGCTAAGCTTTGGCACTTCATTAGATAAGAAAATAATGTAAAACCCTTTCTATGGTGGACACCTATATAGAAAATAATCCTATCAAATGTGATTTTTAGAGGCAGTACAGCTATTTCGTTCCACTTTAGTGACGAGAGATGTCAGGAGGTCTCTTGGTTTGGGTTTCTTCCACAATTACAAAAGCAACTGATTGTCTTTCCAAGTCTAAAGTTGTAATAATAATAACAACAATAACTATTATTATCATTAATAATCATAGAATCATCATAGTTGGAAAGGACCTTCAATATCATCAAGTCCGACCGAAAGCCCTACACTGCTGTTATCCCTAAAGCATTCCCTGAAGCGCCACATCTACCTGTTTTTTTAAAACCTCCAGGGATGGTGACTCCACCACTTCCCTGGGCAGCCTATCCCAATACCGCACCACTCTTTCAGTGAAGACATTTTTCCTAATATCTAATCTAAACCTGCCCTGGCACAGCTTGAAACCATTCCCTCTAGTCCTATTGCTAGTCACAAGGGAGAAGAGGCCAACACTCAGCTCTCTGCAACCTCCTTTCAGTAAACTGAAGAGAGTAATAAGGTCTCTCCTCAGCCTCCTCTTCTCCAGGCTAAATAGACCCAGCTCCCTGAGCCTCTCCTCATTGGACCTGTTCTCCAGAACCCTGATCAGCCTAGCTGCCCTTCTCTGCACCCCCTCCAGGACTTCAATGTCCTTAATAATAATAATGTCAAAGTGCATTCTCTAGCACAATCAAAAAAATCAAGTGCTTATCTTTGATACACAGTTCAGTATTCTTGGCAGCAAGTTTATACAAACTCCTAACATTGACAGAGGGTTTGAGCCTCAGCAACATCAAACAGAGGGGCCACTGGCATCCCTCCTGCTGCAGTCAGGTCTCAGCAGCATCAACGCAGGATGACCAGGTCCCATGGTCATTCCATCCTGTCAGTATGACCAGGTTCCTCCTCAGCACAGAGGTACTGCACTGTGGCAGCAGTCTAACAGGCTGAAACCCTGGCAGTCACATTCCCCAGTGCAAAGGCACTGGATGGTCACCTCACCTCCTCTCTCTGATCATTACTTCTGTTTATCTTCCTGATGAGAGCAGCATAGGCGTAACGTTTCAGTATGTGCTTTAAAATCAATATGAGGCCAAAGCAACAACTAGAAATATCATAGGGGAGAGATTACAGTGCTGCCAATATCAAACATTCAGCTGGATGAAATTCCAGCCCCGGCCATAAAAGCTGACCTCTTCAGCTACGGTATCCCGGGATGGATTGATGGTTTATTCATGTCACAAAGGGTTAGGATGAGGAACAGCTTGGGGTTGTTTATGATTTTAGGTTCCCTTGTACTGTTCAGTGAGCTGTCACCTCTACAACAATCATGATTCTGTGAATTTGCAAAGGCTTTGTGGGAAAGAGAAAGGCTTGTGTGAAGGGTTGAGCTGGGAGATGTCTTACTCTGCCATTTCATCCTCTTCCCACACAGGCAGATGAGCAGCTACAAATGCCCTCTGAGCAGCTCTCCCCCTTTCAGAAAAGCCTTTGGCTCTGGTGAGCAAGCTGCACACATCGGCAGCCTGCTCCAGCCCTCACTTCATGTGAACAAGAGTTCACAGGACCAGACAATGTTTTTGCCCCAAAGAGTCTCACATTCACATGCTGCTCACTATGCTTAGGAGCAGAGTTTCACAGGTGCTGGAACCACCAGGCGGTTTGCAGCACAGCAGCATACATGACTCTGACCTGCAGGACACAGGGAACATGTGCCCTGAGAAAACAGTTGCTTGGCCCCTTCCCCATGCAGCACTGTGCCAGGCTGCTGGGCTAGCTGTCAGTCCCTCTGCAGAGCGGGTCCCCAGGACACTCGCCTCTTCTGACAGTAGGGTCAGATAACCCAGCACTGCTGTGGAAATTTGTGCACTTAGGAAGCCAATATTCACCAGGGTCAGACCCACGTCTGGGACACCTTGCTGAGCTAAAGAATGATTGCTAGCCTCTATGTTAAGTGCCTGCTCCCCATCCTCCTAGTTTTCTTCTCCCTCTTTTTTTAAAGACATCCTTAGCTATATGGGAAAGACAGAAAAACCAAAACAACCAAAAAATCCAAAACCAAGCAAACAAACAAATAAAGAAAAAACCCACCCACTTAAAAAAATTGAACCACACATTTTGTTGGCAAAAAAAGAAAGAAGTATCAGCATCACTTTTGCTCATGACACGAGGACATCAGCTATGTGGGGAAAGCCTGTAGGGTTTCAAAAAACCAAGGACCATAATCCTGAAATTAACCTGCTCTTCCTATCTGAGCTGAGCACTGCTTCCTCCCTCCCAATCCACCAGCAAGTTTAAGAATAAATCACTGGAGAAGAACACTGCTGTTCAGCCTGAAATCTTTCTGATGATGTTTGGTGTCCAGAGGGAGCTGGGCAACCCTTGTGATTCCCCCAGAGTAAAAATGTTGCTGAATGAACAGATTCTGTTAAGTTCTGTCAATCAGAGTCTTGCATTATAATTTTTAAAAAAAGAAAAAGAGAAAATTTGTATCTGATTTTGTGAACATTATCCCCACTGGATGCAAATACTCACTTTGGAGTTCCACTTATGAATTTGCCTTCCTGACTCCTCTGCAATTCTTCACCATCCATTCCAGCAGCCATCCCAGAGATGGCTTCTTATAATTCAGAACATTTTAAACTGTAGAAAAGGAAAATGGAGGTACCTTTTGGGGACATGCACATAACTGCATGGAGATACGAAGGCCAAGAGAAAGGAGAGCCAGGAAAACAAGGAGCAGCTCTACAGCAGTGATATTTTGTGCCACTTGCAGAGTCAGCTGTGGAGGGAAGGTGTAGCACTGCTGAGGATATGGGTATGGATGGAGGGCTGTGTGTCAAGCATGTAGTGTTCAAATCTAGACATAGTGCTTCTTAAAAATGATTGGCTTTAACAGACTTGTAAGAAAACACAGCATGGCTCCTTTCTAAAGAACAGACATTTGCTGAGATGTAGGTGCCCAAGACAGTCTGATTTTCCACATTGCTGTGCACAATCTTCTAGTTGTGTGTTGGTAAAACATGGAAATAAATTGGTTGCTTCAGACAGTACTGGGGGGTAAAAATGTAAGCATATTTTGACTTATAATGAATTACTACCAAGATAGGGAGTAGCCACACTAAGAGTGACAAAAATGAGATGGAAAACTAGATCTTACTGAGACTTTTTCTTTTTTGACAGGTTCACTCACTGTGGCTTTAACCATCAATGCTGGTATAGCAAGAGGGTTTCTAATCAGTCACTACTGCATGATTATTTAATTTTAATAGGCATGATCAGTGCCATCCACTCCTCCTTTAAATGCTAATGACCACTTTAATACAACAGATGGGGACAGATACTACATTGTAGATTAAAGTAAGGCACAGCATTAGGTTGCTTACAAACAGCAGAGGAATCCTGCTTGACATCCTGACAATCAACCACAGGCAGCTGATATATCATGAATTGCCACCACTAGCCTATAATGTTTGCTGGGTAGAGCCTTCTTATCAGGCTTGTACAACTACATCACCATCCTGGAAGAGAAATGTACCCTTCCAAACTCCTGCGATTTCTTTCTAGGATTTGTGCTAGCCCATTGGTGTGTTGAAAGCACAAAACAGTGGAAAAATTACAAAGCTCAATATTGCTGACAGGTATGTGGTGACCAGAACAGACAAGAAGACTGGGCACCATCCTCTGGTTTGTGTTGCCATGGCACCAGGATGGAATGTGAAGCAAGGTGAAAACCATGTGGTCCTGTTCTTCCGTTTTTGCTGGCAATACTGCTGACCAGAGTAGATACACTGAGACTAATAACTGTTTTATGCCACTGCTAAAGAAATAATGGTTTGACCACAACGACAACATGGATTGAACAATGGTTTAACCACAGGGAACAATGGCTTGACCGCAGTCCCACCCAGGCATTTAGTGCACTTTGCACAGTAGTAGATAAGTATTACTCTGATTTCATACCTAGCTTGGAGGGACAAGAATTTGACATCAAATTGCAGGGACAGATTGACAAGTTTGTTCTCATCCCCCAAAAGGGATGCCTTTTGGTAAGATTCACAATCTTGGCTATGCCTACTGCTTCCCTAAGAAATCAAGCTTGTGATCACATTGTATTTTAGAGCGATAGCTATTCTGCAGTTTAGTGCATCTGTCACTGGCAATCTTAAAGTATCTGTGTATGATGCATATGAATAAACCAAACTATATGTGCACCTGACTGCTTTTTTGTTAGCAGCCAGACCTAGAGTGCAGAGTGCTCATGCACTAGGTGTTGGACTTATAGTCACAGAAATAATCGGTCTGCCTATTAAGAGGTAAGTCCAGTCAACCCTGGCCCCTCTGATCTCTGATGACTGGCTAGAACGCAAGGGGATTTATCTCTTACCAAATTTATCCCTCACTAAATGCAACACTGTAAAACAAGATCTCACTTCCTAGGTTGCATATCCAAATTTTAATAACACAAGCACATTTCTAGCAAGCACACTCAGGTGCAGTTACTATCATCTAGTGTCCTCCAGCCCATTTTGTTCACAGCAAGAAATGTTAGGAAAGGATCCCCAACCTATACAAAATCACAGTCTCCAACCCAAGTTGTGACAGAGGAACATCCAGTAGTGGCTTGTCCACAACCCCCAAATTAGTTTCAGATTCAGTAAATCAGGACCAGAAACTAGGTTACTAACTAGCTTTCAAACAGTTTGAAGCCACAAGAAAGCAGCAAGCTTTGTTATCACAGAGCTTCACTTGCAGCCTCTTTCACTTCCAGGTAAAGCTCCTTACAGTTTTACCTGCTTTTAACTGTAGTCCAGAGGAAAAGGTGTCAGAGATCCAATTCCCGGCACCTGGTATCAGTTGTATCCTGCTTCATTGGTTTTGGTGGACCCTGTCCTGAATTCATAAAATGTGAGTCCCAGTTAATTCTGGTAGGTATTGGGAAACTTACCACAGGGCTCAGCCCTCACTGGGACTAGCAGGAATCTACATGAGCTACATGTGCCTCCAGGAATGGCCTTCATGTGGAGCGGGGAATTTACATGTCCTTTTGAACATCCAGCGATGGGGCTATGGTGATGGGGGTCACCAAAGGGGTGACATGCTATCAGCTCCTCCAGCTTCACTCACAACTGCATGCCAGCAAGCACAGCTTGGCATGGATGTGTGTAGCACCTTTTTCAAAGCCATCTCTAATTTACAGGTTTTGGGCTTTCAGAAGATACCATGCAATGCTTTGGGTTCAGCTTCCTTTATCTGTTTCTTCTTTTTTTCCCCTCTTGCATCTTTGGAAAGCCTATCTTCTTTTTTTTTTTTTTTTTTTTTTTTTTCTTTTTTCTTGTTAATTGTGTGAAATCAAATCGGAATGAAAAAGGCCAAGAAGAAACTTTCTGATGACAAGTGAGTCTACAGATGTGTCTTTGTTCTCACTGGAGCTAAAGACCACAATAATCAGAAACTTTGCTGACCTTGTCTTTACTACCTGAAGACTGAAAGACAAAGTGACAGAGTCTGGCCACATTTAAAACTTCAGTTGAAAAACGCCTGCTGCCCAGAGATAAGCATTATCATAGACCTCAGTGGGGTTAGATGTAACTATGATAAAGGCAATGCCTTTTTCTCCTTCTGTTTTTTTCTTTTTTACTCCAAAAGCATAAAACCTATTTTTTGTTTCTTCTTCTGATCATGACAACTGCATATGTGACTGAATGTGCTCAGTGGTGCCGAGTAGCTGGTGTTAGGCCTTTTAGTAAAGACCAAGGTGAGAAATTCCTGAGAGGGCCTGGCAAGCTGGAAGTGAAGTGAAGCTACTGGAGTGGACCTGAAGACTCGTCTGCCTGTGTTTCTGTTTTTTTCAGACTGTGCTGCTCTGGTAAAAATAATACCTCTTCCTACAGCCCTGTCAGAAGCAGATTGAACAAGGGGTGAAGAGACCCTGCTTAGAGCCAGCCTTGGCATCTGGAGACATATGTGAAGCAAGGGGAGATGTACCAGCACACCTCCTTCCCAAAGGATGAAACGGAGAGCCTTTCATTATGGCAGCCGGCTGTGCCTTACTGATTTTATTATTGAAATATTAAGCAAATCAGTGGTATCTCATCAGCTGAGAAGATGAGCAGCCAAACAGTGCGGAGAAAATCAATTAAGTCCCTCAGCACTGACTGTGACAGGAGGAGAGGTAGGCAGCTCTCTCCTTCTACTGGCAGGTCCCAGGCCCCGCTGGCTGGCAAGGGAGGTGGTGTCCTGGCTTTGGCATAGCAAATTAAATAGGATCTGACGTTTCTTCTTTAGGTTGAACATTCAGTTAAATAAAGGGGCAAATTCCTCCCTCAGAACGTCCTCCGGCCCCGCCAGCTCCCCCTGGGCCTCTCCTTACCCGGTTTGCCAGCAGTCTGCTTGTGGGGCTTCTTTGCATGCTGCACCTTTATCCAGCCTCCTTCGCTGACTCTGCTCTCCCCTTCGTCCCTCCTGGGCTCACCCTCACCCTGTGGGGGCATGCCTGGGATAGCTTTGGGCTGGGTGTGTCCGCGGCTATACCTGCGGTGCTGAGAGGCTGGGGGCATCCCCGGTGAGGAAGTCTTGTAGGCTCTTCCCGAGTGCCGGGGGGGCACCGGGGAGCTGGTCCCACTCTGCCGCCCATCCGAGGAGCTGCGGGAGTTACTGTGGTGTGAGGTGTTTCTGCCTTTGCCTGCAGATCTGTCCCTCTCTGAAGGGGTGTCGGAGACTGTGCTGGAGGTGCTGCTGCCTTTTGAATTCAGGTGCAGATTTGAGAGGTTTCTCATGAAACTGTGCGAGAGAGGAGAGGAGTTTCTGGAGTGGCTGATGGACATGAAGTGGTGGCTGACAGGACCACGCATCCGCCTCACAGCAGCAGCGTAAGAGTCCTGGCTGTGAAGGTAGGGCAGGTAGTGGGTGACGGTGGTTGGGCTGTGGGGATGGCTGTGCTGGAGAGAAATGGCTTTCGCTATTTGATGCATCCGCAGTGTCTCCATCCACTGGCTGTCAATGCCTGGCAGGGAAATGGAAACGGAATCAGCTTTCTGTGAACTGATGGAAAAACACTTTCTGGTTTACCAAAGGACTGAAGCTAGATACCAGGGTTTCTCTCAGAAGAACCTCAAAATATCTCAAACCACCCTTTCCCTCCCAGCCTTGCAGCAAATACTCCTAAGTTTGCATATGTTCAATGTTACAGTTGAACACAGTGTTGGACATTTAAAATAGTAAGTGATGCAAATATTTCTAACACCACTGCCATTTATGGAGCTTAGACACTTACTGTACAATCCATTTGCCTGATCAGGTGGGTTCCCACTCCCAAGTGTTGCCCAGTGTATTTAACCCAACCTGGTTTTCAACATTTCCTGTGATGCTCTTGGCAACCTCAGCAGATTTCTCCACAGCTTTCACTGCAAAAGAGCCTGGAGACCTCCAGAACAGCTATGGAGTGGGCACTCCAAGATGCCTGTCCCACTGCAGCATCACCTTCCACCCGCTTCTCCCCAGCCAGAGACAGAGTCAGTGCAGAGCCCAGTGCAAATCCCTCATGCAGCAGCCAGACTCACCTCCTCTTACTCCATTTGCTCTTTTAATTGCTACACATCACCAAAATCAGAGCCACTTCAGCTGTTAATATTACTACAAATTCAGAAGTCAATCCACTTTGTATGCTCCAGATACTGACCCAACTACACCAGCTTCAAACATAAAATCAACTCTATATATGGAAAAGCCATTGAGACAGCAGGCTTCAACCAGGATAGCTCAGACAGTGCTTAACTGTGAACAACCTGTGGTATTACAGTTCGCTCACACATACTGTCATAGCCCCAGGGGTCATAACAAAAGTTGTAGCTCCCAGAGATCAGACTGAAGCACTTTTGAAAGTCAGTCCTGTGGTTTGCATGAAAGCCTCTAGAAAATGCAATAGTTGTAAATCTTCCATTTGAATTGCAAGGGCTGCCTGGTTTGCTACTATATGGGTAGAGCAGGGACCAGGAATCGCTCTTATCTAAGGCCACAGCTCTGACCAAAAACCCGTGGGGAGCAGCTTAAATAATCTTGCTCTAGAGAGATTTGAATGGTTTGTCCTTAAAGATTGTTAGTATCACTCCAACAGCTTGAAGCAGCATAACACGACCAACATGTTACTATCTTCAACAGGGGATCCTGTCTCCTCTCTTGCCTTTTTCTGGTTTTCCAAGGAAACACTCCCTATGCTGTGAGACCTCTGCCTTTCACTGCAATGCCACACTGGCTGTGGGGTTTTGTGGGAGTGCCTCTGTCCATGCTAAGATGTAGTGGATGTTCTGTTCCATTCCTTCTTTCTGCAGACTTTTTTTGAATCCCAACAGACTTAAATTACTTCAACTCAGTGTCAAATATGTCAAAGAAAACTGTGTTTCCTGTCAAAGTAAGCGTGTGACACCACCACAGCGGATAGCTCCAGCTACACTGAGAGATGAACCTCCTTTCATGGAAAGAGAATTGCCTGTTTGCTTCTTAACCCCTTTGAAAGTCACAGTTTCAAAAGCAACATGCATGCTGAAATCTACTTGCTCAACAGCATCACTTCTACCATTCCCCCCTGCCCTCCTACCAAGGCTGTGGATGTAAAACACAGACCTCATAAATCTGGAAGCAGCAGGCTCAGGAACTGAGTTTGGGCCTTCATTTGTTACCAGTTCTCAGGTGGCCACAGCATGTTCAGTGCCAATGCTGTCCTGAACAGAGGGGGGTCCCTTTAGTGCCTTCATGCTGTTCAGTCCCTGCTCCTAATGGCTGGGTGCTGTCATCAGCCCAGGGACCAGCCCAGCTGTCCAGCAAGGACCTGTCAGTGTGCACTGTGGGTCTGCCTTTCACCTCTTGTGGGCTGGCGGGCTTCACCCTCATATGGTCTCTGAGCCACCAACTCTGTACACTGAATTAAATGCTGTATGAGGCAACCCATAGAGGTAGTACCTTCACTGCTGGTTATTTTAACCTCAGACAGGTATTACCCTTACCTTTGTGCCTGGATTTGGTGGTGTTTTAAATCTGGGGTAGGTGGTCTGGTAAAGAAGACAGCTAGAAGGTTTGCTAGAGCCGAGGAACAGCTTTCACGCTGGCTGGTAACCCACCTCCTCTGAACTGTGCCTATTCACTTGGGTGCTGATAATACATTAGTGCCTTCATGTAACTCCTCCATGTGCCAAGGGGACAGACAAGCTCTTTCACCACTCACTGCAAAAAAATGAAAGCAGCTTGGCTTACTGCAACAGAGCCAACCTGTGAAGGTACACCTCCTCACTTTGGTGTGGCTATATGGCTCATCATGCCAAAGTCAGGGTAATCTTCATCAGCAGAGGTAATCTGCAGTGAAAATGTATCCCTTAGGACATGCTTTAGGTCCCATTTGCACTATAAAACACAGTTGTGTGGCAAATGGATCACAATTGCTTAGGAATAAGAGCACCCATTTTAGATGTGTCTGTAGTCTAAATCGAGCACCTCTCAATTCACAAGGCCATTCTGTATTTCACAGTAGTCTACAAATCATAGAAGTTCACCCTCTGCTGACCGGTACCTTGTTCCAGCTCCAGTGTTGCCCTTCAGCTGTCCCACCCCAAACATTTCTGCAGCCCTACTGTGAATGCAATCAGAAAAAACAGCTTTGGCTAACAAACACCTTTACAGAAAAGAACAGCAGATCTTAAAGGCAGAACCATGCTGGAGTCAACTGAGCTGAGTTTGACTGTGTTAGTGGCATACTTTAGTTAGGAAATGAAGACTGCAGTGTAGAGCCCCCTTTGTCTCACTGAAGAAGTCAAACCCTAGAAGCCATAAAAAACTCTGTTCCAGAAGTCAGACCATGAAATGCCAGGGCTTGCTCAAACTGGCAGGCTGATCTGTGGAAGAAGAGAGCAGTGGGAAGACTTCCTTGCTTCCTCACAGCAGAGTGGGACATCAGGATCACCTATGTGGTCTGTCAGGCTGGCAGCATGTACCTGTCAAAACAGCATTATCACACACAGAGGACTTTTCACCACTCCCCGTGCAGCTTCTGAGGCTACAGCCTTGGTATGTCTGTCTTGCCTGCAAAAGCTCTTGCCAGAGGAAGAGCAATCTGTACCCACACATCTCTTCCACGATGTAACCTCTATCTCAGCATATCATCTCTGCAAAGCTGCCTGTGTGCTAGATGGCCAAGAGCAGGAAGAAAGAGCTAGCTAAAGCACTCCTGCTGAGTTTAGGTTGCAGGGAGAGAAAGGCAGGATAAAAGCTGCTGAAAGCACTGGCTCCCAAAATCCTCAAAATGGCTGTAGAAAAATTCCATTATTCCAAATAGACAGAGGACAGAGGTGCATGAGATTGTCTCCTTTCCCAGCAAACACCTTCCTGACATCCTGGTTGAGAAAAACATCTTCACCCAGGCGCTGCACACTCTGTGTGGGTGCCAGAGTTCAGTCCAAACCCTTTTGCTGTGCCAATACACTTGGCTACACAAAGCTGAGCATCCTCTTGTCCTGGTGAAGACAGGCAGATTTGCCAGCTGATCCCCTGATCCAGTGTTCACAAGCAGACTTCAGAGAGCAGGAGGTCTGCCATTGTGGAAAGGCTACCATAGATGTGCACACATGCGCCAACAGAGAGGGGAAGAGGCCTCGACCTTGGGCAGAAACACCTCTCCCAGTGACCTTCTACACTGAAGGGTATCAAAAGGTTGACCCAAGGCTGACCCAAGGAAGGGGTTGAAAAAGTGTCAGGATTTAAGGCTGCTTATTACTGGAATATGTGAAGCATTTGGGGTTTTGGAGCAGAAGGACCTAAGCTCTAAGTCTGCAGTTGATGTGCAGCTGCAAGTGACTAGAGTCACAGACAAAAGATTTGTAGCTAATCACCATGGACTGCTTCCAGCATGCTTCCTACATGAGAAGAGCATACAGGTCATCCCCCTTAAAGCAGACTTTGATGCAGAACATGTTAATTCCCAAAGTTTAGCCTTTAAGCTAAATCAGACATGGCAGGGTGCTCCTGCATGCGTATATGAAGACAGGGACCCCAGCGCCAGCTGACGCTACAAGATGTACTCTGTTGTTGGAACAGAGTAACTGAAAAGAAACACAACAGAAAAAATTCACCTTTTGCTGTTCCACTCATATACACCATGCCCATGTCACATGTACTGACTTACTTGAGTTGGATCTGCTCCGTGAATTCCCCTCTGAGCTGGGGAGTGAGGTCTGTATCATGAGCTGTACTGTCTCGACCTCATCCTGCACTTTCACCTTGCTCCAGCAGATATCTTGGATGTGCCTGGTGGTTTTGGGAGCTCTAACATCACTCTGCTCAGGAAGGATACAACAGGCATGAGGACACAACAACACACAACCTTCTAAGCTCTCATATAAGGGAACTTCCGCAAGTACCTTGGCCACAGCAGCATTTTCAATATAGAGTCAGTTTTGCTAAACCGCTTAGCCTGTTCTCAAGTATTTTTAGACTGTAGACAATTTTGGCTGGTATTTTGTGAATGTGCTAAAAATGTGATAGTGAATAACTGTTTCAAATCATGTACTATGTGGAGGAAAGATCTACAAACACAAAAATATATTTTACTAGTTGTATTAATGTGAGCATCAAATGGGCAGCGCATTCTGTTGAAAGAGGTGGGACCAAGCAGGTGTTTTTGCAGGTGGACCCTCCACAAAACTTCCCGGGAGTACCAAGCTCTTCAATTTGCTGTTAATGGCCTATGACTCCTGTGAGAAACTTCAGGCTGAAAGAAAACTACTCTTCTTCACCTCAAGCAAGGTCCAGGATTTATTTCTCTGTCTCTCCATCACTGCCTTAATCCTTGCTCAGGACAGAGCTGGAATCTCAATTACAGGCGTCCTTGTGTCACACAGCTTTGGTCTTTATAAAACCACTTCTGTAAGCACTTGCAAACTCTTTTTACAAAGGCTAATTTCTATCACATTAAACTGTCTTTTAGGTTTTATTTTACCTTATTTTACTCTTGACTTTTCATCTTATTTCTTCTCCTGTTGCTTCTCTGCTCTCCCAATTAGCACTTAATTGAAAAGGTAAAAAACGGTCTTTTCAAGCAATGTAAACAACGCTGGCCATCACACTTCGAACAAAAGGAGTTTTCCACCCTGACTAAAAGAGCTGTTCCAGGCAGCAGTCTGAGGACATTGTCTCTGTAAACCTCATTGAGCTTTTCCTTCGAACTTCAGATTTTAGAACGAATTACAGGCTGCTGAGATTCGATTATAGGATATAACAAAGCCAGATGATGTGATTTCTGTACTTCCCATGTAGGTTTTATCTTGCATAAACAATTTTTGAATTTGTTTCTTAGAACTTACCTCATAGGTAACAACACATTCTACAGACTGGTGGTCTTCTATCCCCACAATCCATTTCTCCATTACAAATGGTGGCTGAAAAAAACATGTTGGGAGTTTTATAAGGTGCTCTTCATCTCCTGACTTGACCCCAAAGTTATTTTCAATATTTGCCTTTTTTCACCTGTTTCTATATTGCTAACATCAATACTTCTCTCAAAATTTTATGAGAAAAAGCAATATCTTTTGGAATTATTTACATCTTTGTTTACAAAAGGGAACTGAGAAGATAGTTCTATCAATAACAGACAGTAGGTAAGATAACATGCAATGTTTTCATGGGGTCATAAACCTTTTTCATTTTTGTGCATGTACGTTTTTCTTCTGCTAGACTTACAGAGGCTAGTAAGAACAAATCTAGAGATTCTTGGAGATACTCCCTGACAGATATAAGAATGCTGAAGTGAGAAGTTAATGTTATTGTATCTAGTTATTAGTTTATTTCACTTGAAGCCTTTCCCCCACCCCCCTAAAAAAAGGGGAAAAAAAAAGCCCAAGATGAAAATTAAACAGAAAATTATTTTGCAACAAAACGATAATTAAAAAAATCACAACTGTTGTTCCAGAAATCACTAACTATAAAAATAGAATTAAATATGACAATCTTATTTTGACAAATACTCATATTTTAATTATTTATTTTCCTCAAAATGTTGACTTTTGAGAATCTAATTTTCAGTTTTTCCTTTAGAAAAAATAACCAAAGATTCCTCAAAAAATTTGTCCCCAAAATTCACAGTTTAAAGCATTAAGGAGTTTGGGGGGTTTTATCAGTGCACATTACAGCAGCATTTTAATTGTGATCAAGCTGTATATTTTGTCATTTGTATTTTGTTAGCTATTATCAAGTGGAGCATATTAATAAAACCAAACAATTAAAATAACAGCAAATAGAACATCCTCTGCATTTACAAAGCTTCTGTTGTTTATGGTAAAAGCAATCTAAATGCTAGCTAGTAAATATTTCAGGCAGGTTCTGAGATAAATTAAGATGCCCAGTGACACTGAATTGCAGATGCTCAGTGCTGTACTGTCTATTGATGGATTTCAGTCATTGTCACCCATTGTTGCATCAAAGAGGGAGTTTAAGAACCATGTAAAAGTTCTAAAACCGTGTTTAAAAAAACCCAACCCCCCCAAAAACAAACAAAACAAAACAAAACCCCAACCACCCCCGAAAAGATGGGGGGGGAACCCAACCCAGACAAACCAGGTGAAGTTTCAAACCGGAACATTTAAATCACTTTCTTCTCTTGAAAAGGAAAGTAATCTTTAGAACATTCTTTTCTTTAAAAGGGGTAATAAATTCAGAGAATATAACATGGAATTAAAAAAAATACAAATTAGTCCCTTCTCTTATTTTTCTATTGTTAACATTATTGTCAGCTTAAAAGAGAACCAAAATATCTAACTCCTATTATGATACAAATCTGTTTAAAATGTGCATTTTATTTAAAAGCTGTCAAGAGATTGAGCTTCCACAAGCACAAAAGTCGACTGCTGTGGTATTTTAATGTCTTTGTTTGAGATCTGTGAATTCCTGAAAGCTTTAAGGCTGTAAATACCTTTGTCATCTTTAAAATCTCTACATCAGGTAGGTTAGTGTTGAATGTCACATCTTTTATGTAGGTTATTGCAATTTCATCCCCGTCCATCTCCATGTACATTTTCCATTTACAATCCTATGAATAATAAAAAAAGAATGCTGGATTGTTAGAATACAAATAAAAAAATACCCCAAATGAAACCAAACTAAAAGCTAAAACAACCCAAAACCTAATCTTCAATATATGGGAAAAAAAAAAATAACCCAACAAGAAAGATAAGGAACATACACATATTTTAGTTTATGCATGTTTTCCAGTAAAAGTGATGATAATGGAAAACCCTCAGGTTCTTTTCTCTTAGCTCACCAGAAGAGACAGTCACCACGCTGACAGGTCTGGATGTCTTCAGAGGTGTGGATTCTCTGAAGGGCCCCAGAAGGGCAAACAGCATGTTTGAGCTGGTAGCACTGGAGCTCTGCACACCTGTGTGTGGGAACTGTCACTCCGGGTCAGAGCCAGTGCTGCCAGCCAGCCTCAAGGACAACTTCCCAGTGAACACAGGAACAAATGACCACAGGGTCTGTGCAACACCATTAGGACAGTTGCTTGAATAATGGGCAAAAGGACGAGCTGGTTATTACAGCTCAATTACTTCAAATACTGAGTGCCCAGTGAGGCACTGAGCATCCTCAACTTCTGCTCACCTCCAATTGCACTATTAATTATAAGCAAGTTTTAGCTTAGAAAATAATCATAGTGAATCTAATAAACCAAAGCAATGAAAAGTATTCTTAAATAATCCCATGAGCTGAACATGGGGCCAACATCCAATACTGCAGGTGTGAGCCTGCAGAAGCTGACAGCTTTTACAGCATCCTGCAGGTCAGGCTGAGTGCTGTGATGGGGGTTAGTGCCTGTGGCCAGGGAGGCTCCCACTGAGAACCGGAGATTGCATGTCCATGGTGCAAATGAGCCAACATGTGCTGGTGTGCCCAGCAGGTGCCCTGGGAATTAGATACTGCCCAGTGTACTGAGCTCCTCTAAAAATCAGTTCCCTGAGGGACAAGATGGCTGCAATGAAGCAGAATGTCACTGGCAGGAGGGAATCTGCCTTTCATGGAGACAGGAGCTCCTCCAGACATGCTAGGTGTCCAGGAGGGTCTGTGTCCACTGCACACCACCGGCTGGGCAGGTGTAGTCTCATGTTCTCCTCAATTCTGCTCAGAAAATGCAAAAATTTTCAGTGGGGACACAGATGGCCACTTAGGGCCAAGGGTTTGTGTAAGGAGTTATTTGCTCACACAAACGTGCAATGGCCTAAAAAGTATCCATTTGATATAATTTGCACATGTGATTATCTGGTAGTGTTTACACGTGCATCTCTCATAAATGTAACATAGGAGCTCAGCCCTCAGAAGTCTCAAAGCTTTCAATCAGGCATTGAATTGGCAATTCCAAGATAAAAGAAAACTGGAGTATAATAATTTCCGAACCGAAACAACAGATTATGCTTATGAAAGCATTTGGCCCTGTGTGTCCATCTGTCCCCAATAAAAGCTTCTGCATTTTACGAACAGAGTGGACATGAGAGTTGGTTTTTGCATTGCCCTGCTGCGAGTTTGAGCAATGGGAACCATGGTCCAGTGGTTAGGGCACCAGATTGAGACTCAGAGCCACCAAGTTCAGTTTCCGGTTCTGCTGTCAGCTTCCTGCACACGCAAATAAAGCACCAAAGTTGCTCTGTGCCTCTGTTTCATGAACCGTATCTCTTTGCAAATCCTTTTTCTGTCCTGCTTTCTTGGGTTGTGAGGTAACCCAGGGTTATATCTGTCTCTCCCCAGGTTGCTATGGCATGACATACTGATCCTGATGTCAGCTGAGGGCTGTACATGCTATATAACTAAACAGCAACAGCAAAGAAGTTGTCTTTGACTACTCCTCACCTCCCAAAGCATGCTCCTGTCCCTGCCCATGCTGTTCTTGTTGCCACATTTTTCGTGGACTTCCTGAATTCATGCTACATTGATTCCCTGTTTCAGATTGAACTCAAGGTTAAACACATGATGCTTGATGACATTTGAAAGTTTTATAAAAACACATGAATGAAGGAAAGAACAAAACATTGACATAAAATACTATCCTTCAGCTAATACAGCGTATCTCCTGCTGTGAGAACAGTGCTACGCTCTCGAGAGCCAGAGCTGCACCTCATGCCAGGACTCCTGTGCCTTCACCAACTCAGGATTTTGTGCTGTTCACTCACATCTCTCTACAGACCAGATCTTACAAAGGTGAGCTCATTTTAATAAACAGTGTAAATGAAATGACCATTTCTAAAGAACAGGCTGACAAGCTGTGCAAATCCAGGGTCGGGCTGGTGGTGAGCACCTGCCAGCACCCAGCCCCTCACTGGATCCGCCACATATGCAGGAGCCCTCTCCATGCAGCAAGAGATCAGGCTGCCCCACGCGGCTGTGGATGCATGAGCCCTGCACAAACACCGCCTTCCCGGCTCTGAACTGCAGCTCCAGAGAAAGAAATACACCCTCCCCTCCTTCAAATCCAGCCCCAAAACCTCTGGTCCTCCCTGGTCCTCCTCTCCAGCCATAATGTGCAGATAACAAAAGGACAAGTTACCATTCCCCCTCTGGTCACTGAAACATACCGTCTTATTTGGAAAGGTTTTCATTTTGCTTTATTGTGAAATCATCAGTGGAAAGGAGAAAATGAGAGAGAAAGACAGGGAAAGAGAAGAGAAAAAAGGAAGGAGAGGCTGGGAGAAAAAGAGAAAAGACAGAAAAGAGAGAAGGAAGGAAGTAAAAGGAAGAAGAAAAGACAGCAGCTGGGTGGCTATCAAATCAAGGCATTTGGGAAGTATCTAAGTAGGTGGCTACTTGTCTTATGAACTTGGTAACCATTTTGTTCAACCACAGAGTAAGTAATGTGAGATTTATGTGCTGCAGAAATGGACATATTTCCTTGTTTTGCAACTGAGTTCCAGGTTTTAATTTACCAATGAATAGGAAAGAGATGCTCAGCCACTTAAGCAAAATTTTGGCTAGAATAACCAAGTATACATATTTCAATTCTTTGATGAATTGAAGACATAAGATTTCTTGGATTGAGACTACATTTAGTGACAGACATATATGGGAGAATAATTTGGAAACTGTTTGTTCAAATATCTACTTGATAAATATACTTACAGAAGTCCTTCAAAGAGATTTCTCTGAACACCTTGTAATTCAAGCATTTAAATACCTCCCAATATTTACTTGTTCTATTTTGATTTAAATAAAGAATTTCAGCTTTTTTGTTTTTTTAATATAGTTTCAGGAGTGAGAGGTGCAACCAACAAAACTTTGCCTGAAAAACATTTCCGAATAACACTTTGACAAAGCCATAAATCAGCAACCTCTGCAAATGGCTGTAGAAAAGAAAAGCAAATCACACATATATTTTGAGCCACCTCTCCCCATCTTTGAAACAGAAAATAAGAACACTTTAAAAATTAAGTCTCCAGCTTACTGTGGAGACAATTCTCCGTTAACCCCATACGTGCTAAGGTCTGCAACAAAAAAAAAAAAAAGAGGGAAATGAAAAGATCAGGCAGCAGCTTTAAACAACAAACATGCTTCCTGCAACAACAGCTTAAAACCCTTGCTGGGGACACCCCTCCTTTTTCAAGGAGGGCCAAATCCAGGGTTCTTTTTAAAATCAGTGGTTCCAATAAACTTTTTTTCCTTTTTCTCTTTTTTCAAGACTGAAGAAAAATGGAAATGGCATTGTAGCAGGCAACTGGATACTGGAAGAAAAATAAGATGTAACACAAGATGAAACAAATATGAAAAGAATGTTGGTCATGCTGGTACTAAAAGTAGTAGCATGTTGATGATTTAGGTCCCCAGAAGCTCTTTTACATTCTTAGCTATTATCTATCTCAGTTGCTGAAACCTGCTGTTTTAAAGGCATTAGAGTTGAACATCTAGTGACAGCACTTGGGTTATTTATCATTATGTATCACCCTGCTACAACTATATTTTATTATTCTGGATTTAAAGGAAGATAACACAATTATGGTTAATTTGCTTCTCTTCTTTATATATATAGTGTCATGACCCATCACAGCTTTGTCCCACGAGATATTTTTAACCAAAAAGAAATCCACAAGAAACTCTCCCTAAAAATTCCATTAATAACCTCTTGTAGCATGTGTAGGTTGCAGGGTCTGGAACTAAGAATGTTTTAATCTCTTCAGCAAAACAATGTCTCATAATGATGTACAGGACTATTGCTGCACTGATGAAGAATCATACATAATTCAGCACCTTTCACTTGGCACCACTGTGATATCCTCATTAGCAGTGGCTCACAGTGGCTGTCAGATGGTGTCCATGCGAATGCAGGCATTATATTGTCTTTGAGATGTGCAGCTGCTTCCATGACACTGCCAGTATATAAAAACATGACGCCAGTTTGTTTTATTTAGTGCTAAACCTTCCAGTTTGTAAAAACAAGGCTGACACAGAGCCTGACATGAGGCAGTGAAAATAATTAGCTCTCATTTTCTCAGCCTCCTATTTCCTTCTCCCCGCTGTGTTCTCTTTCCACTAAACCACCACATGTCAGTCGAAATGGGAGGCAATTAGTGGGCTCATTTCAGTCCCCACAACTGTGCTGAAAAGAAAGTATTTATGATGGCACAATGAACAGCTGAAAGATTAAATAACATTTGCCTTTTGAAAAGAAAATGACTTCTAGCTAAATGGGCAATTTTTGATTATTCTCAAACAAGCTTAGAGTAGTTGGTTTTTAAAATACAAGAAAGGAAAATGAGTCATTTTTAGGTGAAAGAATCAAATAAAACTTGACACAGTAATGCAAATAACTGATGTTTTATTGCAAAATATGTAAATGTGTTATACCCTTAACAATGGCTGGTGTCTCAGGTCAGGGCAGGCTGTTGCCAGCCAGGCTCCAGCAAGAGAAGGTGGCTCCACCGCCGGTTTTGTTTCAGCTGTGCAGGCAGAAAAAAACAGGGGCAGTAGGGAGGCCTTCCTAGAGAGATGGTCTTAAAACGTACAGAAACAAAGCAAGTGAAAGATATATTTATGTTATCAGGTGCCTGGGTGCCTCCTCCAAAAGCTGGAGCCCCTACTCCTCCACGAGGCAACAGGCACTGACTGGCTGGAGCTTCAGAGGCCTTTTTAACACCTATGCAGAGCACCCAGGGGCACTAAAAATCTGTCCCTTGGCAGTGCCTTCTTTAACATCCAGCACTGTGAAGCTCTGCACCACCACGGAGGGGAACACAATTGTAAATACTGGGTGCTGCTACATACTGGGGGCTGCTGCCCCAAGAAGAGTAGGTGGCAGCAGCACAGACAGAGTTCTGTGATAACAGCAGCCCTGAGCCTTGTCATAGTATTTACCAAAAGCTGCCCTTGACACGTGATCAGAAGCAAATGGGGATTGCTGTGGTCTCAGGCATCATCATCCACACAAGCAGTCTGCTTGTGACAGAAGCATTGTAAATGTGGAAGCATGAAAAACACGAGACCCTTCCCTGAGAGCTGCATGGGTACCCTCCCGCGCCATCTGAGCCAGCCCTGTCTCCAGTGGCATTTCCCATGGACCACTCATGAGAACCATGCAGACACCACGTCTCCACCGACGGTGGGGTGGTATGCAAGGGCTACAGATCACACACAGGCGCTTGAGGCCTTGCAGAATGTCGGCCTCCAGGACAAAGGTGTGGCAGGAGCTCAGGAAAGGCACGGCAGGGCCATGGGACTTGTCCTGCCTGTGTCGAGGACAAAGGCTCCTCTCCCCCAGGCTTTTGTCTGGAGAGGACATGCCAAACCTACTGACCACTGGGGAACCTGTCTGTGCTTCTGCAGATGTATCCTTGACTGAGGCTGTATACAAAAGAAACAACATGTGTAAGGCATCAAGTTAATTCAGAGTGGCCAAGGTATAAAAATAAAGCTTGAGATTAAAAGGTCTATAAAGTCAAGTGAGCAAATTACCTAGCTGAAAAGTCTACGTGCCTCTTCAGGATTATGGAACAATTTCTGATGGGAAACCTTGGCTCACCACTGCTCACACAAGAATTTTAAAAGGTGTTGGCTTGAGTTTGACCTCAGTTACACACAGATGCTACAGCTGGAGCAAACCCAGTGGAGGTGATGGAGTTACACCAGCTCCACCTTGTGTAAAAACAATACGTGGTCCAGAAAAGCCTCTCTGAAAGAAAATATAAGGGGCTCAGATCACCTGCATTAAACTTCTCACACTCAACCACTGATCCACTTCCACTTCCTGGCTACATTAACCAGTTCTTAATGGTGCTGGTTATATTTAAATGTGTCTGTGGAGCTTTTTTTACAGCTTAGGTAATTATTTTTTTCCTTCACAAAGTATTTACCCCTTTACTGACTGCTTATAGGAATAGGAGCCAATCTATGAAAACGGCACACAAACACAGGTACTCTGATTCTTGCCTTTAGTAGTGAAAGCATTGTGCTTTAAGATGTAATCACAAGAAAGAGGATTTAGAAGACGAGGTTTTGAGATAAGGTTAAACAACCCCACATTAGAAAGTCAAGGTACTTGCAAGCGTCTTGCAAAGGAAGTCAGATAAAACTAACTCCTCTGCTAGCTTTACTTACTAAAGACGTTTAAAATATCTACAGAGCACGAAGAATATGTCCAAGTAAAAAGTTACAAAATTGGAATTTTAGACCTTAGCCCTCACTTTGTTTTTTGCCACGCTTGTAACGTGAGTAACCTTGCACAGCAAACCAAACTGGTGATGTTGTATCAAGTCTGCCTGAACCAGGAATTATTTTTGAGAAAGTAAAGAAAGGTTTTATCAGTGTTGATGTAGCGTGAGGGTGGATAGGAAGAAGCAACAGAAATAGTCTCAAGCACTTGTGAAACTGCATTCCAGTTACAACAACTCTTTCAATACTGTTTTGTCTGGTACTGTCTGCATTTTGCCAGCCTAGGTTTCTTCACATGAAGAGTTGGTCACAATGTCTCTCTAAAGTAGCCTTAATAACATATTCACTTTTGCACTCCGCATTTAAATAATAGCATTAGAATATATCCCCATTTGGATATTCAGGGCTAGAAAATAGTTCACACGGTTAGCAGATGGTTTTGAAGAGGCTCTGCTCCTTACCTTGTCAAATGGAGGGAGAGGTAACTGGGGAAAAATAAGGCAAAATGGTGAGCCAACTTCAAGGCTTTGTGTTTGGATAAGGGTCAGCTTGTGCCACACTCGGTAAAAAACGAAAAAATTCAAAGGCATGGTGAAATGTGCCCTTTTGAGGACCAAAACTAAAGAATGCGTCAACAGGAGACAAAAAGACTGTGAACCACCATTCTTAAGGGGCTGAGTGATTCATCAGTGTGGAGGCGACACAGCTCAGACACCTTTCCCTGATTGGGAAATTTTAATGAGCCACTGAAAATTCCCTCTGCAGTTCTGCGAATCAGCTCAAGCCACAATTGCCAGGGTTTGGTTTTTTACCCTCTTCGGCACCTTGGACTTAATTGGTGTCCCCCCTCCCCCCTTTTTTTTTTTTAAATTTGTGGAAAAAAATTAATATAAAATAACTAATTCTATCAACTTTCAGCTCAGTGGGAAGATTGTAGAGAAAGGTCATTAAAATGAAGTGAATGGAAGTAACCACATAACTCGAACTACAAGAGCTGGAAAAGAAACCTCTAAAAACCAGGTTAGCTTTGCAGCATTCACTCCTGATACATTCGAAAAGCACAAAGGTCAACTCAGCTTTCATCACCTCCAAAGATGCAGCTAAAAAGGGAAGGAAACTAATGAAATGACTGCATATGTCAGCTGGTGGAAACCAAGATAATCCCTCTAGAAAATGCAGGTTAAATTAGATAACAAATCTGAGGCTGGTAAAGTTCTGTACTGAGAAGTCAACATTTCACTCAGTATACAGACAAGGCTGAACATTCAAATGCCATCCTGAAGCAGGTTCGTCAGGATCCTTGCTAAAAGACACTGCCATTCCTAAGGCCCTTAAGTTTCTGCCTGCTTATGGAGAAGGTGCACTGGCTGTGCTGACAGGGCTCGGTGCAGCCAGGCAGAGGACACCTGTGCCACAAGGAACCATCTTCACACCTGAGATGGTGCTGTGCTCTGACCAGCCAAATACATCTGAATTAACCTGCTCCTGTCAAATGGTTTCTGGGTGTCAGACCAATTCATCCTGTGCCCTGTGGCATTGAGGTATATCATGCTGCACAATGAGGTTGTGCCCATGCCAGAGCTTTGGTTTGGGTCAGGAGCGTGCTTTTGTCCCACGTCTATCTTGTCCCAAGCTTTCGCAGCCCAGCCACCTCCAAGCACATGGACAGGCTTGCTTCCAGGTGCAACTACAACAGAAGCTTCACTACAACAACTAAGGGAACTCAGCCCAAGAGATGAGTGTAGAGCCAGTCTGGGGTTAAACTTCATAGTGCAACCTGTTTGTTCCCCTGTGACCTGTTCTCAGTGCAGACTGTCTTCCTGAACTGCACCAGCTCCCAGCTTAGCCTAACAACCTCCCTTGATGTACACAGGTCTAGCAGTCTACCCATCATCCAGGGAAAACACGTTCTCAACTCACAACCCAGATTTGAGCTTATTGCTTTTCTCCTCATGGCTAAACCAGGAGAAATGCTTCTTAGCTAGGCAGATGATTATAGGGAACAATTAGGGTAAAGCTCCTTAGAGAAATTTATCTTTAAACTGATGCAGGCCAGATTTTTAGCTATAAAGATGGTGGAAGGCACAATCCCAAGTGCTTCTGATGACCCAGTTTTACGGGAACAGGTACCACTCTTTTACAAAAATGGGATGGGAAAAGAAGTTTAAACCCTTCAATCCTGGTTTACCCAGTATTTCCAATTAATTTTTGAACAAATCTTGATGGCAGCAATAGTTGGCTTAAAGCAGCCTCTGGGGGAGCTAGAATTGTATCCAGGGGTTTTCAAAGAAGCAAGCTAGCCAAATAATCTACATTGTATCTACTGCACCAGTCTTTCTTAGAGTTACATTTAATGCAAAGTACCTTGTTTATGTTGGCCCTATCACCCTGCTTGAAACCTCAGCCAACCTACTAGTTTTCCAGTCCACTTTTTAAAACTGGCTTAGCGGCAACATCTTTAAAGGCAGGTATGAGTTAATAAGCAGATCTTGGACAGAAGTTTCCAGCCCAGGCAAACTCAGGTGGCAAATTAAGCATTCCTTGGAATGGCATCAGGGACACAAGCACTGTCACTCCCTGACACAAGTCAGATGCCAGGGAAGGCATGCCTGGCACACACCCACAGCTGCAGAGGGAATGGCTTCTTTAGGAAGGGGCCCAACAGCACGCAGAGCAGAGAGGAAAGAGTTCTCTCTTGACACATCAGAAACGTGGAAAGGTTATGTTGGCCCCATCCCCTTGTAACAATTCAGCTTCTGTCCCATAGACTTCGGCATACTGCCTCATTTGCAAATTCTGCTGTCAGGGCTAAAACATCTACTTGTCCTCAAACTTAGTAGGCATTAGTCCAACCTAAATTTCTCTCCAGCACTCAGAGGACTATTCACTCCTTTTCTTGCTCTTTCCTGGGGGATGCTGCTCACCTCCCTGCACGGTGGCTCACAACTCATATTGGATATAGAAGGGAGATATGAGCTATTTCATGGACGTTTTGTTCCTCGTAGAGATGCACATGGGAGAGAAAGATGCACACCTACAAAAAGGCAGCTGTACGCATCTTAAGCTACACGCATTCAAGAACACTGAGGCAGTCTAAGTAATTCACACAGTGATAAAGAAGATTTTAATAAAAAAAGTGCTTAGGATAAAAGAAACAAACAAAAAAAGATCTCCAGACAAAAAGCAAAAAGCTTTTTTAAATTGATGAAATGATTTCAGTACGAGTCCAAGTTCCTACTAAGTACAAACCTAAATGCCTTCTCTGCAAGCACCACCAAGTACAGAAATCAAGAGACTTCTGCAAATAATACACCCTGAAAGTAAAGCAGTCAGATAACACAAGATGAAAGTCAGCCACCCACAAGTTTAGGGTGGACACACAATGCAGATTTGTCAAATACAAAAGGAAATAAATCCTGCTGTCACAACCCCTGACTCTAACTCAGAAATGCTTTGCACACCATTTCCACATAGATGATTAATTCTAAAACCCTTGAACTCAGAGTCATGGCAGGCTGGATAAAGAAAACAAAAAGCATGGGACAAACCTCACTCTCAAGAAAAGACAACATGGAATGCTTTGCTGGAACATCTGGAGTCATTAATGCTCTTGTTACACAGAGTGTAAAGAGAGATCCTTGAACCAGCTCTGCTTGGAGCTGAGGTTTGATTAGGATGTGGAATGCTGGTAATTGCCTTTTACCAGCCACTGCACAGTAGTTTTGCCATCTGCAATATGCTGTACCTAGCCCTTCTTCCCTCCTCAGTATCATGAGTGAACATAGCCACAACTAGAACCAGTCTTGTCCTCCCCAGCCAGCATACAACATATTTTCCAAACTCCTCTTGGCTGCATGAAAAGAGACCACCACCTTTCTGCCAAGACAAAAGGAATAGGTTGTCCACCAACAACAGGGATACAGCATTTCTCAACTACGAAGGGGTGTTTTTTGCATTGTTATTTTACACCCATTAGGATAAAAGGAATAAAGAGAAAGCCTGAATTACAAAAATTATGATTAAAAAAATTGCTCAGGAGGAAACAAAGGCTTTCAATCAAAGTCTTCTGTGCCACTGTTTTCTTCCTTGCCTGCTCTGGGGGCTGTTCCCCATCACTGATGCAGCCCCAATTGCCACCTTGGCATTTGGTCAGCACTTTCCAAAACAAGAAGATTCTCACAGCAAATTATCCTTTTGTGTCCAGAAGACACTGGACCCTTTTGGTAGTGGCTGTTAACCAAACCAACCTTCCCAGCTTACCTTTGGACCATTTCCTGGCTTCAAGTGATAACCAAAAACGAGTTCAAGATTCACTACTTTCTCTATGTTTTCTTCAGCTCCATCTGCAGAATCCTGCCAAAAAAAGTCAAGGTGAGAGACTTCATGTCTGTGACCCCCTGGGAGACAGGAGCCAGGTGTTTGCTGGCAGAAAGGATTTGCCTTTCAGATGCTGCAAGTCTGGCAGGCAGTAGGAAGAAGCCTCCATCAGGTGGCACTAAGAGAGGCCATGGCTTCTGCATGGGTTTACAGCGCGCAGTAGATGGCACATGGAAGACGCTGCATGCTTTCCACTCCTGGCCAAGCTGCTCTGGTGCAGCATGGTGCTGCTGCAAGCATCCTGGTAGTCTCTGCCTTTGGAATTACAGTTGGCACAGCAGCAAAACCCTGACTTCCATTTTCCCCTTCAGAGATCAGAGCTTCATTGTATGTAAATTCACTTTAAATGGATTTCACTCTATAGCTGTGAAATAAATTATGACTAAAAAAGCTACTTCAGGCTTTGGGGTCTAGAACTGCTTGATTAGCTTGCTAAATTAAAACAGGCAAATACCTGCACTGGCAACCCCAAGGTTTCAAAAAACTCTCCCTTTTGCATGGCTCTTGTTACTGGTCACAGAATCAGAATGTTAGGAGCTGAAAGGGACCTCAAAAGATCATCTAGTCCAACCCCCCTGCTAAAGCAGGATTCCCTAGACCAGGTCACCCAGAAGCGTGTCCAGACTGGTTTTGAATATCTCCAGAGAAGGAGACTCCACAACCTCTCTGGGCAGTTTGTTCTTCAGTCCTCTGGCACCTGAACTGGGAAAAAAATTTTTCTTGTATTAACATGGAACCTCCTATGCTTCAGCTTACAGCCACTGCCCCTCGTCCTGTCACTGGGTTTCACTGAGAAGAGCTGACCCCATCCTCTTGACACCCACCCTTCACATACTTATAAGCATAAAAGAGGTCACCCCTTAGTCTCCTTTTCTCCAAGCTAAAGAGACCCATCTCCCTCAGCCTTTCCTCATAAGGAAGATGTTCCAGCCCCTTCATCATCTTTGTTGCTCTGTGCTGGACTCTTTCAAGCAGTTACCTATCCTTCTTCAACTGAGGGGCTGATATCAGAACAGGTTAACACAAGGGAGAGCAAACACTACAGATCATCCTTCACCCCTTTAACATCAACAAAACTGAGGAATGATGGGCTCATTGTGGGCCAGAGGTCTGCTGTTCTTTAATGGTACCAGTTCAGAGAAATGGCTCTTAAAAGTAATTTCTGATTGACAGCAAAAGAATCACAACCAGTAGTCTTTTAATTTAGTACTATCAGTTACATGATAAAATCTTAGATCCTCCTTGAAAACAACTTTTATTATCCTATTACTTCTTTGGATGTGACCCATCACTGCTGTTGACCCTCTGCATTTGTCACAAGGCTCTGCAGGAACCACAAACAGCAGGAAATCTGAGACGAGAACAGTAAAGTATTCATACCAAAACCAGACGCACTTCTTATGTAAACAAGACTTGCCTTAATTAATGGTGGAAAATGAAACAGATTTAGGTAGTCATGGGTTAACTTCTCAATAGCAGTCTAGAAAAAAAAAAAACAACAAAAATCAGATGAGAGTTATTCAGTATCTCATACCACAAATACTAGCATGAAAAACGGCACAACTCCATGTGCACTGTATTTTCCATTGTGGATAGATTAGGGCATGTGAGAAGAGTTCAAAACACAGCCCTGTTCTGGAAACTGTCATGGTAGGTTAGTCCCAATTCACATTCAGAATCAGATCTGCTTAACCAGAGAAGAAATGTTGAGGAGGTTGTTTTGGTTGTTTTTATTTATGCTCAATCAAGCAAACACAAACTTTTGATTTGAAAAAACCCAGGAAGCTGGAATCTTTCATTTTGGGCATTATTGACTTAATATTAAGTTTCAACAATTTTCTCTGTAGGAAATGTAAATTAAATATATCAGTAATGGCATGTGGCATGGAAAAAAAGGCTGATAAGCAAAAGGGGAACAAATCTGTGTGACCTATGAAGCTAAATTTGAAGGACTGGCAATTAGGATACATGTATCTCTCTACCAGATAATTTCTGTGTAAAATCATTGAGATCCAACAGAATTATAGATACTGCTTTTAGAGAAACCTTTTCCCAAAGCTCATTGCCAGGCAACTGAACTCACTCCTGTGCCTATAGTATTACTGCTGTCGTGATCACATTTTTCAGACCATGATTTTCTTAAGTCATTACAAACATCTGATATTTAAAACACTACGAAACAAAGCATGAAGAGCAAAGCAACGTGGCTGTCAATCAGCTTTTAACAGAGTTTTGTTAGCCAAAGTATGTTTTAAGCTGTAGATGAGATGTGGAAGTTGAGAAGTTCAGAGATTTCAGTTTGAGCAACTGTCTTCATATCTGCTCCTCCTTCAACTAAACAGAAATCTTCAGGAAGAACTCTCTCTGAAGATATCCAAAGCTTTCTACCAGAAGAAAGCCTTCCTAGGTGAATCTTTAGCAGTACTAACAGTCCAGAGCACAAAAACCCCAATAGCTACAAAGGAATACAAAGACCACAGCACATTTTCCCATCTCATAAAATGCTCAATCTTCTTTGGCTGCTAGATCCATAAGAGCCTGTAACTTTGGGAGTCTTCTATACCAAATATGTTCTCCATTTAGCTTTATAACTTTTGTTGTTGTTGTTAATACAACTGAAAACCCATAGACTCCTCCTTAATAGTTACACTATAATCTACTGCAGCATATAACATATACTGTTAAATACCTTTAAATGGATGATGTGTCCTCTGGAAACAATTCCCATGTCCTTTAAATCCTCTTCTTCCAGAAGAAGCAATCGTTTCCCAGTGATATGATGCTCCCTAAACAAGCTAGCATATACACTCATTTCACCAGAAGCATCACCTTAAGACAAGAGAGGTTATTCAAAAACCCATAGGTGCTTTATTGGAGGGAGAAAAAGATTAGCAAATGTATATATAATCACAAATGTGAATAACAAGGTCAATATGAATAGTTTTTACCTTTTCTAGTAAGTTGTTGCATCCAGAAAAACTGCAAAAAGGAAGAATCAGTCTTGAAGTTCACATTATCAAGATTTTATATCACAGTCATTTGGAGCTCACAAGTAACCATTCTTTTAAAAAAGAAAATTTAGAAATATTTTAAACTTTGGCTTAAGGGCTCAAAATTCCCCAACATAAACTTGTATTTAGCTTTTTATTACTGCCTTCTATTTTGCAGCCACCTTCTTCAGTTTATCCTTACAAGGAACAACAGAAATGACTGAAGCACAAGCTTAGCATCTGTCACATGTTAAAAGGGCTGAAGTTAAGGAGCCAGGGGTATTGTGGCTTTTGTGCTGGCCTTCCACAGTCCTTCAGGAAATGTTAGCTTACAACCCCATGATGCACAACACACAAGGAAGGTGCTAGATGGGGTATTAAAATCACAATGAACAAAATCATGCTAGAGATAAATCATTGATGTTTCTTGTTTATTTTTCTAAGTGAATAAAAAGGTAAAAAAGACTCTATGTCATTATTTTCTAAGAAAGAGAGATTCCACATCCCTTAAACACCTCTTAACTTTCTTTCAGTTAATTGCCATCCTGGTGGCACATAAGGAGATAAAACCTTCAAACCCATTTTGTCCTGTCTGGGACAGGTCTTGCTTAGAAATGTCTTCGGGCACTTCCATATTCCTTAAATAAGCAGTCAGGAATGCCCTCCTGGCTCTTGACACCTCCCAGAACAAATTATTTTTGGGACACTGGAGAATGTGGCTGCTTTATGAAGGTTACTCCAGTCCTTCATTTATTTATGCATGGTCATTTTAAAGCCCTTCTGGGACACAAGTTTCACAAACAAACAGCAGTAAATTCTTACGTAAATATTCTGTTTTGGCTCTCCCTCCCTCTGTACCCACTAGAATTTGTTAGAGAGCTCCAGCAGTGCAATGCTAGCCACATGAACACAAAATACTCACCACATCTTCTTCGGTCCATGCACAAATATCAAAGGAGGGCAGCAACTGTGTGAGAGATACGAATTGAAAAGAAAATTGTCTGACCATTTTCCTCCCCTCTACCCAAATTTTACTCTGGTGGCTGATTTTATTTGGTTCCATATCCCCTGCAAAGGGCAGGACTTTAGGCTGTGTTTCTCATATTGACAACCTAAACCCTTGGGGTCCCACCGAACACAGGCTGGTTCAAACAGCACAGTTGCAGTGCCAAGTCATTCCACCACTTTATGTAGATAAAATTATCAGTAGATCTCTGATAGAAGCAATTTAGGAAGCAAAAGTAAACCATCCAGTGGCAAGGGACTCTACAGCTGCCTCTTCTCTTGGCTCGTGACACTACGGGAAGGCTTTTACTATGACTTCAGTACCGCCTGATTTCTGCAATGAAAACATGGTAACTGTGATTCTCTCCCCAGTGAGAGGATTTTCTGCAGAAGGAAGGAAAATTGTCACTACACAGCAGTGAAAGCAGAGTTCAGAGTTGGGCCACTGTGGCTAGTCTTCCTGTACACACAGGTCTTGTTTGGCTTCTGCCAACACTTTGTAACTGCTCCTCTGAGGCTGGGGGAGTGCAGCACTTTCCAGCCTCCTCCAGTTCTGCAGGCTAGGTGGAACACACTTTGTTGTATGCAAGATGGTGTTAGCTCTTGAAGCACAAGGAAACCACAGAGGATGCACAGGAGAATGGCTGCATTAAGCGAAATTCTGGGATAATTTGAAGACTGACACAGGAGAAGACGTCACTGTAAAACTGATTGCCATTTTACTCATTCAAGCATATTGTATCCCAGGCTTCACCTTCTTGGCATTTTTATCTGGCCCTTAACACTATTTGGTATATATGTAATTGGGACTCTCAGTGTCTTCCAAAGGCTCAATATCATGATGTATTTGCCAACCTATTCAATGTACATAGCTGACTTATGAGAGAGTCAGCACAGTTACCCACCACCCCCCAAGACTTTGTTACCTCCTTCAGAAAGCCCTGCCATCCACTAGCTCTCCAGCCCTCATCCACAGGCCAGGCATGCCTCCATCCAGCTAGAACACTAAGCCCCATAGGCAGAGTTGCCCATCATGTACCTGAGCACTTCCCTGGCTCTCCAGGCACCAGACCAGGTGTAACTTAATTCACCCACAATTTTCAGCCATCTCTGTGAAATAACCCTTTGCAGCACCCACATGAAACTCCCATTGAAGGACTTGTGACTGCCCAACGCCCCTTGACTTCTGCCTCTGTATCTATGACCTTTTACTGCCCATCCCACTTTGAGGACTCATCAGATCCTCTTCCTCCTCCTCCATCAATGTCTCAAACAAACCTTGCTGGGCACAAACCACCCATGAGACCAGCTGAAGCCATCTTTGTGAGGAGGACCTAGCAGATTCCCAAATCCATCCCTTCATACACTGCTTCCCCAAAGGGGTCAGAGCCAACAGCATGAGGGTTAACTGGCAGAAGGGAAGATGTGTCTGCCAGAGAAAAAGAGACCTTGCTGACTTTTTATCTCTACACCACACTTCCAGCCAATCTTCTCAACCTATCTGCTGTTAGTCTGGCACTCCCTATGCTAGCAGCTACCTGCAGCCTAAGCAGGATGCTATGGGGCAAAAGTAGTGCTGGGGACAACATCTGAGTATGAGGGAGAGCAAGCGATAATCGTAAACACCCTTCAGAAGGCAGTGGGTCGTCCCTTTGGCAGGTATTTATAGCCAAACCTGCTGGTGCTGCAGGATGAGCTTGGTACAATCATTTTTACAACTGAATCATTTACAGCACAAGTCCAATATTGCATTTTTTGTTACACAATGGATCTTTCCACCTTCTCCCGTGTTTAAATATAACCAGTGGCAGAATATGTTCTGTAGTATTTCAATTATAAAAAAATAAATAATTGGACAATAAAGGAGAAATGTCACACAGTCAGTAATAGGAAAAGTGACTTAAACCAGCAGACAATACAGAACCTCTTGAAACACCAGCATTTTACACAGGGACACAGATGCATTAAATTTACTGTCAAAATGTTTATTGCAAAATAGAAGTTTGGAACAAAGAGAAGCAAAGGAAAAAGTTCACATCAAAAGAAAGTTTATGACACCAATCGAGGAAATTTAATACATTGAATGATTTTTTTGTTTGTTTGCTTTGGTTTTACACTGGAAAATCAAATCCACAGTGTCAATAAAACAAGACATCATATGTCAAGTGCAATAAAGAGAATAACTGACGCTGCAAGGTTTTACCACACAGAAGTGTAACATCGCATGTTCCACACAAATGATATATTCAGTTTACAGCACAAGAGTTTTGGCACAGACACTGCACTCAGCTTTGCTTTCTCAGAAGGGAAAATGAAGTTTTCTAACACTGTGAAAATGTTTTCTATTCAAATTTCAGCAGTTCACACTTGAAGTGTAAGTAGCATTGACTCCTAGTATTCAGTACAAAACTTCTTCAGTAGTGCAAAAGCAAGAAATGCAGTGGACTATATCTGACTTTAAAAGGCATTATGAATATTTAGCACAGAATATAAAATGTTTAAAGAAGTTGTTGGTTCTATATTTTTAAAATTAAATCTTCACACATCAGAAACCTCTGTGCAGATTTTACAGTGTACACTGAGTTGAAGTCTGGAGAAAAAGGGAAAAGGTCACTCCTCCGGATTCCTACCAGTGCATTTTAAGGGCTATGAAAATTACTAAATAAACTTACTTTTCTACCTGAACATTTTACCTAGGACTGTAGTTAAAACCTCTGTCAAGTTAGAGGTCTTATTAAAAACCTGTAAAAGTTGCCTGATTACAGAAAAAGGAACTACAGTACTAAAGACACACAGCAATGCTGCTGGATGCTTAACAGCTACATGCATGCTATGGATTTACTGCTACTGCTGAAAGCAATATAAATCATTATTGCATCAAATATTTAACTCAGAATAACCACTTTAAAATCCAGAAGGAAAGGGTATCACAACATCTAAGAAAACCACTAGAACAATAAACAAATGTGAAGTCAAGAACATGACTGTGTGACAAGGAGCTGCACCAGACCTCACCTTCTGGAAGCGTTCCCCATCTAGAGGGGACAAGCTCCAAGTCAGGCAGTGCACAGCTAGATGGGGATGCATCACACCTACACACCATACCTTAGGACACTTGCTACCCCAAGGAATTGTTGGGGTGATCGTCACAAAAATGACTAGAACAGAAGTTTTCCTCCATTAATTCCCTGTTCCATTTTTTCCCCACTGCTGAAGGAAAAGAAAGGGAGTTGAACATCTTGTCTTGGTCCCAGCTCACCCTGTATCTTTAAGCAAGCCAAAAGCCAAACATCACCACTCTTCTCTTGGGCCATTTACCTATTGAAATCAACACTGGCAATATAATAGCCAGGTAAAACCACAAAATTCAGGCCTGGTTTGGACCTTTTCCACCATCAAATGCAGCAGTATTGTTTTACTGCATATACCTCCAGGGCTTTATGGACAGTAGAAAAAACTGGGATCCCAAAAGGCCTGGTGGGGACTAGTGAGCTGAGAGGTGTACAAGGCATGGGAAGACTTCTGGTGGCTTTGCTCATAGCACAGAGCAGCCACAGAAACACCTTCTGGGTTTGGTTAATGCTTTCATAAGCTGACACGCTATGTGGCTGTGGAGTGTTGTAGAGATCTACATACTCCGGTGATGATACAGGTAGAAGACTGACTGGGGTTGCACTGCGGAACAAAATCTGGTGTGGAAGATGAAATACTCTGACCTCCCCAACCAACATACCTGCCCACCAGAGCTGCTTTTCAAACCTTAATCTAGTGAGAAGCATATCAGAGGCAGAAACAACACAATTTCATTCTCACATATTATTTTTGGCTTGTAAACTGGAGACATCTCGTATGAAAGTCACCACAGAGAAGTAAAAATGCAATCAATCCCATTATTTTTTTTTAATGAGCATAGCCAGTATCCCAAGTATAACACTACCTTAAGACAACTGCATCAGAAGTGTTTGTCATGATACCACATCTACAATTTGGAGACCACCTTTGCTACTTTTAAACTCAAGTAATTTTTACCAGAGTTTAAATTTTTCCTTAATATAGCTTAAAATGCTTGACCAATAATGGATGGGGAAAGAAAGGAGAAGAGGAAAAAAACCCTATTTGTTTCATTAAAAAATACTGGAACTAAGTAGACAGCAGAAATTCCTATGAGCATGCTAGCAAATTCTGATATTTTGTTGAAATAAGTTCTATGCCTGGCTAAGCACAAAACCTTGAAGACAGACTTGAATCTTGTGATTTTGCAATTATAAAGCCCCTTGTCACACTACTTAAGGACTACTTTTACTTCCATAAGGACTGGATTTTCCAGTTAAAACCCATGCAAATATAAATGTGCACAAAGTGCTTTGAGATTGTCAGATGCTAAAAAAGTGCAAAACATCAACACTAGTGACAGATTTCTGGGATTTTTATTGGGTTTAATACTAAATGTATTGAACCAAATTTCATTTTCAGTTAAAGCCGTACAATCCTACACTGCTTGTGTGGTACAGTAATTTATGCACAATGACATACATCTTAAGATCTAAAGTGCACATACTAGATTACACAAATCCATCAAATCTTCCTGGGTACAAAGTGACAGTGATAAAAATAGTATAATTGCTGTGGGTGTTAGCAGATGCAGACTTACAAAAATAGTACAAATCAGCACTGGAAACTGCCTACTTGCTCTTATTTCTATTTAATTATTTGCACATCAATATCCCTTTTTCTCCCTAAAATCAGGGTGCTTTGATGGGCCTGAGAAGCCATCCTTACCTGTATCGAAGAAGCAAGTTTCTCCTTGGGATGCTCTGTAAACTTGTTAACATCATTAAAATCACAATTCTGTCATGAGAAAAGCTTCCTGATACAAGAGGGTTGACTTCAAGCCAATGGATTTGCAACTGTTAGGAAGAAGGTGGAATGTGGAATGACATCCTACAGAAATTAAGCATCTTGGAGGGTCTCATCCTGTGCAAACTGAGTGGAGTAGGCTAGCTCAAAGCACAGTGCTTGCTGCCTTGCAGGTTACTACACCAGTGCTGATGCTTAAAGATAAAACAGTTCTCTCTCACAACCCAAAGACATGCCCACTTGTAGCTCTAGAAAAACTCCTTCAAAGAACTTTCTGTTTTGTTGAGTGAACACATAATGATTTCAGGCCTGCTATTATCTAATGTATCTATTTTCCTCTAAGCTATCTACAAAAACACTGTAATATGTAGGTTAGAGCTGTGTAACAGGCAAGCCTGTAATTAAAGAAGCCACTCAAAACCAGAAGTTTTCATAAAAGAAACCCCTCCAGTAATTGAGAATGAAATTTTGATGACTTATTTTGATGACTACAGCTGAACCAGACAGTAAGGTTTTTCTTTTGAAATGCTGCCCTTCTTCCTTGGGCAAATATTTTACAACATCTTCCTTTCTAACCTCCATTTGTGTTTGCACTGGTTTCCCTCCCTCCTTCTGCATCACCACTAAAGGGGTCATCAGGAGAAACGTACTTGCTGCTCTCAACAAAAGTGCCTGGAAGACAATTACTGCAGCAGATTGTTACACACTGAGTTTTACAGTAAGTCACAACAGCAGTGGCAACACTTTAGAAGTGATTTAGCTGCAAAATCAGGTATGCAGAGAATAGTAAATACTCCTCACGTTACTGCCATCAGGGAGAATGTCACATAAGCCACAGAAGTAGGGCCCAACCTGAAATGTCATTGTGGCTTCTCTTTGTCCTTTCACAAGGGGAGCACACACTGTTTAGGAGATGCAACAGAATCGCAATTTACTAATAACTGTTTTACTTTCAGGTGCAAGAAAAAGCCCACCATAGTTAATGAGGCTTCCTGGATTTACATTAACCTAACTGAAAATGAGCTTCTAGATCACAGTATCTGATAACAGATGCAGAGGTCTGATCGCAGTTCACTTTGCCAGACTGCATTATATACACATGTACGTACACGAGAGGAAAAAAAAGAGCAAATCATCTACCAACAGGGATTATCTGGATTATGCTGTTCTACATTTTTTAAACTGTGTATTTAACCAACCCCTCTCTTGCCCTCAACCAAGCTTCTCTTGTCCTAGAAACATGTTTGTGACTTCCCACAATGCTGCCTTGAAAAAGGCTTTAAATTAGAAACACAGCAAACCCCTTCACTGCAAGAGTAACAAAGAATGGGTTGGAAGGAATAGTGAATCTGAAAATACAAGTATATTCTTATGACTGACAACCAAAGGTGTAAGGGAAACAACAAAAAAACACAAAAGAAACTGGAAGTACATTAATGGCATTAAAGGCATTGATATTTCCCACAGTGTTTTCAGATCTTTAGTTTATCAAGCCATAGTTTCTGTAATCAGGCATCAAGAATTATAGATATAATCACAGTTCTTAAAATAATAATAATCTCAATTAGTTTGTAAAGTTTAGTTCCAAATTTCACCAAAGCAAAAATAAGTCAGCGCAATCTGCACAAAAACATGTCTTTCTACATACAGACATGCTCAGCCTGAAAAAAGTCTCACTTTTTTTTTTTTTTTCTTTTACAGGATTTAAATAGACCAAACTGACAGGATTCTTGTTCTAAAACTTTACTGTTTTGCTTTGCTAAAACTGATTTCAGGGTTAATTCTGTAATTGATTTCATTCACTGCTATCATCTGTGTCATCAAAATCATCATCATCATCATCGTCATCTGACCAGTCAAATTCACTGAAACCCAAAGCCATGTTGATTTTCTTTCCTTTTCTCATAGAGGTGGTTTTAGAAGAATTCTTTTTGGCTTGCATGTTTATCTGCATCCCAGAATGCAGGACAGATCCTGCTTTGTTCAGAGAGAAGATATCCCCAAAGCCCGTCATCATCAAGGCCTTCAGACTTTGGTTCATGCCAGCTACCTCCCCGTTACTCGTTGCTGTGATCTGACATGACATCTCTGCACTGTTTGATTCCTCTGTTTTAGATTCAAAGTAAGACTCCTCAGACATTCTTGCAGCAAGAGGTAAGAGAAACTATTTAAAGGAGGAAAGGACAGAGCAAAAGTGAAAGTTAGAACCAATTTAAAAATCGAGGAAAAAGACACCACTAGATTAGTTGGCAATCAACAGAAAGCACAACGATTAGTGATTCTAAACATGGAGACCAAGTATGAATTCATTAAACCAGGCAGCTTCATTCTGGGCTCACTGTTCTTAAATGAGAGTGCAAAATCACAGTCTCGCATGGCACCAACCACAGGTAGCAGAGCTTTCATGACAAAAGAAGGTTCAAACTCTTCAATCCTTCATTTTGTACAGTGTAAAATACAATGTGACATTTCCCAGCCAGGTGGACTGGCTCCCAAGGCAATGCAAATACAACTGAAGTCTGAGTGAGTTGCCTAATTGAATTTTTCAGGATTGAAGAATAAACTATGTTAAGATCAGAGAACTCAAACAAGCTACCAAAGCTTGGTGCAGAAGAAGCAGCCCTCTAAATATCAGAAATAACAGCAGCAGCATTATTTGCATGAAGACTGGGTTTGAAGTTATGCTCAAAAGGAGAGGAAGAGGTCACCTGCGATGGCCGCAATCAGAAATGAGCCTCTCACCTCTGGCCTTCCAGCCAGCACCCATGTCTTGCTTCTGGAAGCTGTCCCAGAGAGCAGGGAGGAGCAGGCAGGGGAAGGGGAGCTGTTTGGTCAGCTTCTTCAACTTGGTTGCTTTTTTTTTTTCCTTGTAGTATCAATAGGTATCTGCTATTTGGTCATATATCATACTAAATCTCTACCAATTTAATCTCCACCTACAGATAATGACATTTTCCTGACCCAATCTGTAATAACAAATGAAAAGTGCCCTCTCTAGCTAAGTAATGATTAATGCCTCTTCAAAGTGGCCAGGCTAGTAACCTCTGTGGTGTGTGCTTGATCTCCACAGGGAGTAAAATCTCAGGATTTTCATCCCAAATTAAACTATGTACTAAAGCTACAGCAAAGAAGCTGTGTGTGAATGCCTGAACTGGCCTTTTCTTCCAAAGCTGTTCACAAAACTACCTGCCCAAAAATCACGGTTTTCCACATTTTTTTTTTTTAACTTAATCAGAAAACTGACTAAATTGGTCACAACATATTACAGAGGTGAGGATAGTGATGCCCTGGTCTGTAACACAGGATGCTTTATGGCTAAGCTGCTCAAAGAGTGCCCATTTATTGGCAAACCCACTTACACTGAGATATTGTCTATCACTAAAAACGACAATATCTGTCTTTTGTTCATCTCCAACTTTCCTTGCTTACATAGGTTTTATATTAGCATTGTGGTTAATAAAAGTTAGTGATCTTGGTTTAAAAAAATGAAAACAAAATTAAGATGCCCTAAATACTCTTCATGTGTCCTATGGCTAAGCCTCTGTACCCCCAGCTGTACAGGAAAATCTACTACACCATCACCAGAGAACTACTTGAATCAAGGATACCAAAAGCTCCTACTGATAAGGAGAACTAATATTTTAAAACCAAGATCTACCCACAGCAACAAGATGCCCAGCACATATGATTCAGCGCCAGGTAGTTCTTCCATCAGCTATTGGAGTTTTAGTCACTTCAAATCCAGGGAAAAGCATCCCCTGACATACAGGAAGAATTCCATATAAAAATCAACATGGCTGCAAAACAACTTTCCTCTAAAACACATTTCTGGGTCAGTGCCTGGCAGTGGGCAAGCTGCAAATGGGCCATAACTGTGGCTCACTTGATGAGTTATAATCACCTTACTTCCTCTGTATTTTGCCGTCTCATTATCTGAATAACAGCTCTTTGTCTTTGGTGCTGTACTGCATATGACAACTATCATGAAGAAACTTCTACAGATGGCTGGGATCCCCAATCTCTGTACAAGCCACTGTTCTTAAATGATCACCTGCAGGTGCGCAGCATCAAAGGTGAAAGTCTGGATTTCACGTCTTGCTCACTGTCTACCTCTAAATATGAGTTTCAGCTTAGCTACATACACTGCCTTCTTAAAGTTAGATCTCCTGTCAAAAGAAGTCTCCCATTTCACTACAGCTGTAGATGTATTTTACTCCTTCAAGAGGCTCTAGATTCCCTTGTGCAAGAGGCTCTTCGAGATCTGCACAAAGGTAACTTGCAGAGATCAGACTCGAAGCTGCCTGTTGTGTAAGACACCACAGAAACAGGGTCAAAACAAAAGCAGGGAGAAACACTACTTTCACAGAAGTTCTAAAGATTGGCCTCATCCTTCTCTCACACTGATGTATGTAAAGCTGTATTTTACTCTTTAGAGTAGGAGCAGCCTTCCACTCATAGCCACTTATCATGCAGGATGAACCTTCTACCAGCCCTAAAACACTGGGGAATCAAGTGGCAATGACAGCTTCCCTATTCTCCTTTCACTTGGTCTGAGCTTCTCCTCCTGCACATCACTTTAATAGTATCTGCTGGCCTCTGGTCTTTGCCACAGAGCAAAATGAAGAAGTGACTGCAGAGCTTAGAGCAGGGATGACAGTACTAGCTAAGACACAACAAGGGCTAGTGTTAGAGAAGAACCAGGTATAAGCCTTGTGGGCACCCTAAGCTGTGTTATTAGCTCTGGTTGCTGTATCTTTACTACTGTTTTTACAGTCAGGATAGCTTAAAAATCGAGCAGTGCACCTCCCTGTTGCAATCCTCCACTTTGATACGGCTGAGCAGACGCACTTTGAATTAAGGGATGGAGGGAGACACTTGACTCCAAGGGTTACAGCTTGCAGCAGAATGCCTAGGTCTATTTTGTAAATGATTCACAGCTATGAATTTAAAAACATGGTTGCATTTTTAACCAGTGCCTTAGAGAACTTCATTTGCTATAAAAAAAAAATTGCTGGAACAAGCCTATTTTTGCTAGTGTGTCAATTTTTTTTCCCACAAAAGGGTTTTTTCTTAAAGCCATTCCATGTAACAGTTCATTAAAGATCTATGGAAAAAACAAATGTATATCTCCCTATTAGAAGAAACTGCATTTAAATGCAATAGGAGAGTTGGATTAATGTTATGCAGAAAGACAGTTCATGCTTAGCACACTATGCCTTAGCACAATGCTTTATTCTTTCAGCAATGCCAGCTTTAAGTGAAAAGTAGAAGTCATAAGCAAGTTCAGCCTAAAAAACCCTAGGGCCTTGCTTGTGAAAAGATTTGCTCATTACGGCTGTGTCTCATGCTGTGCTCAGGATAGATGATGGCCCACAGCTCAGTTACTGAAAGTCTGCAAGCGTTAAAGCAGGCATACAGGTATCTACTGAGAGCATACAGTATCTGCACATAGGAAAACAGTAATTCTTCATGATTTCATTACAGCATGTTCACAGCTGGAACATGAATGCAACTTCATTCAAACAACAGCACTAAGCTATGCCTTAAAAACAAGTTGTATGTAAATGGATCTAGCTGGAATCAAGATTATAAGCAGGATAAAATTGTGTGTAACAAGAATCATACACTACTGCAATCTCAGTTTAGTATTTGTTTTGACTAGTGCTTTAAAAACAAGAAGCAGGTAATGTGGTATTTTTCGTAACAAAAATTCTGTTGCTACACATCTAGACATACACTAACTCTGAGGTCTTCCCTCAGCCAGCCAATAAAGAGCACTGTATTTTGTTAAGAAATTCAAGATAACCCATGAATTTTTTGTTGTTGTTGTTGTTCTATTAATAGAAATGCGCTGATCCTAACAGCTACTAACTGGCCAGTGCAAGTATGTTAACCGTAATTATGAACAAAGCCCTAAATTAACACTTCAGATTTTGACCCTCTTCTTCGCAGAATGGAAATTTGCTTCTTCTCAAAGAAAAAGAACAGAATAAAACCAAAAAAATCTACATAGGTTTCTGCAAGAAACAAATGCTTCTTACATTTAAGATCAAATCCTGCATCCATTAAAATCATCAACTTTCTCACTGAAAAATTAATTTACTGAATGCAATCAACTTTTAAAGCTGAAAAGAGTAATTCAGTGAGAAGCTACTGCAGTGCCTATGATACAACATGAACTGTGAGTAATATCTGATATCTAATGTATTAAATTGATTTTTTAAAAACAGTAAAGTTATTTGCAGTGATGTAATAAAACAGACTTTAATTGACCCAAAGGAATAACTAGAGAAAACAGGGTCACTCTTTTCTTGGTGGGTCTTTAGCTTTACATAGACAAAGCTCGAAATACTTTTCAAAGTAAGAATTATTGTCTACTTACAGGAGTATTGGATTGTTCAGTTAACTTCTGCTCCCACATCTTCAGACGTCGCTCACGTTCCTTTAGTTCCTGCTCTTTAAAGCTCAGATCACGCTCCAGTTTCTTTAGTCTTTCTAAGGTTGCCTCAATTTCACATCTGCATGGAGACAATTTGTTACGTCTTGTCTTTTCCTGACAGATATAAATTGTTCATAATTCCCACTTGAATGTTAATTAAATGTGAATGGCTGAAAAGTACAATACTAACTCAAGCAGTTCATTTAATTACCAAATGCAAAGCTTTAAGAAAACTGCCAATGTTTATACTTCAGAATAACCATAATACTTTCAACTGAAAAAAATATTTAAAAGAATAAAACGCCATAAAACAGCGTTTTAAAAAAAAAAAAAAAGCCACCTTTTCCCTCAACATCATGATACATGATCTTATTCACAAAGAAACTGCAGTAAGAACTGGTAACAGGACAATCATAAGAAGCCCATTTGCCTGGGTTTATAACCTGGCTATAAATATTAATTGGACTTAAAAAACACAGAAGTAGCACTGGGATGTTTTTCCCACTTAATTTCCTCTTTCTCTAGGTGAAGATATAAGAGCAAGAATATACACCATGGTTTATATGGTCCTGTAAATGGTTACAAATACAAGCTTCTCAAGTTAGGAACAGTTAGTAAAATGATTTGGTTTACTTTTCTTTGCTTCTCAACACACATGCAAAGTGTGAAAAATAAGAAAGGCAGAAAGTGAAGGCAATAGTCTAAGAAGCTTCTGATACCACCTTTACCAAGTTATACTGTGTGTACCTTATCCTTCATAAAGTCATTTCCTTTGACATGCTTTCTGATGGACAGTATCTTTTAAACACGTGAACTAAACTGCTCTTGGAAAAGAATTTAACAAGTTTTGCCCTACAAATGCATGGGTGTACATTAAAAGGTACAGAAGAATGATTCTGATGCTAAATTCAGCCACATTTTTCCTTATGGGATAACCAAAGAAAAAACTCCTCTTTGTACAGAGGTTGTTATTTACACTTGTCTTTTCTGTGACTGTGGGAACAGTCCATCACAGTGTTTCGTCTTCCTCCTATAGAGGACTCAAGCTCCTAAGAAGACAGAGAACCTAAGGAGCTCTGAAGATAGCTATTGGGACTTTGCAATGCAAAATCTTCTGCTCAAACTTTCACAACTTCTTCCCTTTGTAAAGACACTGCAAACAAAATTTTCTCCTCCTGATGTTTTCAAAAAGAAAATAAAAGGACTAACAGAGTTAGTTATCATTTCTATTTGGGGGAGGGGAACAATAAGAAAAAAGATGATTATTTCTTCCTGTAAATCTCCTGTCCTAACATGGAATCATTAAGCTCTTCTCAAGTATCAGCTTAAAGGAGTTCAAGCTCTCAGTGTGGGAAAATGCTTACCCAAATAGCCTATTTAAACAAATAAAATTATTTAAATATTCCAAATCTTATAGATTTCTTATTTTAATAAGACATCTCTATCAGAGAGTAATACAGAGTACACTGAAAGGATTAGGATTCAGAGATGGAACAACTAGCAAATTCTACTGCAAACTAACACCATGCTTAATTCTACTGAAAAAAAAAATCAGCCACCTGGGCCAAAAGCATTTATCACACTTAAACCCTGCTGAGTGAGCTGTTTGATGTGGTCATCAGAAAAAATGCCCCTCACAATTACTATGCTTCAGATTTCAAGCAAAATTTCCTCTCATATTTAGGCATGCAAAGGTCAAGTCTGATCTCTGTTCTGAGTGGAAAGTGGTCACACACCCCAATAAAGAGAAGGTAAAGGAGCAAAACTAAAAAGTACTGGACAGAAGGTCAGGAAGTGACTCCTCTCCACACATTTATTTCCCTACCATAAACCCTTTCTCTCAGGTGCAACATGTACCATGCAATCTACCATGGGAACCACAGAGCAATCTGAGGATAGTTGCAAGTGCTGCTTTTCTTAAGTTTGTTTCTAAACATCACTGCTACTTATATGAAACATGTAGTTTTCAAAAATATGTAAATTAAGCTATCTTCTAAATAACATCCTGCACTAGGAAAGTCCTGGTAACAATAGCCTTCTATATGTCAAAACTCTATTTTGTGCTGTAATTACCTCTCTTCATTAGACAGAAACTTCTTTTATAATGAAAGGTCAGTCTGAGAAAACAGTTGCACTCTGAAAAATAATTCCACCGTATAATAAAACTGTAATTAAAGAGAAAGCTACTGTACATTGCCCAGTTAATGAGTCTTACTTCATAAATGAAGCAGCTTGAAATATTATACACAGTAAAGCATGTGGATTTGTTTGCTTCTGTAGTTCTCTAGTCTGAGTTTACTGGCTTTTCTAGAATAATCTCATTCTGTGACATTAAAGAACATATACTGTACTACTGAAAACCATAATGATTGACAGCAACAGATTAAAAACAATGGCTGGCATTTGTTTATATGTCTTGAATTGCTACTAATACACGAATACAAGTATCACTAATAGACTATTTTAATCATCAGAACAACCACTCATGGAGAGAGGATGGAAGAAGAAATGCAGTTAGAATATATGATTAAATGCAAAGAAATGTGATCTCTCACTGAATTAGAACATCACTGCTTCATTACTAATTTTTTTCCTACTGTGATCACAAAAACACAGATTATTAGGAGTTGGAAGGGACCTCAAAAGATCATCTAGTCCAACCGCACTGACAGAGCAGGATTCCCTAGACCAGGTCACACAGAAGCGCGTCCGGACAGGTTTTGAATATCTCCATAGGAGACTCCACAACCTCTCTGGGCAGTCTGTGCCAGTGCTCTGGCACCTGAACTGGGAAAAAATTTCTACGTGTATTCACACGGAATCTTCTATGCTTCAGCTTACAGCCATTGCCTCTTGTCCTGTCACTGGGCTCCACTGAGAAGAGCCTGACCCCATCCTCCCGACACACACCCTTCACATACTTAAAAGCACAGATGAGGTCACTCCCTAGCCTCCTCTTCTCCAAGCTAAAGAGACCCAGCTCCCTCAGCCTTTCCTCAGCAGGAAGATGTTCCACTCCCTTCATCATCTTTGTGGCTCTGTGCTGGACTCTTTCAACCAGTTCCCTATCCTTCTTCAACTGAGGGGCCCAGAACTGGACACAAGATTCCAGATGCGGCCTCACCAGGGTAAAGGGGAAGAAGAACCTCTCTTGACCTATTAGCAACACCCCTTCTAATACAGCCCAGAATCCCATTGGCCCTTGTGGCCACAAGAGCACTCTGCTGGCTCATGCTCATCCTTCCATCCACCAGGACCCCCAGATCCCTTTCCCCTTCACTGCTCTCCAACAGGTCAGTCCCTAACCTATACTCATACATGGGGTTGGTTTTTCCCAGATGCAAGACTCAACACTTGGCCTTATTGAATCTCATTAAATTTCTCCCTGCCCAACTCTCCAGCCTGTCTAAGTCTCACTGAATGGCTGCACAACCCTCCAGTGTGTCAGCCACTCCACCCACTTTAGTGTCATAAAAGTGACTTGAGAAAGAGCTCCAGAAAGATCACAGAATATGAGCTTAAACATAGAACTAAATTGCACAGGTCTGTTTTAAGACAGTGGCCCAGTTCAATTACATAGTAAAAATGTGAAAGGTGAAGGGTAAAATGGTTAGGGAAAAAAAAAATACTGAATTATTTTAAGGAAATGGTAGAATAGGTAGGTTAAAATGTTTTCATAATATGAACATCAAGAGCAGTAAATATTGCAAATAAGACCACATTAAAGATAGGTCAAAATGTCATTTATCTTATTCACCTCTGCTAGTCATATATATACTTAGCCCACTCTCAGCTCCACACCAGCCAGTCAGAGAAAATTGAGGACTCCTCTTACTTGCTGGTACAAATGCCTTTTTTTTGCATGTCTCACCTTGCCTTTTTGTTAAAGAGCGCGAAAAAAATGTAATCCAGCTTCTCTGAGCTTTGATTTGCTTGGTAAGTGCAGTATCCCTAAGAAAATGCAGTATCTGGATCACTAACTTAGAGGTTCCTCAAAGGAACAACTGCAACCTCTGTTTTTCCCAAGACCACCCTTTTCCAGGGCTCTGATAGCCAGGCTTCATTAAAATTCCCTAGTTCTTAGTAACACATCTCATTCTTTCTCTATTGCTGGTTCAACTACCTTTTTGCAAATCACTATGGGATAAAAACCCAACAAAATTAAAACAATGAGTAAAAGCAAAGACTTTTCAATGCAGAAGCTAAAACAAATTAAACATTCGTTCAACTGTTGTCTTAAATTGTTTTGGTCTGCTTTAGCTTATCCCTTGAGATCACTTTATGCATATAAGTCTCTCATCTACTTTAACTTGCACATTTTCCATCTATTTGGCTTACCCTTCGTAAGCATCTCCAGACAGACACAGCTTTTGCATCAGGGAAGGCAACTGTTACCAGAATTCAGGTAAGCAGGTGCCCCTCTCACCCAGCTTCTGAGCAAGTCCCCACATGACTTGAGCTCCTTCTGCACTTTGTGTCTTCATTTCAGCTTAATTCAGAAATCATCTTTGCTTTCAGGCAAACCATGTCCCATCAAGAATTCGTATTTTCCCTCTCATATTTTTTTGTCTCCAAGTTATTTATTCTTTTAACATAAGACTCCAGGTAATAAGTTTTTCTGTGACTTGATAGTGCCAAAGAAGTTTTTCTTTCTACGTTGCTTTTCATTAACATCGTGTTAGCTATTCCTCATCTGAGAAACTCAGGTGCATCAAAATAAAATTTGCAAGAAAAACTTGTGCTACCTCCCCACTCCAAGAAATGAATCAATTTAGTAAAAGAAGTTTAATGTTACCAAACATCAACTAGCACAACTTTCATTCTGCTATATTGGCAAGATTTAAGTAGTTACTTGTTTTCCCTAAAGAAATTTGAGTATGTGCTTATCTTCTAAGTAGGTATTTTTACCATACAGGGGTGTATAAGAAACCTCTCACTGGGGAACGTTTTTCTTTCATCCCTCCTTGCGTTCTGTCTGCTACCAAAACCACAATATGATGTCCAGAGTCTGTATAACTAATGGCGGCCAAGAAATAAGTTTTTTACACTTCAAATACGCGATATTTCTCCCAAGCCTTACAATACAGATTTGGGGGGCGAGAGGGAACACTAGTACATTGTAAAATCAACGCCACAAAACGTTGACAAATACTTGAGAACCATCCGTCAGGCAGACCGCGGGCCGCCGGCGGTCCCGGCCCCACGCTCCGGCCCCGGCGAGGCGCAGGTCGGCACTGTCGCCAGCAGGTGGCGCGCTGCCGCCGCTGGCGGTCCCTGAGGGCTGGGGCCTGCAGCCGAGTCAGGGCAGCAGCAGTCCCACCCCCGGAACAGGCTATTTATACTCCCACCATGTGACCGGGAAGCGTCCCATCACTTTTTCCACTCGCCCAGTTAAAAATTATACGTTTTGCTTTTCCTTGGAAGTCTGCGGAGGAAAGGTGGGATGCTGGGTTTGATCCAAGTCTCGTTCCTGTGTGCTCTCCCCCATCCCCTCCGCCCACCCCTGCTCCAGATTTCTTCGACTCCTGCGCTGACTGCAGGCAGAGAAACTTGCAGTATTTCTGCTCCCAGCTTACCTGGAGCAGGGCCAGCGCTTCTTAATATAGACTAAGGCACGATCGTCTGGTAAAAATCTTGTGCCTATGCAGATCTGTTTTCAGTTTTCCAAACAGAAGGATGTGCTGGGCAGCAGCAAGCTTTCCAACAGACAAGTAAGCTTAGGGGACAGGCTTTTAGGTTTTTGCATATACAGAAAATAGCCTGAAACTTTTACTGTAAGACTGTGTAACTTAATAAAAATTTTACCAAATCTCATCTCCACTTGTAATCATTTATGAATAAAAATTACAGTCAGCCACAGGTAAAATCGTATGCTCAAGCAATGCTGATGCACTATGCAAAACCAGGGTTGGCCTGGGCATATATTGAATACGTGCACACAAAGCCTATACAAGGGTGAGAATACACAAAAAATGGCAGAAGACACGCAAGTGAAGACAAACAATTTCATCTTTTTTAAATATAAGCACATGCCTATACACTTTCCATGCAAATTGCATCAAATGTATACCCGAGTCATTTTGCCCTCACACTATTGACTGAAAACGCGTAATGATTCTGATTCTGTCAAATTGGCTTTAAGATGTCAATCACAAAACCATAAATATCATGATACCTAAACCAGTGTAAATATAAACGTAGGGTACAGCTAAGTGTATTGGCTCCTAATACAAGTTTGACAACATTCTGGGCATTCCTGAAAAACAAGGTAAGTTAACATTCTAAAAATACCTGAAGCAGATATTTTCTACCAATACATCATCAGAGTCTGATGTCTTTCTGAAAACAATATGGACTCATACCATTTCAGTAGAAAGCCATGTTACTTCACCCTGAGAGGAAGGAAGTAAACTTACCTCCACTCTGCCTTGTTATGCAGGAATGAGTTACACTGGTCTGGAAGGTTACTGTCATTTGACATAGATTCCAGGATTGAAATGATCTGCTTAAAAGATGGCCTTTTCTGAAGAAGAAACATGAAAACAACATTTGCAATCATATACAACTAGTACTGTGTAAAATTCTTTGCAGAAACTTTCAATTGAAAGACTGCCAGCCACAGAAATGATGATGCTGCCTTCTGAACACAGCATCCTACTGTAAATTTCTAAATTGCTTGTTTTCTTCTTCCCACTGAAGAAAAAGCCCATTTGTTAAAAGTCACACAAGCTACCAGGACTCAACCCTTACCTTAGTTTTCCATATCTACCAGTAAAATCTTCTGTCACTCATTAAGAGCATTAGACAACATCAGTAGAACCAATAACCATAAAGATTCTTAATTCTAAAGTTTCCGCAAGCTAAGAAGGAAAATACTGCCAAAAAGAGAAGCCTGAACCCATTCGCAACTGGTAATTAGACAGATGGCCTTTTACAGGTAGTGACCCAAACTCTTTAATGTGTAAACAAACTATTTAATGCCCCATCAGAAATGGGGTTCTGGCTGTAGTTCTCCTCTTGCAGAGAAGGACATACTTTCCAAATAACTCTCACTTGGCTACCTCAAGAGCAGCTGGGGAAGATGAACACTGAAGCTAGAGGATGGTGTTTTGCCTAGCAGCTGAGCTCATGTCAGCAGTGTCTATGCTCTTCTGCTCCACGATCATTTACTGAACTTTCTGTTCCAAGACTCTCCATCCAGCACCCACTGTGCTCACTAGTCACCGAGAGCTGTTAAAACTTTTCTGTATTTTCTACTTTCCCTTTAGTCCCAAAAGGAAGCTGTGAAGTAAGATAATAACTGAAAACTGAAAACCCCACAGCTAAATGTGTTTCTTGAAAGAACACTGACTCTGTTAGTCTGTTTGACAGACCCCAGACAAGGTTGAGACAAAAGGCTGAAACAAAATGTAGATACATAATAAAGGGATGATGCACATTCTCTCTCTATCGTGCCTGTAATTATACCATTTCTGCTAAAATTACAGATGCCGCAATTAAAACGTGCATTTTAATTTGGGAGCATAAAAACAATTAGGAACAATGCTGAGGTGTCTCTCCCAGGAAGATCCAAGTGATTTCCACATTACAAAAGAAAGACAATTTCTTTATTTTAAATGTCAAACAGCATGAAAAAGTGTCAAATGCATAACAAAAAAAGAGACAAGCTCTCTTGTACTGTAATGCTGCACTATTCGGCTGTAACTGGGGGCTTTGTCATTTTTTAGTCCATCTCAGTGATTTGAGGCAACGGGCAGTTGGATGAGCTATGCAGATTTTCTTTGCAACAGACAGTGCTCACCCTAGCCACCATGTGCTTATGCAATTTGGCCCCTAGTCCAGGGTCCATGGAGCAGAAACCTGGGTGCACCGAGCAGCATGGCATCAGGAGCCTGTTCAGCAGTGTATTACTGGCACTTGTTGATGTAATCCCAGTGTGGAAACCCAGCAAGGTCCCACTCCATTTACAGAGGGACTGAGGGAGACAGCAGTCCTGCCCCTACATGCATGATGCTGCTGAACCTGACACAGCTGAGCAGATTCTCTGAACACTTCCTGGATGAGCATGAACGCCCCAGATAGGGAGTGTGCCGTGCTGGGTGTACAGAGCACAAAATTCATACCTGGCACCAACCAGGACACACAACGCTGGTGCAGTTTTGGGGCATGAGAACCTTTCAATGGCCACCACACCCTTCCTGTTGCTACTGGGCGTGTCTAGTAACAACCCCAGTGGGTGTGAATTGTTGAGGGAATTCAAGAGCCTCCCAAATTGTGATGAAGCTGTGAAGCCAGGAGATCACGACTCCCCACCAATACGTCAGGGTTATTGTTACTGCTACGTACTGTCCAATGGACTCGCTGGTGTGCAATGTGCCTGTACTGAACCAATTCCATTTTCAGGAAGAGATGAAGGGCAAACACCCCCCTGCGGCGTTAGTTAAAATATTTTATGGCTTATTTAGGATTCTTTTACAAAACACTTCCATGAGTTTTGCTTGCCTCTTCTTTCTTGGTGGTATCCTAGGACATATAGGGTAGAGCTCATATTAAGTGAGCACAGCCAACACTACTACCAGGCCTGTCTGGAATAACTGGAGTGAAAATAACAACAGAGAACAGCACTTTTACAAAGGAAAAGGCCAAGTGAAAGCACTGACTGACCAATTTGTGAGGAGCAGCAACACACACACTTTGGGTCCTACACTACAGGTAAAGGAGCTGTTGAGATTTCGCAACTAGAGCTGGAACAAATGCACAATCACACAGTACTGACAAAGCTTGTACGTCTCTGGCTTTCCAATTTCTGCTAACAGCCACCAGCTATCCTGCCAGCTTTGTAGCTGCCAGACTTACAGGTACCAGCCTTCCCTGAAGGCAAAGCTGACAGAAAGACACAAGCCTAGACTGCCAGATGGGTTTTACTGGTTTATTCCCCCTAGGCAAGGATAATTTCCAGTTTAATAAATGCACTCTAAGTGCAGACTGATATCACAGTTAAAACTGGCAAGAAGTGATTGCTGAAATTGTGAGCCCAAGCTGAGCTTTTCTTTTTTTTTCTTAAACAAATAAAAAAGGGCTTTCAGAGAATGACTGCTTAGCACTTTCTAGAAAGTGAGGCATCTCAAGTCATTCCTTATATGAGATTCTTAAAATATTAAGGCATGAGTCGCCTATGACAACTGTTTCCCTTTATATCTGTGATGTCTCATACAAAAATCTTTGAAATATATGCCCCTCTAGAAATAATTCTAGCTAATGTTTTCACTGTTTCCTTCCACTCAGTATTTCTTACTAAGCAAGTCTGCATAAAACCAGAATATTTAATCTATATGGCTCTCCTTTCTTGCTTCTTCTCTGTTCCTAGGTGTCTGACTTCCATTAAAATATTCAGTAATTTATAAATAGTTTTGATGTTAAAGTGGGAATAAACTGAAGGGAGAGATGAAATGAGAAAGAGCCATCCACCTGTGTTTCAAAAGCAAGTATCCCCAGTAAACAAAGGCATCAGTGATGAGTAACCTTGTTTGTACAATTATCTAGTACCCAAGCAAAAGCAGCTTGTTTGGTAAGGATTTTAACATGTGCAAGTAGTTATTTAAAGTACTTAGTTAACACAGAGACTGTTCATTAATAGTTACTGACTTAATTAGTAATGAACATTTTAGTAAAATGCTTTGAACTCACTAGGGACTGGTTTTTTTGACTAGCACTGTTTAAACTGAATAAAGACTGCCATTACAAATATCATGTGAAGCAATGAACTACAGACATTCTTCTCCATGTATAAAGAAATTCTTAAGAATTCAAAGCCAAGTTAATGTGTCTGTTCATTCCCAGGAGGAAGTTATGGTGTGAGCAGCATCTGACACTCCCACTGATCTGCAGCAGCTCTCTTAAGTGTTTTCCTTAGCTCCACAGTAAATGCACATCCCTCTTTTCTAAGGGGTAAGACTCCTAAAGATACCTCATGCTTTCTGCAGGCTAAAAGTCTGCACGTTAGCAATTGCTTTTGAGCTGCAAAAATCCTCGAGCTCATCCCTGCTTGACCTTCAGTAACTTGGTCATGCATCAACTATCTGATATCTTACCAAGAAGGAAACATTACACAGAGCAGCATTTTAGAGGAGTGTGCTCCATCTTTTGGCTTGTGCAGGCCATACAGCCTTTTATCAAGACATTTTGAGAGCTGTAAGCAGCAACCCTTTCCCAACACGTGACTGAATCAGTCAGTCACATGCCCAAACTGTGAGATTACTCCACTTCAGTCATACAAACAAAGCATTTGTAATTGCCTAACAGAAGAGAAGCTATATTGAAAAAGTAGCAAAGAGCAGACTGCCAGAAAAATCCATCTAACATGAGATTCACTCTTTGTCTGCACCAAAGGCACTGCTGGGAACAACACTTCCAGGAATCAGACCCTATCCGCATAGGTGAATGACTCGGGCAGACAGAACTCAGCCTGATGGTTAGGCATCTTTTTATAAGACATGCAGAACCCTCCCTCTCATTGAAAAACAGCAACAGCCTTCTGGACACTTATACATGAGGCTAAAGCAAGCTAGACAACAAGCTGATCTAGTATGTCCTGCAATTACAGAAAAAAGCTCCAGTTTTGTTATTCTGTGGTAGCAACGCTGCTGCTTCGGAGTAGTTATTAAAGACATGTAGTTACCACTGGAAAGTGGTCTTCAGTAACTACTGACCTAGAACTTTAAATAGTCTAGTTGTAGATTCAAAAACTTAAAGCATCCTCTCCTCTCCCTTTTGTGGAAAGGATAAAAGGGATATAGGAGGGAAATGGCATTTAAATGGGTTTTCATGTGGAAACCACACAGTGATGATGGGTCTCAGGCTTTCAGATCCATTCTGTAAGAAAGTAACTCCATGCTTTAAAAACAAAACAAAAACAAACCACCTACAACCCCCCCTCCAAGAAACAACAACAACAAAACCCAAACAACCAAAAACCACAAACAAGAAGGGAATCTCCTTTCTCATATTGCTCTTCTATGGCTACTCTGCAGTGGCAACAAATTCTAGCTCCAGAGCACCTAAGCAGCGTAGTTCAACTTGGAAAAATTCTTATTGGTGCCTTGATTTGAGGAAAAGGGTATACTTTCCTTTCCTGACCTATCCTTTCCTCTCTCAAATACCTTCATAGGCAAGGAAATGGATGCTAACACTTGGTAATAAAGCTAGTATGCTCACAGGCTCTTGCCAGCCAGTTTTATGTATAACAGGATGATAGCAAAGTCATTTTAAAGGACTATCCCATAATCTACAAAAGTGTTTAGTGAGCAAATAATTTCCCTTTTAGTTTATTCTCATAGAGGCAGATCAATAGTGACAATAATTTGGCTCTTTAACTTGTATTTTTACTCAGTTTTCAAGTTAAATAGTATATTACAGTACAGAATCACAGAATCATTAAGGTTCAAAGAGACCCCTAAGATCATCAAGTCCAACCATCAACCTATCACTACCATGCCCACTAAACCATGTCCCTAAGTACCACACGTGGGCTGATGGATTGATTAAAACACCAGGCAGAGAGAAGCTAAAGACACGTAGATGGAAACTGGGAGGGAAATCAGACATTACTCTGGTGAGTTTGGAGTCACTAAAGTGACTGAGGTTACTTAAAGGCTGGCTCAAGTGATACAGGTAGAAGGCTCACAGCCTATGTGACGACAGTGAGTTTAATTCCTGATTTTTGAATCACTGTTAGCACCATTACATTAGGTGCTACTGCCAGAGTAAGGGCATCATGGATGTGAAGAAAAACCCACCTAAAGGTTCCAGTGAAACTGTATGAAATGTGTTGTTTGAAGTTGGTCTGAACAGCAGGCAGTAAGGAATGTGACAGTTGAAACAAAACCCAGAGCTTGGAGGCATGAATTACAAGTATAGCCTGTGGGGATCTGGATTCAAATTATTCAGGGCTGGAGTTTTATATTTTGGAGTTTTTTATGTAATTTAAAAAAAAGTGTCAGAACTATTTTCAAGTAATTCATAATCCTGCTTCAGTTGTTTTCATTTACTTCTATTATTATATTCTTACAGTTTTACCATTATAAAGCCCATCACTCAAAGTCCTAAGGGAAAAAAAGATTAGGAAGCTTGAACATTAATTTAGAATGTTGCTGCTGTTCCTACCCACATTTTACAGATTAATTTATGCTTTATATGTTTTCAACACAAGGAAGACATCAAAGTTGGACCCTGAAATAGGTGTTTCATACATGATGCTCACACATCCAAGAAAGATTAACTATTAACTACTGGAAGAAAACAGAGAAGAATAACTTTTCACTTGCTGTAAAATGACTACATTCTTGACATCTCACTCTATTCAGTCACTGCCTTGAGCAGCCAGGTAAGTTAGTAGCATAATAACTCTTGATTAAAATAGACAGACAGACATTTAGGTATAAATATGTAAATACACTTTAAAAAAAAGACAACCTCAGCTATCTTTGTGAAGAGATTTGTCTACCAAAATGCACCAGAGGTATCAGCTGGGACTTGTCCCCCAAAGAAACACTAACACACCTAGCAAAACAAAGTGGGGGGTGGGAGGTGTAAGAGTTAACACAATTTAAATTACCTTTGAATCAGCATCCCAACACTGGTGCATTAGTTCTGCAAAACTTCTGGGACAACTGCTTGGAATGGTTAATCTCTAAAGGAGAGAGAAGGGACCAGTTACTGAAAACATTTCCCTTAAGCTGTTACTATTCCTACAAAAGCAATGCAATTAAATCAAGTAAAACACACTCTTCTTTCTTTTAAAGGCAATATAAAAAATGAGGATTGACATACTAAAACAAAAAATCAAAACTACTAACACTAGCAAGATGTACCAATTAACAGACTTATAAAGAAGGAATGAAACAAATGCACGAATAGAGACAAGGAAGTGAAAACAAGGCAAGCAACTTTTAATACTAAAATGTAATAGTCTGTGGAGGTTACTGCATGGTATTCTAAGATGCTTGTTAAAACAGATAGGTATAATGGACATTCTGCCTTAATTCCTTTCTGCCACACAGATGATCAATACTATTATCACTTTTGATATAACAAATGGCTGAAATTTAGATTACATTAAGTGAGTTGGAAAGAGTTAAGTGAAGCTCTGCATGACACAAGAGATGTTTCATGAGCCTGTGGTCAGAAGGATTAATGGGGACATGCAGATCTCAGAGAGCACAGTGAACTCGTAAATATTTCCTGATGACTGAAGACAAGGAGTTGCTGGTCATAACCAGGACCACTGACTAGAGAAAATTAGTTTGAAGCTTATTTGGTTTCATTTTCTGAGAGTTTTAAACCATTAAAATACTCGCCCAGTCTTAGAGGACTTGTGAAGACTCTGCCTCAACATCGGAAAGCCTAAAAGCAAACCCATTCTCATATACACACACAGAGATACTAAAGCCTCTCCAGTTGAGATTAAATGTGCATCTCAACAGCTTTACACTTATAAAGGAGATCCCCTCTGCTCTTGCTAAGGCCGTTAACTGACTTCAGATGTTTCATACTAAACTTAAAAAATATGTAGATAAAAAAACCCAGTTCATCAGCCAAAATGGGTCCAAATATAAGAGAAGTCAAGCTGGAAAAAGGGTTCCCCGTCCTGTAATAGCTGAGAACCACATATTACAGTCCTGTTCATACCTAACTGCCAGGAAGACACTGTGATCTGTCCTACTCTTAGCATTTCAGAGGCAAAGCAGAGCAAGTTGTGTCAAAGTGTACCATTATATTACTGCAATTTGACCTGAAAGGCCTTACAAGCCACAGCAGCCAAAGTAAGAGTTAACAAATTCTGCTGCACAAGCATCTGAACGCCATGAAAACTGGAAACATGAGATACAGAGCCAGGGCACTGGAGCCCTGGCAGCAGTATAATTATTAAAATAATTTAATACTGTAAGGTGCAAATCTTTCTGTGCAAGAAATACACAGAAATTTGTAAAATGCATAAACAAATTGTACCGGTGCTTGATCTCTTGGTTGAGTTATTAGCCTAAAAATACACTAGCTAGTCTTGCTACAGTATTTGTCTGTAACCCTCACTGTTCCAGAAGATGAAAAATTGGATGTAATCAGCACTTACATGTGTCTCACTTATGCAGAATGCTACCTGTCACGTATTGTAGAGATAGCAGGTTCCAAAAGAGTCATGTTATAATAAAGATAACATTTCTCAGTGGTAATTTATTATGAGATCACACCTAGCATAATCAGAACTCTCATGTTTTTCATTTCTGGACTAAAAAAAAAAATAAATCTATGATTATATAGAAACTCTATCAGAATAAAAGTAATGCTGTGAAATTTTGCAGATTCAAAAAAGACCCATACAGAATCATTAAAATTTGCTTCATCTATTCAGCTAAAGCTTTGCGAATGGGAATTTTCCATCATACAACACTAGGTTTTGGCCTTAGTCCCACACTGATTTTAACAAGAGCCTTGCAGTGCAAAAAATGAAGGACTGGCTCAACAGTGATTCAACTCTGATGTGAACTGGAACCATGCAACCCCACTGATGTCAACAGATTGACCTGAGAGCAGAACCTAAACCTCACATTTGCTGTGGGACACAGAAACTATGAAAACAAAGTAGCTTATAGCGGGCATGTTCCTTAAGTCATAGCCAGAAAAAAAAAAAATTATGTAAGCAAGTGTAAATTCCCTCTGAGCTTCCTGGCTCCATTCCAGAGAAGACTGTAGCAACAGGCTAGTGGTAACTGGCAGACAAACATCTGGCTCTAAAATTGTCACCCCTTAGTTTTCTTCAGCCCTTAGTAAAACAGTCAAAGTCTGTATTTTGGTCATACTGTATTTTACACGGTTCCTTGCTCTGGAAAACTGTAAAGAAACGTGTTGTACCCTCTGACAAACCCTCTTTCAGTGTTTGTCTACAGCTCTTTACCACACTCCTAATGCCACTCTGTACTCCTTACATAAAGCTTTACATGGTAGGCATAAGAAAGAAATACTATTGATGGAAGGCTTTATGGTTCCTCCTTTAAACCGCTGGATGAGGCGTTTCCTAACTCTGATAAAGACTGTAGAAGACCACAGTCTTAACCTTCACACTGTTAGTGGAGCACTTCCAACTGATCAGTATATCACAGCATTACTCACTGGAATTAATCCAGTCTTCAAAGAGAAGGAAAAAAGGGGGGGGGAGGGAAAAAACCACCAACAAAAAATCTTAAACTAAGAGGAGGAAACCTAACTCCTCTGTTTAACTCTGAAGGATTTTGAGAAACAGTTTATGTAGAATAATGGGAATCTGTATTGTACAGCCACTGCCTCGCCATTGTAATGTTTCCCAAGCTTCTGCTGTGTCTAGATAGAGGAGGTTTCATCTTTGTGGAGGATTTCCATGCTTGTCTGTGTGTGGTACAGTCACAACTTTAAATGTTTTTTAAATGTAGTTACTGTCTTTGATATCAAGGGACTATGTTCAGATATATGCTCACACGTCCAACTAACTGAAAGCTTCAATTTGTGAGAAGAAGAAAAGCGAGGCTGGGGACACTGTACAAACGGTGTTTACACCACTGAAGTGCTTTTGAAATGGAAAGACTCTGCATGAGGAGGCTTGCAGCTATGCCACAGCCTTGCCGATACCAGTGAGGAGCTCATCTTCAATGTAGTGTTGAACGTAGGTGGCAAAACTGTAATTTCTCTCTTTTTTTAAAACTATTTTTTCTTCTTTTATTTTTGAAATTTTCATCTAAGCGGCAGTTTCTTGTACTATAGTGACTCCTGCTGGGAGAGTTAAGTTGAAGTAGCTGAAGGTCTCTTACAGATATATCAACTCCCGGCCAGTAAAAAGATGTCCTAAACGCAGGAGATGGAGTTAAACTGTTCCCCTACCTTGGACGCAATGGCTTCTTTCATCACTAAGAACAAACCCCTAGGTTTTACAATTGAGACTGAGAAACTAGTACAGTACTTGTACAATTTTTGATCTACAGCATCACGACGTGAAGCTGCAACAATTAGATGTAAAGGGTCCATTCATGAGGAATAACATCACTTTGACCCTTTGTGTTAGCTCCTACTGCTAATCTTTCCATACGCGTGAACTTACTTTCAATTTGAAGAAGATGAAAAAGTCTTTTGCAAAACCCCAATACTGTTTTCTGATCTATGTACCTGAATGTAGAAACGTAGTCTTACCTCGTTTTTTTCCACTACAAGCCAAGCTACTTGTAATCCTTCCAAGCCTTTAAAGGGGACCTCCCTTGTTAGCATCTCCCAGAGAACCTGGAACAGAAAAAAAGAAAAGAATTTTTATTTCTGTACTTTGTATTTTAAATACATTATTAAACTTTGATACAGCACTATTCTGTATCCAATTATCAGGCAACCGGTTTCCATTTGCAGGAACTTGGACCAGTGTTTGTGTGCAAGATCCGTTCACTAAATTAATTTGAATGTTTCTGCTTTTTCCTCTACAGAAAAGCCCAGATGAAAAACTGGGTTGTCTGGGGTCTAATGTCTGCAATTTCGTAAGAGCCATAGAAAATCCTTTTTACTTTCTTTGTACACTGTAGAGTTCACATTTGGCACTTGAGACTTGGGAAGACAATGAACTCTTCCCCTCTCTCTCAGCCCCAACTAGACACATCTTTGCTTTGTAGATATTTTGCATTTAAAAATATTTCTACATGATTGCAACCAGTGCTTCTCAGTAGTCAGAATGTGATCCAAAATGTATTTTACTCTTATGATACACATATGAAAATATGAAATACCGTTTTGCAAGCAAACCTGGAATTATCTCCAAGTATGTGATTACGTTAAACTAAACAATATACAGCATATAGAAAAGTATTCTATTCTCCTTAGTACCTTATAGATGCACTGTCAGATACAGAAAGATCTCCTCATTTTGCATGCTTTTAGCACTTTGGTAGCACAGTACTCAAGAATCTAAGCTACTGTGTAGAAAGGAGTTTGGCATCACCAGAAAGGCTTGAAGTTAATGAATCCAACTTGCTTTTCTGCCATTGGGGCTACATATTGGAGTTCAACCAAATTACCAGGCACTCTGTACCTTCACTTATGTATGGGTTTTTTTTCTGAAATCAGAACCTCATATACATATCTTGTTACAAATATCTACATACAAACTTTTTCTTCTGGTCATATACCAAGAATATAAACAAAACCAGTATCATTTATACAGGATCTAGCCAAACGCTTTAAGATCCTTGTGCAAGTCTCTATATCCTCCCTGTTTGGGTCAGTACCTAGTCTCATTCCAACTGCATCATTTTGAATGGATTCTGGCCAGCTACGAAGGTAATTAGAAAGAAAATGCAAGAATACTGGCAGATGCTGCTCAAGCAGAAAAAATGCATTGAAGCAGCGTTGGGCCTTTAATCAAGTGAACAGGGTACTCCATCAATAGACCTATTTAAATAATTCTGCCTGAGTCAGAAGACTGATCAGTAGAGGTAAGAGTATCTTGAAAAAAAAAGACAGTTTTCCCCAAGAATAAGAAATATATGAGGATAGCTATTTAACTCCTCCCCAATTCATTCCTTTATGAAGAAAGAAAGAAAAAAAAAGGCACCTCAATTTGTAATTCTAATTATCACCACTCTATTGGTAGAGAAGAACATTTAACTGTGAGAGAAGGAAATAATTTGGCAGTGCCATGTACTTCAGATAAAAAAGCAGTATACAAAACAGGCAGTTTAAAACAAAAGCCCCTGGACCAAACTGAACATGCAATTGAGCAGCCTTGCAGAACCACTTCATCTGTATGGCTCTACCAGGAAAACACTGAGAAGAAACTCAAGTTTGCACATCAGCTAGAGCAGTACCTAAATACATTTGCCAAGTAAAGAACAGAGAAACGCATTAAATGTCTCCAAGAGCCTTAAGCAGGAAAACTCTACTGCTCTGCTACCTTTCTTTCAGAAACTGTAAATTGTATGGGTTATCTCATTTCATTCATGCACGTTAAGTTCGTGCAGAACATTTTGCACTGAATTCCTTTATCATGACACCTTTAGTGTTTATTTCTTCTGTCTGTAAGGATCGCTGCCTTCCTAAACCAATGGAGTTAGCTTAAAACACTTCAAGACTGCACATAGTTTAAGAGAAAAACAACAATCTGACACAATATGAAGAATTTTTTCTTATTTTTACTAACAGTAGAAGAAAGTAAAAGATACAAAAGTGTATGTGAGAAATCCTTGTACTTATTTGCACAGGTTTAGAAAATGTTTTAACAACAATGAAAATCTCATGTTTAGGCCAGTGGTGTAGATAGAGCCTCCCCTTCCCACAGGGATATGTCTCTACCTTCAGTTTTATAGGATCTTCAACCCCATCTTATGAATTAGCTACCCCGAATCATCAGCAATGGTGAATGACTGCATTATCAGTCTTAAAAAGCAGCAAATGGGTATCTTCTGCATTCCCCTTTGTCTCTTCCTGTCCTCAAGGTGAGTCAAGCAGCAGACAAAGCACCCTGACCTGACTTATCCTAGCCTGTTTTTTGTGAGATACATTCTGTTCATTTTCAGAAATGGCTCCCAAGCTCACCTCGTATGGAAATCAATCTATCTTCCATTTCTGCTGTAATTTAACTGAGACTGACATGGTTCACTTCCCCTCCCACCTCTGATGGTAAGGATCATCTGCTTTCCCGGTCCTATCACATCTCTGCGATGACAGACAGCAGGTTCTGACAGAAAAACAGTCAAGCTAGACACGATGGAAAACTAAGCAAGATCATTTAATGTAGTGGTTTGTAAGCTGTGGCCTCTGAAGATGTTCAGCTCTTCTTTGCATACAGACAAACAGAAAGCAGAGACAAATGTATGACTGTTCATCCTGCACATGAAGCTGAGAAGAAGAATTACATGCTCTTCAGAAAAAGCTCACATGCTTACTTCTGTCAGCACAGCCGTCTGTTTTAATTCGTATCCTCTCAACTGCATGACAACAGCCAAGAGGAAAAAAAACAACCCCAAACAACCCCCCCATCCCCACACCACTGCAAAGCCAACAAAGATTCAAAGATAGGGAAGATCCAAATTAAAAATTTGAGAAAAAAGAAAAAACTCTGAACATCTTCAGTGCAAAAAACACAATGTTTTCTCATGGTCAGAAGGTCTTCACAGATGAGGGTTACAAGTCAGAATTAGCAGAAGTACAGCATGAACATAAAGTGTTGCTCTTTTAGAGGTACTGCCCCTAGGTTAGTCTTCTCTGCATTGATCCAAGTGGAAGTTAAAGATCTTGTAATTCTTTCCAAAAAGAGTAAGGGATAATCCCTAGAGCTGGCCAACATTCCCTCTATAAATAACGTATGTTCTCATAGCCAAAGCAACGTATGAACTATTGCTAGGAGCACAGCAGCTGCCACATTTAATGGCACTCTCTACACTACCAACAGCCAATTAAGAGTTTCACTTTTTTTCTTCTTGTGTTAAAATAATTCAGCTACATTATATGAGCTTTCTGTGATTAAATACATTTACAATGATACAAAAACACACACTGCAGTGCACTACAAACAATTTTGCCAGGGTTACTTCTCAGCATGTATCTTCATGATGTCAAATCTACTTTAGAGTGAACATTGTCATTTCACATACATTTTTGTATCTGAAACAGAAGCAAGGAATCATTTTTGAGCAAAACACACAATGACATTGAAGTCAGTTTCTGGGCTGATCACTTGTAACACTTGGTATATGTTATTCAGAGTATGGATTTGGAAATGGCTTAGAAAAGAGACTCACAGCATGGCTGAAGGAAAGTGCAAGATCTGGCTTTATGTTGTAATAAGTCTCCAGGAACATTTAGCTTTAGTATTTCATGGCAGTATTTTAAATTACTTACTATGTATCTCAAAGAGAGTATACAGATGTGCTTAACCATCCACAAAGAGCAGGACAAACTAATCTGAACATTAACTATAAACAGTAAGGCATCTGCTCACAAAAGGAAAATTCATTTCAGCTGAGGAGTAACTCAGACCTATAAGGCTGCAGAAAGTCTTTCGCACTTCATGGAAAAATCTCTTGCACACCTTAAGCAGAATATTTAAAATCGCAGACTGGTTCATAGAAAGAAGAGCCAGCCAGGAAAAAAGAAAAAAAAAAAAAAAACAAACCACCCAACACACAAAACCCCCAACAAAAACAATGAAAACCACACCACCCAAACAACAAAGAGCAGAAAAGAAATTAAAGAAAACCATGGGGAAGGGAACAAATACTGCAAACAGAATACATACTCCAGCATCTTACTAGTTTACATTTGAAAGGATTCTGTTCTTTGTTAACAGCACTTTTAACTGAAGAAAATCAGATTTGTCTCTCTAACATGAAAGCTGCTAGCGAGTGTTACACTTCGAAAAGGTATTCTTCAAATTTGTTTTTATATATTGTAATAATTTAAAGAGACAAAATACCCTTTCTAAGATTCTTTGTTTTCAGTGTCCTAGCTAATTCTCTGATAGTTGAACACTTAATATAGGGAGCTTCCAACTTTTAATGTTGTATTCAGACAATTTCTTGCTGGTATAACTCCATTATGTCAGCAATTTCATCAACAGAGAACTTGGGCCACTGCCATTCTTCACTTCTACCTCTGTATCTCCTCTGAAAGTGACAGTGTTCCAAGACTGAAGTAATAAAAGGAGGAATTTTTTCCTAAGTGCTTACGAATTCATAAGCTTCTGCCCATAGTAGAAGACATTAGCTCAGAAATAAAATATTTTAAAATGTGGGTCAAATACTATTAGGCCTACTAACATAGCACTACACACCCATAGCCACATGAAAATGTTCTAGTAACACTGAACTGTTTTCATACAAAGGGTAGGTGAATTTAACCTCCAAGCACAGAACTGTCAAAGGAGCTTTACTTTTTGGACAAGGAAAACTAAATGATGTGTGACATACTGTTCCCATGGCTCTGGCAATACTTGATATGATAAAATATTAAACAATTTCTTACCTTCTCCCATTTCTAGAACATTACTTAACATCAGTTCACACCAAGATGACTATGTGAGCAGTATGAGCTATAAGACCATGCTTGGAAATTCTCCTATGACATTTTTTATTTGTTTTGAAACTGCAATGTTTCCCTTCAGTGTACAATATTTGATTGTTTCCAGTAACAGTTTACATTAACATTTACATTTGTTAGCTTATGTTCTCTGAGTGTTTGTGACATAGTTAAGTTAAGCAAGCAAGGATTTGGAATCTGCCAATCTGTGCTTTTTCTTCCTCCTTGCAAACCTTCAACTTTTAATTAGTGACATCATATAGTCTCTCTCTTTTTTTTTTTTTCCTCTCACTATAAACAACTGTTCGGCAAAAACGTTTGTTATCTTCCATTGGCTTAGGCACATACAGCCATAGGTGCTAGCTTAAAACCACAGTGACTTCTTCACATCTATCTCCTCCCATCTCTCAAAGAGAAAGAGAACTTGACAAGTACTGAAAGAATTTTTCATTTTACCACTCATCATTGAATCCAACATCAAAAATGGTTAATACACAGATAAGCATGGAAACTACAACCCCATTTCTTTTCCTTTTTCCCCCCAAAGCATTTGTTACTGTTCTCTGTCAAAGAAATGCTACGGGGCTAGGTACAGAATTGGTATGACAAGCAGGGCTATTAGGGCTATTTCTAGCCTATTTTGTATTGCACAGTAAAATCAGATTAGAGTTTAACTATGGACAGAGTGAAATAATTCACATTACTGTACCTGCAAACCTGACATTCTGCTGAACTATAACCCACTGTTCCCTCTTCAGAAAAATAACAAAACCATGTTGGCCTTTCCTATATTTTTAGATGGGGCCTCTATCTCACAGCTAATGATAGCAGGGCATTTTAAGCAATTAAGGATGGAGAACGGGCTTACTGTTTTAATATCAAATCAGTAACACTGCATTTTATGGGAAGTGGAATCCTAATCAGTTCACCTTATTATACATCTACTGCAAGACAACCTTCCTCTCTTCTGTTCCACTAAAAAACACAAGTAGAGATTCATGACACAGATTGCTCCAGCCTTTGGACATATGCTGAATACTTGTAGTAAAGCAGAGTTTCCCACACTGGCATGGTGCTAATCCAATCAGGTAAGGATCTTGCTAAACATAAAAGACACTATCTTTCTGTCTATTTTCCTATCATTTTCATGCATGTAATTATAAAATATGGGTCAGTCTTCAAAGAAAGTATTATTTTTTGTTGTCCTTATATCACATGAATTCTGTCATGCTACTATGCATAGGGAAATGAGAGGCACTCACCACTCCGTATGAGTATGTGTCACACGTTTCAGACACTGGGAGACTTTGGATAACTTCTGGAGCCATCCATGGAAAAGTGCCCACTAATGACATGTGTGTTGTATGGGAGTGGAACCTTGAGGCACCAAAGTCACAGATCTGGCAAAAATAAAAATTAGACACATATTAAAGAGTATCTGCCTCATTCATTAGGCATCAAAATGTTGAGTCAAGCACCAGTACGTCTCTACAAATAATTGAAGTGTTCATACCTTTAACACGCCATCAGCAGCTATAACAACTGAAATTGGAAAAAAACAAGAGGTTACAATAATGCTCTTAAAAATAAACACAATACATTCTCACAGCAAAAGACTTTGTATTTTACCAAGAAAAATGATCCTATGATAAGCCAGCACCTGAACTGCCATGCATACTTGATTGTCCTGCTTTCTTTGAGAAGCTTTAGAGAACATCTGCTGAATACCTGCAAGTCCCTGAACAAATGCAAAACCTTTCAGGCCTTACCAAGTTCAAAGACAGCAACCCAACTATACCTAAAATAAAATAAAACTCCCTTCTCCCCGTTGTAGTTATCGTTAACAAGAAGCTCTCTGAAAGATTCATGAATAAAAAGAGAAAACTTACAACTGAGGAGAGATCTAGACTTTTCTTGACTCCCTGTGCACATTATTAAAATCTGTGTCCCTCCTATCTCACCACTACTAGTGAAAATTTCAGTTAGAAGGCAACGTTCAGCAAATTTCATAAATGGCCATCAACTGCCAAGTACAGACTAACCCATGCAGCTCCACAGTGAGTGCATGCTTCTCAAAAGCATGAATATCTGTCAAATCTCAAAACAGACCACAGGAAAGACATCTGATTTTTCAGATAAGAAATAATAGTCCTTATCCAGTCTACTGTATGCGGTGTCTGCCAGTCTTTCCTGGTACTCAACCTTTCCAAATAGAACAAGGGAGTGAGGAGTGTCCAAGCAATGCCTGATAGTTCATGAGATGGATACAAGCATGGTCAGGAGACACAACTTGAAAGAGCCCTCCATAGTGCTCTAAATGATGCCAGGGACTGTAACAAATCTCAGACAGGTTCAGGATGGGGAGGAGGGAACAGTCTCTTCAGTGTCTCAATAAGCGCAGTTTGATGACAGCCAAGGGCATTAATTCTGTATTCTCACAAAGTTCAGGTACAGATTTAAATGCTACATTAACAGTTAACAGTAAATGCAGAGCGTTTCAGTGTTTTGCTACTTTACCATTTCTGGACTTCAGATCCCTGTGGATTACTTTGACTGGAGCTTCCATGTGTAAATAGTGCATTCCTACACAAAACAAGGGAAGAACCCAGTTAGGCAGACTGAGCATGGCCATCACATGTCAGAAGTCATGTTTTCTGGTTTCCATTAATTGTACTCATTAAAAGTTGGCATACCTGTATGCCATACTGATATGCTGCAGGAGAAGCAAAGCTTCCCATAATCTACTCTGAATAAAGACCATGAAGCAAAGCTCATATACATCTCATAGCATCTATATGGGTATGCTTTTTAATGTCATATTTAGTTGTCTTCTCTCTGGTAGTGTCTACACAGGGAAGCCAAGATACTAATTTACTGTAGTTCATCAGTTTACACTAATTCTTGTGTAGTCATAGAGAATACAAAGGATGAACAGCCTGTTCTGCGTTATTATATGAAGAATTTCAGTATGGTTGCTGAGAATAAACCCTTAAACATCCCAATTCAAATCAAATGTAAGGATAATTACACACTTTACCTCATAATTACTCTACATCAGCAAAATTATCCTCTTGGGACATAGGGGCAAACTAGAAGTAAAACTGGCTCATAGAAGCCTTTTGCACTCCAGAAATTATCTTGGATTCATAACAACCAAGGAAAACATTAAAAACACACAGCAATTGGTGCTTGCTTTTTTAATGTTTGGTTGTTTGGGTTGTTTTACAATTTGAACAAGGAAGTATAAGGCAGGCTTTCCTGACTTCATAGGGAAAGCATCGCTAGCTGTACAATTCACTGGCTGTGTAGGATAGTAGTGCACTGCTTGTCTTGCTTACCTTTTGCTATGTCAGTTGCCCAGGTCATGATATGATCCATATCCATCTCTTCACTTTTGTTACTATTAATGTAATCAAAGAGTGAGCCAGCAGAAGCATACTCTGTTAAAAAACAACAAACAAACAAACTCACATGACATTTTAAAACACTGCAGCTAAATTGAAAGATCACGTTCCAGAAAGTAGTCAACCTCCAGCTTAATGACAAAGAATTTGGATTCAGCAGCTAGTATTATTAGTAGTGTATTAGGAGAGTGGTTGTTTGTTCTGATTATCCCAAGACAGACACCATAATCTACCGCTAAGGAAGAAAAAAAAAAATCTTACGTAGTAACAGGTTTTAAAATGAAACGGCTTTAGAAAGGTCTGGCATCAAGAAAACTGACAAAGCAGTTCAATCCAGAGTAAAAGATTCTGGATGCTCCTTGTTCAGGATCAACAACTTCTCTCAACTACACCTACAGAAACCCACATAAGGATTATGTTAGTACAAACCAGGGCTTTTTTTGGTCATTGGTGCTTGCAAGCATAGCAGATAGCATCCAGTCAGACTGTCAGAGCTCATGGGACTGAGAGCTGGAATAACAAGCTAGTTGCACCTACACGCATTTACGTGTGAAATTGGAGACAACTGAAACCTCCATAGCCACTTTTATATCACTTGAAATTCTCAACATATTTAAACAGTGAATGTGCTGCTCTTTATCTGAAGAGCAGTTAACAAATGAGTTTTGTGGTATCAGATCCTTCTTACTGTTTCCAAAGACAGAGGACATTCCTCCATCAGTGAGTGGTACTGCATATAAATCACAGCCCATTAGAAAGGATATATTTCTTTTTTTGAAGTAACCAGATGTTAAATACATAATGTTCTGTTAGGAAGAAAGGGGTTGCAAGTAGAAAGGGAAAATAAAATTTTCTTTTCCTATTTCTCCATGGAGGAACAGAGCAGGAGATCAAGTAATTTGTTCATGAAAGAATGGAAGGATGAAATTAGAGGTCTAACCCTGAGGTAAGCAGGCCAGACTTCCATGTGCTGCAGGTCACGTTCAGCAGTCTAAAGGCTGCAGCTCCTCTGCTTAGTATTTATTAAATAAGCTTTATGCTTATTTAGTATTCATTTATGTTTCACCCGAAACACAAGGTTCATGAGTTGAAGCAGACAACACATTTTCTTCTATCTGGTTACCAAGAGAGAGCGAGCGCATGCCACTCAGTGTACCCAAGCAGCACAAAGACCAGAGGGATGCAAGGAGCAACTTCAAGCCTTCTGTACCTCTCTCCCAAGGCTATTCAGTATTCTTGGGCAGAATTTAAAACCTACTTAAAAGACTCACAAAATCTTCATACTTAAGGTGGCAAACAAGCCGGTATACAACTGAAATTTCAGCCACCTAAAATCAGCCACAAAATCACTCCCTCTAAGACTATATCAAATCTATCCAAATTGTTGTTAATAATAATATGAATCAATGAATGAAACACGATAAACTAAATGCATTTAAAAAAAAAAAACAAAAACAACCCACACCAACCCTCCCCCCAAAAGAAACACAAAAAGACCGCCCAGAATCCCCACCACACCAAGCAAGCAACATTGCCTGTCATCAAGGAAATCAAAACCAGAGGAAGACTGCTGTGTGGGGAAGGAAACTTTGGGACAAGATTGAACCTGCAGCCTAGAACATGGTAGGCCATATGAGAAGATGCTGGTGCCAAATGAAAGGCAAAAGGGAGAAAATAGGAATTCTTTTAAAAGCTACACTCAAATGGCAAGCTAGTTTTGGATCACTACTGCAGGCCCTCCTGCTGAAAGAAGTCTCTGCAGAAGACAGAAGTGTTGCTTCTGATGTCACCGAAAGAGGAGTAAGCTGCTGTGCACATTTCCTCAATTAAAACATAAGCTTTTTTTACCCATGATGTCATCATCTGTCTTATAAATGGATTCTTCAGGAATAGGTTGGCTGTACACTTTGCATGCCTTTACAATGCATAATTTGATCCACCAGGGTCAAGGACAAATCAGCTCCCCAAGCCCTTTGCTACTGTGGGTGAATGGAGGCAAGTAAGCTTCAACCAACAAAGCTTGATCCTTTAGTATTTCTTCTGCATATTTATTATGTCACAGGTTTTTACTAGGAGCTTATGGATTTGGAAATCATATTACAAGGATAATTTTCTGTTAATAAAGGGAGCAAGCTATCTGCTTTAGAAAGAAAAGCTCTGAATGTCTGACCCTGTGATGGGCTGTTAGATGCACTTTACACTTCCGTGCAGATGGGGCCACAAGCTCTGCAAATCTTTTGGGAGGAGGCAGCTGTAGTCAAAAAACAGACCTGAAAGCTAGGCATTGAGACCACTGTTGACAGAGATAGCCAGTGACATCTAGAATGATGTGATCCATATGTTAGCAGCTTGTCAAAGGGGATGATGAGTTTTAACTCTGACATGCATCCCAGAAGGGAAATGTCTTTTGACTACAGACTTTCACAGAGAAATCTTTGACAATCTCACATAAGATGTTTTGTGCAGCTAATGCTCTGTACATGCCAATGTTTGCTAAATGCCCTCATCTCCATCACTCTGAAGAAACACTAGTTTCTTAGGACAACTTCTTGTTTGGGATTTTCCCTTGTAAGAAATGGATCTCTGACTAAATACAGGATTAAATCTGCAACATTGAAGGCCATGCAGATGTGAAACTCCTAAACAATATTTCAAGTGCAATTAACATTTATTTTCTCAGTAACCATTCTCTCATTTGAAAATGGTGTGGAGAAATGAAGACTTCCTTCCCTTCTAACCCACAGGACTCCAGCCTCCCTGGAAGTTGCAGGGAGAATCAATGCAGTTAGGTAACCAACGCAAGGTGGAATCTGAGCTCCTCAAGTAACAAACTGGCTGGACTACACAGTGTAGTCTCTTTCTCACAGATGGTTAGAGTCCCCATTCTCAATGGCATAATGAAATAAATACTTTAATGCTATTTGTCTTGTGACTAGCACACAGGTCAAATGTCCTCTGAATACTGACATTTTGTGAGATCAAATGGAGGATTTTCTGATTGAGACGCCATCCTGAGTTGTTGATTACACATCTCCTTTGTTACTCTGCTTGCTGGCTTACTGTAATGCCACAATTTACCGCACTTGTTATAAATCACTGTAAAATTACATTGCTTGATTTATTAGCTTTCTATTATTGTTATTGCTCCAAGATGGTATTCAAGTTCCTGTCTATATGCTGTCACCAGTGGATCCTCTGAGTGGTGTAGACTCTAGTCATCCCCATGCACCTCTGGAGTACTACTTGCAACACCATTATCTCCACTAGGCTGATACTCCTGCAAGTAAAGCTCCCCACACTCTTAACAGTGCTGTATTTCAGATGTGCTCCCACCGGATTACACTGCCATCTGCTGTGATAACCAGATGCCTAAGAGACAGGTAGAAACATCGTTTCTGTCCACCATCTGAGAACCAATAAAATCCTTGAATGGCAATGTTTCAAACTGGTATTAGACTGTGCCTTGTGCAAAGACCACTCTTCACATGAAACTCTTTGAACAGTTACAGACATGCCAAAACACGCTTCCTAACCCACGCTTTCATGCTTTTTACCTCTCCAAACATTTGTTTCAGCAGATGGGAGATTGCTTTGCTTTGGGTTTATTTTCTACTACTATCTTACCTAGTTTCTCCCACAAAGGAAAGGGAGAAATGACATTATCTGTAATGAAATTTTATATCTGCACCAACTCCTAGGATAAGGAAAGGAAGCTTACTGTGGTGACAGAAAAAATCTAAACCAACAAAACTATAAAATACAACTTCTGCATAATTCTAGCAATGCCAGAACAAATGAAATCTAGTTTCCAGGGACTAAAGGGCGTTGTCTTACTGTGTCTAATGACTTTGTTTCAGTATCTTCCCACAGCTGTGAAGTTCCCAATGCGGATTCTCCTGTTTTTAATACAGGGAGAATTCATGGTGCAGCTTTGCCCTGAGCAGTTTCTCAGCCTTCCATGTTCTCAGATTTTGCCAGAACTTCGTACCATGAAAACCAATCCTTCTGTCACATTTCAGTTAACATGGAAAAGCAACTCATAGAACACGGTAAGAGAACAGAGTAGAAGTTTCTACATAGAGGAGTGCTGCATTTGTGCATTAGGAATGCCCCAGGCTCCAACTGCCTCTGTGCTGCTACCAGCCATGCTCCGGGCCTGGTTCCCACCTCCAGCACTCCCATTTACATTGAGGCAGGTGGTGCTGACCACCCTAACGTTCAAAGAAGGTCATAAGAATTAGCAAAACACTGAAATTGCATAAAGCTAATACCTTGTAACATTAGAGTTTTACAGAATCAAAACAAAGGTCATTGAAAAATCCTTACCTGTAACTATGCCATAATTCGGAGGTTCAATGACAGCTCCATAGAACTGTATGATGTTTTTGTGACTGAGCACACTGAGTATTTCTGCCTGTTAAAAACACAAACAAGTTAGACAATTAAGAAAGGAGCATTTACTATGATAGTCTGTTTTATACCCAAGCAGTATACACATATATATAACATATATATAAATACATACAGACACTTAGGAAAGACTATTCACAAATACCTGGCATTAGAACCCTTCATGAGAGTTTGGCAAATGAATGCTTTGTATGTTTGGGGAAAAAAAGATTAAAAAAAAGTAATTTCATGGCCAAGGCACAGATGTAGAAGCTAAGCCTTTGGAAAAACTGAAGGCCTTGGAAAACTTTGTTCAAAGAAAGATCTGGGATTTTTGGCCAGGTTGCAGCCGTCCTATCCAGAATTTGTGTTTATGCACAAAGTACTATGGGTTCAGCGAGTACAGCACTTGAGGCTGTTAGAGCATACCATGACCACAAAGCTCCATCCAGTGTTTACTGGAAACATGGAGTTTCCAGGCATGTGCTGTATATACACAGCAAGCATGCTTGAGATTGCCAAATCACCAGCAGTGCAGTTGAAATTGCTCCTCAGAGCAGACTGCAGATGTTTGGAAATTCTGGATAAATATACAAAACCTTCAAATTCCACTTGAACAATGCTTCTAGTTTTGAGAAAGAGAATGCAAGAGAATGAGAAAATGTCCACAGAAATTAAGACATACAGTCCGTGAGGTTTTTGAGAGAAAAGAAGGTCAGATATCTCCTTCAGGGTCTCTCAGTTTCGTCTGTGTAGTATACAAAAATAAACACTCAAGAGATTTTAGCCAAACTTTTACACAAATATATATATGCAAATACAGATATATACTATTGTATATTTTCCTCTACAGCAATACATTACTTCAAGACTTTGTGTTAACTCTATACTAGTCAAGAGGATCTAACAAGACCAAAATCATAATTAACTCCACTGAACTTATTAAAAGTGTCTGATCTGACAGATCCCTTCTCAGATCCACCCACCAGTTGCAGGAGTGTTGCTGTTTACCTGCAGTTGAGTCTTCCCATATTTGTTTAGATAGTTGCCAATTAAATTATTTTGTGGCTTTCTAGATTCACTGAATACAGGAAGATTATAGCACTTTGGTGTAGAAAACCATGGTACATCAACTAGTGCTACTGTAATAAACATACAGAGAGCAAAACAGTATATTTTTTTGGCCTGTTTTATAGCTGGTACCATGATACATGCACATAACTGCACAATTACAAAGGCATTAGATGGCTCAATTTTTTGCAGATGTTGCTTAAAGCCTTTTCTGAGGAACTTCAACACAGTTTTGAATTAAGACCTTTAGCTAACGCACTGATTCTTACACATACTCAATTAAATCTTTAACAACAGCTTTGAACTTAACTTGGGTTGCGTTAGTTCTTCATGCTGCCTAGCCTGTTCAGCAAGGGAAACTTGGTTACTGTGAAGTGAGTCATCTTTTTTCACAATACCGAAAAGTAATTTTTTAAAATGTACACTGTTTTCAGCAAATTACACTGCACACTGACTCACCTACAAGTCCACAAAATAATTTAATTGGCAGCTGTCTAAGCAAATGTGGGAAGACTCACCTGCAGGTAAACAGCAGAAGTCCTACATCCAGTCAAGGGATCTGAGAATGGACCTGTCAGATCCGCAAGGGATCTGTTGGCAAAAGCAGCTCAGCCCTCCGATTCCATCTCCATGGGCTTGCAAACGCAAGACCTCTGTACTTCAAAATCTTTGGTGTTATACTATATATAAAAACACCCCACTAAACTGGGGGATGTCCTCTAATTGCTACCAGCATTACTGCTGGGTAACCATGAGACCTAATACTCCTTGACTAGGGGACTTGAACATCTCTCTTACAGGCAAAGGCTGAGAGCTAGGTCTGTTTAGCCTAGAGAAGAGAAGTCTGAGGGGTGATCTTATCAATACTTACAAATGCTAAATGGGTGGGTCTCAGGAGGATGGGGTCAGTCTTTTTTTAATGATGCCCAGTGACAGGACAAGAGGAAACAGGCACAAACAGGAATATAGGAAATTCCATCTAAACATAAGGAGGAACTTCTTTACTTTGAGGGTGGTGGAGCACTGGAACAGGCTGCCCAGGGAGGTGGTGGAGTCTGTCAACATTCAAGACCTGCCTGGATGCCATCCTGCGCAACTTGCTCTAGGTGAACCTTCTCTGATGGGGGGGTGGGGAGGGTTGGACTAGCTGATCTCCAGAGGTCCCTTCCAAGCCCTAACATTCTGTGATTCTGTGACTGCATACCTCAATGTTAGAAATGAGACAGGAATACCAGACCACAAACAACATTAGAGTATGCAGACCATCCTTTCTTGAACACCTTGGACAAGAGGAGCAGAACAAAGCTATCTTATTGTACAGTGCTTAAAAATCCCTATCTTGAAAGCACTGTGCACACCATCTCCTGACATGTACCTCAATACACCACATGGCCACATGCACCTTATAATACATGTACCTCAACAGTTCATTAGAATTAAATTGGTTGTTCTCACATCTTACTTCCCCATGGCATAATGTATGTAGGTCCTGGCTAGAGAAGTAGTACTAGATGAATCTTCTTAAGAGAACGATTAAAAATGCCTCATGATGACCAAGTGCTATAGCTCCCTACAATGTGAAGAACCCAGCGACTATTCTCCATCTCACCCAAGATGCTGCCTACCAATCACCCAGTGCTACCATGAAATAGACAACAAGCAAGGTAGGAGCACTGGGCCAAGAGGACAAGTTCTTCATTGCTGCAGGCATACTCGCAGAAAGCACTTTTATTATTTGGAGATTCAAGAATAATTATTTTCTACGATTATCTTACTTATAGTATATTGCTTACTAAGCTCACGTTCCAGGAGCATGAAGAAACACTGTGTCAACCATGGCTAACACCATCATTTTCACATTGATGTTCATACTCTAAACTGGGATTTAACAGACACCAAAGCAAGCTTCCATTTAAGAATAAGGAAAGACACCTACTAACGGCTCACAGACATCCCAAATTAAGAACTGGGGGTAAAAAAAAATTGCTAACTCTTTCTAAGGATCATTGCATTGCTTCTGAAATAAATCCTTTCTAAACACTTTTAATCACTGCTGTTGCTAGCACTAACGATTCTAGACTACTCCTTTCATGTGTTGCTCTTTTCAGTTGCTATAGTTCAGCTGTGAACTTTATTAGCCAATTTAAAGGCACTTATTCCTTACAGTGAGAACCAGATGCAAGTCAATCGACACCTTTGAAGCTTTTGTACTTTTTTTTTTTTGACAAGAAGGTGCCATATTTCAATGAAAGACTGACTTTCAGATAGCAAATTACAAAGTGGTGGTTGAAGACTGGTATTTGAAAGGTCTTTTAGGCACTTACAAGAATATTTAGAATAACCTTTTAAGCATCAAACTCATACTTAAATCCAAAATGCCTAAATGCTTGGAAGAAAATCCTGCCATGCATTTGTCTGCCTACAGGCCACTAAAGAAGACAGCCCTCACTGCTTTGGGCATGACACACTTCCTTTGGTAAAGCTGCTATCTATCTTATGTGACTTAAATAAGCATCAGTTTCCTTCCCAAAGTCATGGTGATGATCACTAACAAGTCTTCAGTTATTTCATTAGATTTTTTTTTGTATGAAAGATTTTTATTATTATTATTATTTTATTTAAATGTTGGATCAGAGCAGAACTAGAATGTATTCAACTGAAGGAAAGGCACAACCCGAACACGTAAATACAAACTTATTGGACATAATGTAGATACAACAGTCAGACACACAAAGTGAATGCAGTTGAGCTGAATATTACACTTAGTCCCATGACAAATTTAGTCATAGCCAACCGGGTGAAAACCATTCGGTCTGTACTTACACCACAGGTAAGGGTGAAATTATGTCTCAAGTCCTGCTGAAGGGAACTGCAGACTAACTTCTTAAAGGCAAAGGGATTCAGAAGTCTAAACAAACCTAATCCACTGTTTACATCATTCAGTCACTACCATGAAATCTGAGGTCAGAGCAAGTTACACTAAAAATATTCTAATTTAATTCTCATTTACTGGCCCCTGTGGCATTACTGTAAATCAAACCTAATTCATAAGACAACTACAGTATAAGACTTAGGAACTCAGGTAATCCCTCAGTGTACAAACTGTGTCCTATGAACCATGGTATGGATCACAGTGCTTAAAGGCTAATTTATTTTTATGCCTGTTTAATCTCTGCTTACTGATATATGTGAAAATGTCAGTTGCATCATCTATGACTGACATCACCCTATAGCTGCCTCTAGGCCTACCAGTACTGCTCTTAACATCCTAGTACAAACAACTATGCATGAATACTCATATCCTTAGTATTTTCAGCAGGTAAAAACAGGGTCCTCCTCTAGGCCTTGTCTGTGTTCAGCAACTGCTGAACAGAAAAGACCAACATAGACTTTGTGTGGCCAGCAGCAGATCAGGAGACACAGCAAGCTACCTGAACAATGTGGTCTTGTTATGAGCAGCACAAGCCTCAGCTCACTGGGATGACACACATCCTAGTTTCCTTCTGCTCTGTCCAGTGCCAGTACAGCAAGAGCAGCAAACGCAACTTAGCTCTGACGAGATCTTCAAGGTCAGCACAGACTGCAGATGTGGGCAATGGCCACCTGATGCTGAGCTGGCATTACTTGGGAATGCAGACAAGGCAGTATCATTAGATCTTTAATTGCAGCCACAAAGACAGTAAGGATGTGGACGGAGGCACTTTCCGTACAGCTGTGTTGCTGCCTGCCAGCTACTCACGCTAGCCACAGCTGCTCTTGTTAAGCTCACTACCCCAAGGCAGCTAAAGTTAGCAAAGACCAAACAACTCAGCATATTTTAGTTACTCCACTTCTCCTTGGAAATACATTAGAAAGTCGTTACACTTGCAGTCAAGAGATGTGATCAAGGGTTTAGACTAGCAGCCTACTCCAGCAGCACAGCTGGATCTGCAAAAGAACATCTGTCCACATAGATTGTCAGTATCAGATTATTATTTGCTTAGGTCCAGGAAAACCAGGCCCACAGCAACTTCATAACCATTTCTTCTAGGTCCCTTTGGAACTGCTTTGGAAAGGACAAAGTACAGTCATCCTTCCACCCTGGTCTGAGCATGCTGGTTTAGGATTAACACAAGAAATAGCTGCAACCCCTTGTGAGACCATCAAGCCAGCCAGCAGCCAAGCAACTCTCCTGTTAGTAAATCAGCTAATTGCATGGCAAAAGACACCTTCACTCCACTTAAAATTACAGGGTTAGCTTAAGGAATTTGATTAATCTAACCTCCCTAACCACCTTAAAATATTTATTATTACATTGTGCAATAGTTTGGTTAGTTACTTTTCCAAATAAATGTTTGCCATGTTTATTAAGGAGATATTTAGACACATGGCAGCTTTGAAAAGATCTTTTTTCCTAAATCTTGTAGCATTTTAAAGGCTTTGACCTTTGCCATGTTCTTGGAAGAGAATGACTTAGCTACTCTCAGGGGGTTTTACAGTCTACTAAAAGGGCAGCTGGAAGAGGCCAGCTGATGTTTTATTAAAATCATTCTATTTACTGACAATCACATACAAAAAAGATATAGAATGCTAATATAAATCAGTCCCAAACATTTCTTTCCAGATTCCTGCTCAAGAGTATATTCAGTCTGTGTCCATTTTCAGTGTCTCAAGAATGCTCTCCTGTGAATTCACTGATGTCTAGTAAGGGATGATGTCTCTCACAATACATTATTTTTCCCAGGTAAATAAGCCCAAACATCATTTTACAGGTGCAATACTAAGACAATCAGCATCTAAAACTACAGTTCAGGTACAAAATACCAGTAAAAATATCTATCCTAGAATTCTACAGGCTTATGACTTTCTTTTTAATGTCATGTTGACAAATCACTAAGCCAAAAAAATTGTGTTATTTTTTCACAAGATATTTATATTTTTACATGCTTTAACATAAATATTGTACAGCCTCAGGATGTATAATATTATAAAATCTCATTAAGATTTTGACAGAAACCAAAAATTACCCCTAGAACATATTTTATAACTACTTCATTGTTTTTATTCTTTTGAAAGTTAAACTGAGTACAATTCTTAATGAGCGGGATACAGAAACAGTTTACGTAATTTCACTCTCTCTGCATGACTATTATGCCAAAATATTAGACAAGTGCTCTACCATCGCTCATAAATGCTCCTCTCAATATGCAACAAATTAAGGGGTACATAAATAATTTTAGAAATATATAACTACTAAAGAAGAGTTTTACAGCAGGGTTGCTATGCAATTATTATGGACTTTAACATTAAAAAGAAAATCAAGCAAAATAAACATTTCGCTTTTTGTCTACTGTTTTGTCTGTTCTGATAGATTTCTGTAAAAAAAAAAACAAAAAACAAGAAAGTTTTGTGCTTTTGGGTCCCCAAAGCACACTGATTATCCAGTTAAACTTATGAAACAGTCTTTGGTATCAATAAAGTAAGAAGAAAATCACATGAACATGACAAAGCCCAAGAATCCTGAGCGAGATTTTTTTTAACTGTAAATAAGCAGAGTTACCACGTGCTTTCATAAGCACTGTGGGCACCCTCCGAAAACAACTGCACTACCACCCCTTTCAAAATGCAGTCATAGTTGTAAAAACTACGGTTCCATACCACTTAAAGCAGTTCAAGTTCAGAGCTCTTTTTTAGTATTCATTTAGAGGATCACTTATCTGAAGTAAAAGCTATTTTCGATAGCCCATTAACAAGTTCAAACTCTGTCGGCATGTTAAGTCTTAGAAGCCATCCATAGATTTGGTGTTATAGGGATACTATTTCACAAACCACATAGAAAAGAAGGGTTAAATTACATTCTCAGATTGATGCCACCAGCACTTCTGTAAACAACAGAATTAAATTCTCATAACTACATCTAAAATGACACATAAAACATGCATTTAAAAGCATTTTGGTTCACAAAATGTTCCAAAGCATCATATTTGCATCCAAAATTAAGTCTTCCACACTGTTATAGGTGCCAGAGATTAAAAGTGAAAATATAAAGGAAACTAATAAATTGTCATTGTTACATAATAATCTTGTTATTTTAAATCCATTGTTTTAGGTCACAACACAATTCTCATTTTTGGAAATACTGTGGTAGAAACATATACTTTAAGTAACTTGTATTGACTTTTATGTTGCAATCTTGAAGTGAGGAAAAAAGCACATTACCAAGATACCTCAGTTCTTTTAAACTGTCATTAACATATTGCACTGAAGGAGTATGGACATAAATTTATTATGTGCTGTTACAGGTTCACCCCATCTTATGTCATGTATTTGAAAATATTTAATTTGAATCATGCAGTAGCAAATGAGTCTGGAAGCTTTTAAGACAAGGCATGATGGGGCCCTGGGCAACCTGATCTAGTGGATGGTATCCCTGCCAGGCAGGGGAGGTGGAACTAGATCATCTTTAAGGTCCCTTCCAACTCTGATGATTCTATGACTCTACGATTTTTTTTATGCAAAGAACACTGTAGGACATGTTAGCAGTAAGTTGTATTTGATATTGGCCATACGAAAAGAAAACTGCATTTTATACTGTACTTGCTTTTTATAGCAAACTTTGCACATAACTTGGCAGTTTTAAGGATAATTTAAAGGCCCTGGGATTCAAAGTACTATCTATTTAACTGAGAACATGCTTGTCAAAACAGTGCAAAGGCTTGCTCAATTCATGGAAAGCAGGCTGGTCCCTCCAAAAATCACAAGGAGATCTGTCCTTGTAATGTGGCAGCAGACCCTCTCCCTTAACATAGGAAGAGGGAGTTAGATCACGCTAACTGGCTCAGTCCTGCCATTAACATACCTCACTCCAGTACAATAACCACATGGAGCCTACCCAGGAGTAAGCAAGCAATTGCAGGATCATGGTGCCAGTCTTCCTCATGACGAGGGTTAAAAACTTATCAGTGAGAGAAAAGGCTGTTAACAAAGGCAGCAGCATTTAAGATAAAACTAAGCTAAGGCACTTTCTGCAGAAAATCCTTACAGAAGGTTTAATAAGCATGAAAACAACATTTTGAGTTACAACTACACTGCCATTTACCAAGAAAACCCCAAAACCAACACCCCCCACACCCCCCCAAAAAAAACCCCAAAACCACAAAGATCATGGACAAATAACTTACTTGCACACAGATTTCAACTAGGAATTCACAATGTCCAAATATTTCTCACAAGACTGTTACACTTTTCAGCATAAAGCTTGAGATTGTATCAGCATTTAATATTAAGGTACCTGATAAAGGGAGATCTGCCAAGAACAAGAACAGTTTGGATTCACTAGGGTTATTCTCTGTTAGTAAAACTCTTCAAAACATGCATGAAATATGTATCTATAATAGTGTAAGAGTTTAGAAATGAGCAATGTCCTGCAATATTATAAATACTTCATTCACACAGATTTAGAGTAAGAAGTTGCAAAGCAATACCAGCAACTGAACAGAAACAAAACAGTAGGTTCGAAACACCTGAGCTCCCACAGAGTAATTTATTTTCAGCAATCATCACTTCTCAATGTTGGGAAATTTTCCCATTTATTCGCAATCATTTTGAACACAAATCTGCTTTGACTATAAAATACAGCAATAAAACCCAACCATCTCTAAAACATAAGGGAATAACAAAAGGTGAAACTTTCTGACACTCTGCTCATTCCATAGGTGAGCAGGTTACCATGGCTAATATGCAACACCTGAACCCTTCCAGACCAAATAAATGGAAAAAATATCCAAGAAAAATATTTCTGAGATCAAAGTCACTATAAGACTTATGAGCACCTTGTTGGAAAGACACTCTGGTAAGACAGTGATGGGCAAAACCAATCCCTTCTCACGGAGTCCCTTGCATTACTTAGGAGCAACAGAAAAGAGAACAATGTCACAGAATCACAGAATCATAACGGTTGGAAAGGACCCTCAAGATCATCTAGTCCAACCGATAGCCCTACACTACTATTACCCCTAAATCATCCCCTGAAGAAACACATCTATCAAGGAAATGGTATCTGGAGAAAGGCAATGGCCATACATATCCAGCTAGCACAGTGATTCTTCTGAGATTTGCAGAGTATCAGTAAGGAACCTGGATAAAACAACTTAGAACAACAAGTCTAATATCATCATACAGTGGCTCCTGCTGAACAATTAGGACAGACTCCAACAGACAGCAGCAGCTATACTCAGGGATCCTGAGCCACTCCTCAAAAGCAGCTATGATCTTTCCACTGAAGTATTTTCTCAAACTTGATAATGAAAACTGTAATTCAACAAAAGAAAAAACACTGTGATCCTCTTGGTGACCACTCACTTTAAGCCTTTCTTAGAGTAGATAAACACAACCTACCTTCGCTAATGACAGGGACAGCATCTGGTGGGGATCCCTCTTACTGGAATGGTAGTGATTGTTACAGTTCCAGTAAACATTCCTTAAGCAGACATGCAGAGCCATCCTCATGAATACAGCACATCACAAGATGTGTTACCTCCGTGTTGTGCATTAACAGCAACTGCTGGGGAGCCGTGTGAGCTTTTGCTTTCCACACAAACTACCAGAGCTCTTTAAAATGCTCTCCCTTCCAGTTATCACTCATAAATGACCTGGCCCTGAGAACAAGCAAAGAATTATTCCCTACACAGAGATCACCTACTTTAAAAAGACACAAAACTTTCAGCACAGAAATGATGGCTGTGACCAGCTGGCATAAAAGAGAGAAAGTAGCTGCCAACTATGATGCTGTTCTGCTGAAGTGTCTGAGAGTCCTCCAGAAATGAGCAGCATTTTTCATGCCACATTTACCTATGCCATAGCACAAGTCTAGAAAATTCAGGGTTTTTAAGAAAACAAGTTGTTACCATAATCTGAATCTGACTTATGCATTATCTGAACGAAACACAATACAGTTTTATGTGCAACAGTTCAACTAATCTACCATGAATCATGGTGAAGTTTCCATCAGTTTTGGTTTTACCATGTCTTAGCAACATATCACCTCCCTTCTTGAATCCAGAGCAGCAAGCTGTTTCTGTGACTTACCGCATCTTCTTTCTCTTTACTATGACTTAAGGAGCAAGCATCCTTCCTCAGGTTACAGCCAGATCTCCCTTTCACCTTGCTGAGACTGACAAAGAACATAAGCAAGAACAGCCTCTGGGAACACAGGACTCCCAGATCCACCAAAATCTGACTTGTACCTTCTCCAGCCAAGTATGATGTATCAATATAGGCTGGGGTCTGACCTGTTGGAGAGCAGTGAAAGGGAAAGGGATCTGGGGGTCCTGCTAGATGGAAGGATGACCATGAGCCAGCAGTGTGCTCTTGTGGCCACGAGGGCCAATGGGATTCTGGGCTGTATTAGAAGGGGTGTTGCTAGTAGGTCAAGAGAGGTTCTTCTCCCCCTTTACTCTACCCTGGTGAGGCTGCATCTGGAATCTTGTTTCCAGTTCTGGGCCTCTCATTTGAAGAAGGATAGGGAACTGCTTGAAAGAGTCCAGCACAGAGCCACAAAGATGATTAAGGGGGTGGAACATCTTTCTTATGAGGAAAGGCTGAGGTCTCTTTAGCTTGGAGGAGACTAAGGAGTGACCTCTTTTATGCTTATAAGTATGTGAAGAGTGGGTGTCAAGAGGATGGGGTCAGGCTCCTCTCAGTGAAGCCCAGTGACAAGACAAGGGGCAATGGTTGTAAGCTGAAGCATAGGAGGTTCCATGTTAATACAAGAAAAAATTTTTTGACAATGAGGGTGCCAGAGCACTGGAACAGACTGCCCAGAGAGGTAGTTCTGTCTCCTTCTCTGGAGATATTCAAAAGCCATCTGGACACGCTTCTGTGTGACCTGGTCTAGGGAACCCTGCTGTGGCAGGGGGGTTGGACTAGATGATCTTTTGAGGTCCCTTCCAACTCCTAACATTCTGTGATTCTGTGACTGCCCTTCAGCCAGGACCATGACATTAAACAATAGCCAGAACCACAGAGTTCACAGCAGCTCTCTGGCTACATCTACAGTAGCACCTAGACCACTACAGATCAGAGTCACCATTCCCAACAAAATTAAAGTTTCAGGACCTAAATTCCTTACCTGCTTTTCAAAAGAAGTCACTCTTCTTTATCTAAGATTGAAAATTTTATTTTACTTACAAATCTGGCTACTCCTACTGGGTAGTCATGGTCAAAAAAATGTAACTAGTGTGGAGTCTCCTTCTATGGAGATATTCAAAACCTGTCTGGATGCGCTTCTGTGTGACCTAGTCTAGGGAATACTGCTGTGGCAGGGGGTTTGGACTACATGATCTTTCGAGGTTCCTTCCAACTCCTAATCATAGAATCATAGGATGGCTCAGGTTGGAAGGGACCTCATAGATCATCCAGTTCCAACCCCCCCGCCATGGGCAGGGACGCCACATGCACTAGACCAGGTCATCCAGGGCCACATCCAGCCTGGCCTTAAATACTGCCAGGGATGGGGCCTCCACAACCTCTCTGGGCAACCTGTTCCAGTGCCTCATCACCCTTTGGGTAAAGAACCCCCTTCTAATCTCCAGCCTAAATTTCCCCTCCTTCAGCTTGTAGCCATTCCCTTGTGTCCTGTTGCAATCTGACCAGGAGAAAAGTCTCTCTCCTTATGCCTTGTAATCCCCTTTCAGGTACTGAAAGGCC
>VWZX01004646.1:277790-483379 GCA_013399015.1 Galbula dea
AAGAACTCGTTGAGTAGCTCAGCCTTCTCCATATCCATCGTGACTAATTTTCCTTCCTTATTTGTCAGAGTGGGAACACTCACCCTGACTTTCCTTTTCTGGTTAATATATTTGTAGAACCCTTTTTTATTGTTTTTTTGCATCCCTTGCCAAGTTCAGCTCCATCTGTGCCTTGGCTGTCCTGATTCCACCCCTACATTTCCTAACCATTTCCCTGTACTCTCCCCAGGCTACTTGACCCCACTTCCACTGCCTGTGCATTTCCTTCTTGTGCCACAGTTTGAGAAGCAGATCCTTGCTCAGCCACGCCAGTCTCCTTCCTGTCCTGCTTGATTTCTTGCACAGAGGAATGGAAAGCTCTTGTGCTCTGAGAAGAGTATGCTTAAAGAACTGCCAGCTCTGATGGGTTCCCATATCCCTAAGGACAGTTTATAATACTCTAATATTCTGTGATTCTGTGAAATCTCAAGCTTTCACCTTTAGGAAAAGTATATGCCCAGTTTATTTTTTCCTGAGATTCTTCAGGCTACCTTCATAGTAGCTCAATCTTTTTCCATTGAGACCAAAAAAATTCAAATAAAACATTGCTTAAGATAAAAAGTTTAGAGGAAAACGAGCGATTTAAAAATTGGGTTTAGTGTCATAAATACACATTTATTAGTACTCCTGTACTAAATATTTCTGACATTTAACTTCAGCTTTTCCCCTACTTCTCTTCAATTAATTTCTTGTACACTGAACTCCTTATCTTGACTTCTTTACAGCTATCTTCTTACACAGATATGTCAGTAACAACTACTTCATTTCTAACTCGTTACAAAAAAAATTTCAGAAAAAAGACTTTTAAAATGATGTCAACATAGCTATGTAAGAATACAAGCCATCAGTCTCAACACAAATTGTTTAAAAAGGCAATAACTTGAATACCAGTGTCTCCAAACTCTGTAGAAAGTGAAAATGTAGAATCACCTATCTGGAAGAGTGATAGACACTAATTACAGAGTGACCTGGTATCCTAAGAAGGCAGTGGCTTTGAGTTTCATGAACAGCATACTTAAAAGGAGCAGAGAACTTCAGGTTTTGTACCACCTCAGGATACCAAATTAAGCCAAAAGTCTGACTTTCTCATTGCTTTTCTTCAACTGAACAGCAATATCCCGAGTCAGTTCCTTCCCCAAAGTTACAACAGAATTACCAAAGACACTGTAACCTCCAGCTGTATCTGTGCCACAACCTTGGGTCTCCAGCTCGAACCCACCAAAAAGAACAAAACTGGATATTGAGCCAAATGGAGAACATGAAGCCTGAGACCTGCTCCAAAGCCTTTTGTGACCGTTTGGTGGTGCACATGCAAGCTAGGAGCATGTCCTCTAAGGAGAGTTGGAAATGTGGAAAAATCACAGCACCATGCATGCCAGCACTGCACATGCCATTAATTCTCACTCTCCAACATGTACAAAATGCTTCTGAGAACTGCTTTAACAAACACACACACACGAACAGACCAAAATTTCTAAAGAACACAGACGTAGGAAAAAGTAGTAAATGGAAGACAGTTGAATGCAAAAATAACAGTACTGCAATAATACTCCATAATGTAAGCACAATACATTTTAGGGTAAAGATGTAAGGGGAAAGGGCATCTTGCAACCACATTCAGCTTTGGCATTTCTCCATTTGTGAGCTTCTATTTCCACACCAGTAGTCTGCACCTTCAGACTTCCATCATTTTATTAGAAAAATTCCAGACACATCAGAAATAAATGAGAGGAATACCACACACACACCTCAATGGAGGATTAAGAAAGTTTAAAAGGCCAGTTAGAAAATAGAGATCATCTATTTTGTGATTGCAGAGCAACTAACTTGCATTACTTCCTCTACTGCCCTGCACTGTGCTTCCTGAGGACCTGCAAATGAAACAGCAAAAGGAAGCAGGAACGCTGCACTCCATGAGCCCTCAGGAATTTCAGGGCCTGGGTCATGCTGTGCAGTATACCAACAAAACCTCTTTCATGCAGGCTGTACCTGAAAAGCCAAAGAGGAGGCAACATGCTGCAGCTAATGACAATCTCAGCCTGAGTCTAAGTGCAGCAAAAAGAATCGGCATTTCTCTTCCTATCTTCACAATGCCTTTAGTCCTTGCACAACTACTGCTTGATTTAAGTTCCAAGTATTACAAGAATTAGATTAGCTAAGTTCACTACAGTGAACTGAGCTCACAAGCTGGATCTAGGGCCCAGGAGCTCCACGCTGCCTTGGTGGCACAGAACTCATTGAAACCTGCAACACCTCCTTTGGTGTGGAAGAATAACAGCATCAAATATAACAGCTTCTCATTTTCCAATGCCAGAGGTATGCAAAATCTTGTCTGAGGACTATTCTGATTTACATATAGGGAAAAATCAATTTCCATCAAAGATCAGGCATAAGCAAATATAATTTTCCACACCACTTTCAGGTCAAGCAAGAGTGGGATGACTTTAAACAGTCTCCATCCAAGCAAAATCATTCTCTAGCAATACTGATTACAAAGTTTCATTGCCTGAGAGACATCTTTCTAGAGGACACAGCCAGAAGTCTTTTCCACCCTCTCAGAGCACTGTATCTCCCTTTCCATGACTACTGCTATTGTGCTGTGGGCGTTAGCTGCAGCACAACTGGCCTGCTGAGGGTGTTCACTTTTAAGAGACAGTCCTTTCTTCTGCCTGAAGAAAAAGAAGAAATGGAGTTTAGGAAGGCTAACTCTTTCAAGAAAGATGCGGCATTAGCAGGAAAAAAAACACCCAGAGAAACACTTCTTCTCTTCAGGTAGAGTCAGCAGTATCTTGTTATTAGTGTTTAGTGCTATTATAAAGGGGGTTTGGCTGATCCTATATATCTGCAAGGCATTCAAAACCCTTCTCCCTTTTTAACTTCTTGAGTTTGAACTGTTGCATTTTGGAGGGCATTGAGATTTCTCCTCAAGGCCAATTTAATAAATTATCTCTGTCTTTATCAAACCTGGAAATAATTACTGTAGCTGACTCTGAGAGGAAAATATATGATCACTGCTGAGCAGAGCAAGTGTGATGGTGCTGCATATTACTGCAAACCTTGTGAAAATTATCAATATTTCAACCTTTAATTATTCAATTTTGTACCCTCTGGGAGAGCACCTTTCTGTTAGTTTCAGAGATAGTTTGGAAAGAAAGAATCATTTTTAGTTTTAGCAAAGTAAATATTAGATACCTCCCTAAGCACTTTCAGGACAGACGATTTTGTGATGAATGCTCATACCTTTTACTAAAAATCTTACAATACTTTTAGCCAATAAACTGTTTCAGAAATAAAGACATTTCCTACAGAGCAGAAATAAAACTATACTTTGCCAACATTTGGAGAAAACTGGGGATTTCTGTTGGGGCAGTGATGCATCTAACTTTAGGTGCCTACATACAAAAATGATCTTGATACTGCTCCAAGTTCTCCATTGGTTGCTCCTGTTATTCCCAAACCATCAAAAACAAAAAACCAAAAGGAAAACTTAAAGAATAGAGATTTAAGGCCTTAGAAACATCCTGCATCTTTCCATATGTCCTCACTGTTTAGTTTAGACTAACATACCTTTCTTACTGTGTATGTACAAAAAGAAATCACAAGATGTAACACACTTCTAAAAATATTGCTTTCTTGTTCAAATTCAGAATTTTGATGAGTTGAAGTAAACAGTGGTGCTAGACTAATACTGAAATTGTTGAATTCAGATCCCAATTCTTCTAAATATATTTTAAGGTATACAGATTCTTTAAAATGAAATTAAGTCAAATTCCTCATTCTTTTAAAAGCTGTGTACAGGGATGGATTTTCACGATGATGAACAGCCTAATAAGGGTGAAGGATTCTCACTGAAAGCTCACAAAGGGACACCTTTGTCCCTTCTCAATTCTTTCATTTCCACTCTTCTCTTGAAAGGAGTGTCTTGCTGTAGAACCCAAAGAGTGACAGATTTTAAAGTACAGGACTGAAATCCATCAAACCCAAGACTGTGTCCAAACCCAACCAGCTGTCAAACCCAAAGATATGAATGTATGCTCACTTCTGCCTAATACAATTTGATTCAAACACTTTGCATCTGATTCTCCATGTGAGCTTTTATGCAAACTTCTAAAGTGCAAGGAATCCTGGGGTGGAAGAGCTATTCTGAGAGCTTTCACATAGCTCATGTAATTAGGGAAACCACTTCCTTTGATTGTAAGTGTTCAAAACAGCTGAATTTCTTCTTTCAAAGGAACTCTGTGATTTGGGTCATCTCTTTTACTTGCTCTTTCATGTTTCTCAAGATGAGAGATGAGACTGTAGAGCACATTATTTAGAAAAAAAAATCCACTTTTTGTTTTAGGGATTGAACTTGGACTATTCAAAAGGTTGTCATTTGGAAATCTATCTTTTTTTCCCTCCCTGTTTCCCTCCTTTTCTGATAAGCTCTAAAGTGGCTCCAGTGAACATAGCCCAAAATGCCAATTTAAACCTAAGGGAAAACTGAAATACGATACATAAAGGAAAAGGGACTCTCATTTTCCTTTGTATAGTTGTGGCTGAATATGGAATTATAGAGGAGCTCTAGCTACAGGATCTCAGTCCTCATGTCACATTTACTTTTTAACAGTTCTAAACACTGACCAAGCAAAAAGGTAGACATTTTAAAAGACAAACAAAGCAGCTGCCCCGCTCTTTGAAATGGGTCTGAGGGTTTCTTCTTTCCAAAGAGGGAACCCAGGTCAGTTTCAAGGCAAAGACCATGTCACTAGAGCTAACAGCCAATGCTACGGTTATTACAGAATCATGTGTCACTTGCCCTGAATTTCTTGAGCCTGGCACCCTGTTAGTGCTGTAACTCCACTTTCATCCCGGCAACAGCTGTAATGGGCAGGGAAATCTCCCCTTCTCACAATATAGCATGGTAAATGTATTAAGTAACAACAGTATGCGTTGTTTACCCTGGGAGGACAGAGCTTTATTTCCAGTCAGTGAAATATCGCAGGACTCCTTCCAGAATTGTAGAGCTAACAGTGAAGCAGTTTGCAACGGGAACAGAGTAAACCACTTGCAACACAGTGCCAGAAATTACATTAGTGCCAACTTCTGCACAGGAAAGATGAGACACTGGCTTGGAGAGAAAACTTTATATTAAAGACTTTGGTACAAACACATAAACAATTGGAAAAGCAAAAGTTAAGAGCAGAACTCCAAAATGCATGGCCCTAATAAGTGGGGTTCTAGATCCTGTACTTGCTTTTAGAGCCCTCTCAAACTCTTACAGTGAGTCCTGGCAAGGTGACATCCAAACACCTCCAAATTTTATCCATCTATTGTCACATACTTGCATCATGTGCAGCACCTCAGTATACACAGACAGATCACAAAGAGGTCAAAGTAGAAAGTCTTTTCCTTGGTTCAGGAGATTTAGAAGTACACTGTTCAACAGAAAGAAAAACTAACAATCATTACTTATAAGCCATCACCATTGACAGGACTGTATCAAGTACATCAGACATTGCTAAAATTAAGATTAAAGTGATTTCTGTGCCTACCTCCCTCTAACTTTACACAGACACACAGTACATTTTCTCTGCTCCATGATTCTTCCAAGAGGAAAAGATACCCTCTTGGAAAATATCACTCACTCCAGAATGCAGCAACTAGATTATTTTAACAAGTTTCCAGAACAACATACCCTTCCTATTCTGCCTCTGCTAGACAAAAATTTGCAAAGAACCTCAGCTTTTATTGAAAAGAAACATCTGCCTAGCCTGCATGCCTGTCTTTTCCAAAGATGAGCTTTGTACAAAGCAACTGTATGTTGTCTGCAAGGGCTTTTACAAGCCATCCTTATTTTTGAAATAATAATACTGGAAATTCACGTGCCTGAGAGAAAAAAATTACAAATATTTGGTCAGGTATGGATTGTGACATGATTTTTTCTCTCCCCTGCTTGCAACATTTAGTCATAAGGAACCTCAATTTTCAGAAGTTCTGGAGTAAAATAAATGAGCAACCAGAGGCAGAAGAAAACAAGTGGATAAGATGTACTACTGTCCCCTTTCAATGACATCCAGGAGCCACGCATTACTTTGCTGGGTAGGTACAGCCATAGAGGTGTCCCTCCTGTGTGTAAGAGGCTGCCCTGCTCTCTGGCTGTCAGACAGGCGAGTGGCACAGGGGACTGAAGAGGCTTAGAAATGGTCACTGTTACTCATGTCATACAGTTTTCCAGCAGAGCTGGCTTTCTTAAATAGAAATTATGCAGAATACAGATTCACTAAACATTAATCTAATAAACAAAAATGTATTTCCAAATGAGATTCTTACCCAGTACCTTAACTGTAACAGACAAAACACTTAAAAAGACAAACAGGGAAGTTTGGGGACAGCTGGATCAGAAGAGCAGCTCTGTACTTTCCCCTATGGGCTTCATCTCCCAGTGTGTTAGCACAATTAATTATGAGAGGAAGAGTTAATGCTGAACTTGTTCTCTGGGCTCCTCTGCAGACTTCAGCTAACATAAACAGATCTGAATGTTTCCGTGTGACTGTTCATATTGTCCTCTTAAAAAGGAAAATTTCTCTATCAGCACCTTAGTAACTGGGAATAGGTAAATGGGAAACAACTTTTACAGTCTTAGTTGCATCATTATAATTAAAAAGACTGATTTTGATGTTTCCCTTAAAGTTAGGATATGTATATATTTTTTTCAACTTTGCTTCAGTAAAATCTTGTGCCCCAGACCCTTATACAATTCATGTGCAGCCAGTCAAAAATTAAGGGGGGAAAAAAAAAAGGCAAGTCAAGGAGGGCATGTCTAGTCCTATTTAGTGTTCTATTACCCTTTTAAGAGGACACAACATATTACTTAAAATTCCATTGCTACCATGTGAGCAGTGGGTAGTTTGGGGTCCCCAACCAAAGACCTTGGCCCCGGTGCTCAGCTCTGAATACACACGTGAAAAAAACAGCCTCAAGGAGAACAATGGTCCTAGGCTTGGATCACATCAACTCCAGCAGATACCTGACTTCATTTGAACCATCACACAGGCAATGCAGCAAGCAAAAAAACAGTGTTAGATTCAAATAATACTTCCATATATCTCAACAACAGCTTTGGTATTATAAGAAACTGTGATTTGACATTCAGTTTGTTGCAGTGAGTATAAGTATGTTGCAATGGATGTAAATGACTTAGAATCCCCATGGACTGGAATAACAACACATTTCAACGCAGGTCACAGACATTTAAATTGTCAGCTGTCCCTCAATGCACTTGAGACTCAAACATGCAATCTCTACCATGCTGTAAAGTTACCACTAGATCTCACCTGTCATGTGATTTTGTAAGGTAACCTTGTTTTCTTAACACTGTAGTGTTAGATAAAAGTAGAGGAAAGATTAACTCGAGCCAACCACCAATTGCTTGAGGCTGCAACAGCTTAAACAGCACCTTCAGAGAAAAGGATCTCTTCCATTCCATGAGATTTCTACAGCAAAGCTTCAGGACAGCCTAATCATCCAAAAATACCATTTTGCTGTTGATCACTTCAACAGAAGCTTGGGGTCAGAGAATGTCGTGGGAGGGGAAACAAAATTGCTGTCATTTGATGTTAAGGGTCGCTGGCAAGGAGAAACAAGCAACACAACCTCTCCTCCAAATTATAAATAACAACTGAGTCCACCCAAAAAGAAAACAGAAAAGGAAGAAATGTATCTACAGCTAAATAAATAAATAAAACATGTCATTAATTGCGGCAAAGTATCTACCAGCAACTTGAGCAACCCACAGTCAAACAAAAACCTGAAGCAGATTGACAGAACAATTTTAAAGACAATATACGATGGAACTACATTAATTATGAAACTACAGAATATTTAACACTATCCTAACAGGCTGCATATTGTGGAAAGCAAAAAGGATATGAAAGAGTGCTTTCTAGACAGATTTTCCCCCTATTCTTAACAACACTTGTAATTTGCACGAAACTGGCATGAAAAAAATTGTTTGCCTGCAGATGTTGCACCTTCTTAAAAAATTAAAATTAAAGCTAATTGAAGTGAAAGGGTCTTAACTTCAGAGAATTCCTGACACACGGATCAGGCACACACTAAGTTCCTCTGTCTCCACTAAGCTATTGCAACTGCACATGTATTCTTGACCAGCAGCACAGGCAAGGTAATGTTGCTTCACACTGACAAATTGTAGGGCAATTCAAGAGTCAAGTGAAAGGAAGCAAGACAAATCTGCTGCATCTTTGGCTATTAATTTAACCATTTATCAAGTCTGTTTATGTAGCAACTGTCCAAAGCTGCCCACCAGTCAACAGAAGAACACGTGCCCTTAACCCTTTACTGTTTCAGTACAAAATCTGATGGTTTATCTGATAAAAAAAATGATAGGGTCACTTCTTAACTATGGCTACAGCAAGATTCCCAGCACTTGTGAAACTGTTTTTCGCTTATTGCAAGGTAAAATGACAATACTGACAGTCACTATGTCTCAGGTGACCCAGAACAACTTTTGAAGCCACAGATCACCAGTCTTGCCCCTGACATGCCAGTTTCATTGAAGCTGATGCCTAAACCAAACTAAGTAAAAAATTGCTTGATTTAAAAGAAAGCATATACACAGCCTCTATAAGTAAGAATCTCAAATTAAACTGATTAAAAAACCTCACAATTCACACTACAATGAATTACTTATGTGAAGCAACTCTGAAAGATGTTACTCATCTAATGAAAAACTTGCTACAAAAATATTGAAATACACAAGATAAAAAATCCACTACAATAAAATACGGAAAAATACAGACAAATACATTTCTGTGCATGAATGACCATGCTTCTGTTACGGTTGAGACACAGAGAAAGGAAGTTTCTTCTTAAAACAGACAACATGCAACTAAAGCCTGTTCTTCCCAAGAATAATTGTATTCTGGCAATGCTACACCATCTTTCATTATACTGGCACCTCCCAAATACCAATGGGCTTTTGGTGTAATTTTGGTTGCAACATATACACCACTGGACACATACAAAACAGTCTTATCTAAAGCACCCACTAAGAAAATCTAATGCAGTGACTTTCTTGACGCTTGAAAACATGACATTCATTTACAAAAATAGGTCCTCCCAAAAATATCCCTTCCATAAAAGCCAAGAGTAGGGTAAACTCAAAAATCCATCAAAGACAGACAAGAGTTGGTCATATACAAAATGTTTTATTTTGCAAGATACAAAATATACAACAGTTGGAGCACCTGAACTCATTCTGACAATTTTCATAGTCTACCAAGGGTACCGAGTAGCCTCTTGATACCTTTTGAGAATACTGCAATCAGCACCAAGAGTGCTCTAAGTCACTTCCTTTACAAAAATATAAAAGAGAAACAGAAAACCTTGCAAAATAGCCATTCTGTAAAAAAGAAAAAGACATTTTAAAACATTCCTCTGGTATAATGAATACAGTTTTATTTCCTTTTAGCTGCTAACAAGATAGAGCAGTACTTCTTCAAATGAATATGGGGTTTGAAGGGTTCCCATGAGATCACTTACTCTAGAGAGATACAACCTTTCCCTTTTTGTAAATCTCTAATTTCCCAATATACACACAGGTATCTCCATAAAATTCATATATTTGACTCCTATATCTAATGTACCTTTATATAGCACATACTCTAGCCCTCTCTCACTATTCATTATCAATAGCACCAGCACCAAAGGACAAGGGGCTGGAAACATGGGGTTTGTCACCCCCCTGCTACGAGTTGGATCCAGGTAAATCCAGACATTTCCTGGTAGCTGTTACCTTGAATCACTCAATACTTCCTGACTCAGACATGAAAGGACTAAGGGAGTAGGAACTCCTAGAAAGAGCTAATACAATAATTAAAAAAAAAAAATCGTCCTTCATTACAGCCAGGTCGCAGCCTGGAGAGTCCTTCAAGGCTGGCACCCAATACCACCTATAAACTACAAGCAAAAAGAACATCTACTATTTTTAGTCCTGTCAGGGCTAAGTATCAATTTCACTTTAGTTTGGTTTGTTTTGCTCTATTGTACTCTGCTGTTTTTCTCATTACTCTTGAAAGTTATTCCCAGTCTTTACTCCCATAAACCACATCAAAATTACCACACGCTCTGTTTTAGGACTACAAAGATGAGTGAGGTAAGCCCAGTGACATGCATGTGGTTAATCCATCCCTTTGGTAAGGTACAGGTACAATACATGTTTTCTGGACTGTCCCTTCCAGAAGTGGATCATAAAAATCAAAAAAGTGAACAAGCTGCATTGCATTCCATATGAAAAGTTTTATGAAGCATAAGAAGATCCACCAAATCTTAGTGTACATATATGACATACAAGAAGACTTGACAATATAAAATTAATTTCCATGGAAGTTAAGACTTCCAGCAATAGAGCATCAACACTAATAAACACATGCTTTTATTTTTGAGTCTCATAAAACTCTAATGCACTGCACTAACACGACTGAACAAAGCATGCACAGTTAATCCTACTCTATTTAACATCTATCCACAAGTTAGTTCTGTTAGTTCACCAGAAGTACGTTCCAATAAGCTTACAGTTACATTTTAATGTGTTTTTTTTCCAGCACTCTCCTGCAGTTTGCATAGATAACCCTCAGCATTTTGAAGCAATCCAGAAACAGCTGTACTGCATGAAACCAAGCAATCTTTTACCTAAGTACCCTGGTTGTAACAGCTGAAGCAAGAAAATCACATGCAATACTGCTGTCCATCAATAGCACAGAGATAGTTCATGGATCATGGAGTACTTCCAAAGAGCAGTGACATTAAAATTAAATTCAAATTTCAAGTAAAATTCCAGCCGTAATAAATCTCCCAGCAAAGAACCATACTACAGTTCAGATGCCAGCTGCCAAAAACAGCCACCAAAAGCACAGCCTTCAAAAGCAGTGACAAATAACAGATGAACTACAGAAACATACAGACAATCGAAGGAGGTGAATGCTATTCAGTGAAAAGCTAAGGTGACAAGGCATAAAACAACATTTGTAACATTTCATTCCAGCAGTTATCTGTTCAAGATAATGGAGTCAAAGGAACTGCTAGCAATTTGCAGAATAAGGCCTTTGGGCCCAATCTTTCCCATCCATTTCAGTGGAAGCTAAATTATGGGCTTATCCAATAATTCATATAAATCATTCACAAGAACACTAAATAACTTCCCGAGTAGAAGGTGTACAATTTTCTTCACTGAATGCACATAATTATCACTTAGGCCAAAAGGAGCAAACGAACATCCTACTACAGGAGGTGTCTCTACTCCCCCCACATGCATCACAAACATCACAATAGTTTGATTTTTCATAAAACAATTCACAAAGAATTCCTGCTCCTTGCTTAAAACTTAAAACTGCTGAAATGCTTGGACTAGACAGTAAAATGGCAATTTAATTTTGGGTTTGCTGTTATTTAATCACTCAAAAAACACTCCTGTGGTTTACTTAATCAGCAGAAGCCTCATTCAGAGTTTCAGACCTGATACTATAATCAAGCCCTTGCAACACTTTTCTTTTTCTCAGTACACTTATTTAACTGTATTTTATTCACATAAACATACGTCTTTTCCCATACAGTCACATTTTACTGCCTTGTATAAAATGCCAATGCCTTGCAGAGGTCTTCCCATTTCTCAAATTTTTTTAAAGAGTTTTGAAGAAATCTGGCTAAGCAACACCCTTCCAAATCTATATGCTTTTCTAAGCACAAATTTTAGTATTATATGCTGCTATATACTCAAACAAAAATTGCTTTGTTTCATGTTAGAAACTGCTAGCCAGTTGGCTAATATAAAGTCTTCAAGATCTTTGCTGGTTTTGATTGGCTTGTTTAAAAAAATGAAACACAGATGCAACATATTTGGAGAATGACTCCACAGTTCTGTTGGCTTGTGTCCTTGGATTCAGCTAGCATAAAATTCCTCTGAGCAAGCTTTTCCCAACTCTCTTGTTTTCTCTTTCATCAGTTGTTATGGATTATTGGCAGCAGTTAACAGAAATACAAGACAGTAAGTTATGAAGTTAAAATGACACTTGCTTTCAAATAAACCAGAAAGAGTAACAATTAGTTTTCTGGCCTAAATGCAAACTATTCAAATATCTACTAAACGCAGACACATACAGTTACGGCAAGTTATTTTTCTACTCCTATCAGAAAAGCCACTGACTCACGATGACTTTCAACACAGCTCAGTAACAGACATTCACTATTGTCATCACTACAGATAATCATATTACATATGTAAACAGACCAACAGCCATTAGGGTCAGAAGGGACCTTTAGGCCATTGAGGTTGGCCTCTGGTACATCACAGGCCACTCCAGCTAGCTGCCTCTGCTAAGCTCAACAACCTGACAAAAACAATCACTCAAAAAGACATCCCAATGTGAAGACATGAAGAGAGGGAAAGGAGTCTCCATCTTCGCTCCTTCTGTCTGTAATCTGCTCCAAGCATTACTCATCCTCACTCCTTATAGTCTGTGTTTTATTTCCCATTCTAATTTGTCTGTTTTCAGATCCCAACCATTAGTTCTTGTAATAACTTTCTGTACTAGATTAAACAAGCCCAGCATTTTCTCTATATGAAAATGCAATTTTTGTAAACAAGCTTTTATTTTTTAATTCTCTAGGGTTTGTGAGAGACAAGTTCTGAAAAGCTTGATAGACTTATTTCACAGAATTAGAGAATCATTATTTAAGGCATTACCACTTGCCTCTCTGCTGCCTCCCTAGAAAACTTCCAAAGAGAAGGTGCTCACACTAAGCAGCTCCCAAATATAACCTGTCTTGTTAGTTTAAGCTACAAATGATGACCAGTCTGAAGGAAAACAATTTTGTGCTGGATGGCAGTTGCTCCTCTTCTGTCAACTCATCCTGATGGATGATGCCCACCCCCCTCCAGCACACACAGTGCCACCAATCCCCTCACTTTTCAATCTTTGAGTGTGTTTTGCAATCCCTCTGTGCTGCTCCTCCAGTTCATTTACATTCTTTTAAACACAACAGAACCAGGTTTGTACCCACTGCCTAACATCCATTCCCTCAGTGACACATACCAAGATAAAGCACAGCAAGTTCTTACAATGACTTGATCCTCATTTGGATATGCAAGGCTATCAACTTAATTTGCCTAACAGTACCATATGAGCTCATAATGAGTCGCAAGTCTTCATTAATCCCTAAATAAACCCTTAAATTATACTAAATTCATTACAGCACATGGTTTCCTTTTCCTAGTGTGCAATCTGTGCTCTTCATTACTACAAGCTGAATGTTGTATTTGGGTCTTCTAAAAAAATATTTTTGTTGAATGGTCTGACTGATGGAAGCAATACATGAGACTGTCCTACTTTCTTCATTTCCCATTCTACTAAGGCTCATGCCATCACAAGATGCAGCAATATTGTTTTTAAATTTTCTTTCAAAAATGCTTTAAGTACTTTACAACAGGTCTAGCACAGACTCCCATGTAACCTCACAAAAAACACACCTGTTCAATAAAGGTATTCACCAACCACTACTGAGATCTGCCAGCCAGTTGACTTTTAAGGAGCACATTCCTGATACTGTATAGCACCAATTTTTACCTGCTTTTGCTTTTGATATTAACAAATAGTAAAAATAAAAACAACAGTACAAACCGACACTTGGCAGAAGGCATACATCCCCACTACTCAGGAAAAATAATGGAGATCCTTCCATGATCCTTTTAGACAGCAACTTGCTTAATTATGATCAAACATGCTTATCACATCACTAAGCATGATATAATCACACTAACTCGGTTGCTGCAGCAGTAGATGAACTTTGGTGTCCGATTATTTATTAAGCATATTACCTTCAGTGCTGCTCTGCTGTCCACTAGCTTCTGTCTTCCTAAAACACTCTGAGGATATTGTATACAACATACATATAATCACACTGGAACAGCAGTCCAGTAACTGTGCTGTCCACCACTATACTAGTGTGCTACATCAGCAGTGGTGACCAGCAGGCAGACTGGAAGCGTTGGGAGGGCTACATACACTGTCTCTCTGTACAGTTCCATGAGCGTCAGAAGAACTTTTAGGTAAATCTGAAAAAAAAACAAACCCAAAACCAAAACCACAAACCAGCCTTTGTTGGTAAAAGTGCAGTAAGATAGTTCTGCCTTTTTCCACAGGATTGCCAAGGACCTGCGTGCTTTTCCAGGTGCACAGGACACTGCAAGGTAAGCTGACTGGTAGAACAGGTGGGCTTAAACCTCAGGCAACGTTAGACCAAGCTGAAGTGCAGCTATGACTAACTCAGAGCTAGTGGAGCCCCAGATCAAAACCTGCAGCAGGCAGAGACAACACCTAGCCTATAGTGACACACGAAGCCTATAGTGATCATACAGATGCAAACCACAGTGCTTAAGAGACTAATGTAAACAGGAGAAAACAGAAGCAGGCAAAGACAGTGAACACTACCTCTTCCTATCTAGCACCATGCCCAGTAGAATCAAAGGAAAATTACTAGATGTACAGGAGCAGCTAGCTCTCCTCCTCCTCAGGGCCAGGGCAGAGAGGAGATGCTAAACAAGGGAAGTGGAGGAGGAGAGTACAGAAACAATAAAATAATAACGCTTTGAAGCAGGCACACCCTTGGCTGCAGCCCCCTCAGCATGTCTTTATTGTAACATCATCCAGTTATGGGGTTGTGTAATTAAACACACAAAAACCCTAAGACGGTTTGCCTCGATTAGCTAAAGGATGGAAGACACTAAAAAAGAACTGTCCTTGTTTCTGCAGCAGACAGAGTAGAAGTAAACTCTTACCTCTTTTTCTATTTTGAGCAGCTTCTTTACAGCCACCTCCTTGTCCTGAGAAATCCATCGGGCTCGGTAGACACTCCCGAAACTCCCTCCACCGCAGTTCTCAAAAAACTGCAAGTCATCAAATCTAATTTGCACAAATGAAGCACTGGTAGACGACATCTCATAATGACAGAATATACCACAGCAAAGCCTGTGAAGAAAAAAGTCTTCATTAACACATATGCTCCATGGATTTATGGTGTTTTTTACCCATGCTCAGATACCCCAAAACAAGAACCCGTCTCCATAAACACACCACAGCAAAACCTGTGGGGCACGGGAGGAAAAGAGCCTGGGAACACAGAGTCCAACAGGCTGGGCAAATGTTTGCATAATTTGCATGAGCTACCAGGAGCAGCTGGGAAACAAGTGACTAAAATATTCCTCAGAGCAATACTGATGTTTCCTGAACACCTTGGAAGCAGCTCTGTGAAAGGCAGATGCGTCACTGTCTTCCCCAACCCGAGCAAAGCACACTGACGGATGAGAAGCATGCTCTCCACTCCAAGCTTGCCTAGGAGGTCAGGCATGCCAGGCACGCCAGCTCTTCTGCTGTCGTGTCCATCCCAGCCAGACAGGCAGCCTTCTGGCGGGCAGGAAGCAACACCTTGGCACGCACCACACACACACACTGCCGGCGCTTGGGGCGAGGTAGGAGTGCTTCATGCAAGGATGTGGAAAAACCTGGCCATGGTAAATGTCTCTTCCCGAATGACTCAGTTCTGTTCGCATGTTACAACAAAGTGCAAGTACATGGTAATTCATCTGGGTTACAATATGTGAAATTCTGTGGCCCGTGCCAAGGTTGGTGTCGGCAGTTTCAACAGATGATCCCAGTTCTGCTGCCAGGGGAACAGAACGTCCTTCTTGGAGATTTCACAGCGATAAAGCTTATGCTCATGGCAAATTTCAAGAAATGTTATCACTTAAATGCATGAACAATGTCTAATTTTAGGTTTCTTTTTTTATGGTATAAGATTAGAATACCTCGGGTCCTTAAGGAGACCCACTGCAGGACACAGCATCCTCCAGAACCATCTGCAAGATTGCTGCAGGATCATTTCAGATGCACTGGCTTAGACAAAGTAGTTTTAATTATGAGCAAAAGTTACTATACTTGCAATTAAAGTAAATTTATCAGCATAAAATGAAAGGGACAAGTCTGAATAAAACAAGCCAAAAAAAGACACACAGATTTTGGGTTGCTGGTGAAAACAGTATGTCCAATTATAATAGTCTTAACTACAGAATCAAAACATATTATGTCTTCTGGCACCCTCTAAACTATAGGGCTTTTTGAGATGGAATCCACACATTATGTGTTGTCCAGGGCTAGGAAATGCATATGTAATACACCTAGCACTGCTGACTGCCAAAGCCCCTTCACCCCTGTCCCTTCCATAACAAAACACAAAGACATTAATTTCCCTCAGCTCTCCTGATTGTGCAGATAATCTATTAAAATTTTGAGCTATCATTTGACCACAAATTTCTGGCACCGGATGCAACTATTTTCCAAATGAGAGCTGAAGATATCAACGTTTTTCTACATATTACATAAGACAATATAGAACATTTGCTGAAACTGCCTGCTTTGTTCTGCATCTCTTCACCATCCACAAGGGTAAAGACAAGTGCTGGCCAGACCATGACAACTTTACTCAGTTTACAGAAGACATTACTTTTACAAGGGAGCAGGCTTCAAGCACACCTTTCACTGACAGCCAGCCTGCAAAGCTCTTCATGAGAGAACACAAACACTCTCTCCCCAGCTCTGCTAGTCAGAGTTGAGGTTATCCTTGCGACGTGAAACAAAGTCCATTCCTACAGCACCCTGCCAGCTCCTTCCCTCATACAAGTGCCTGAACTCTCACTCAAGTGCTGACCTTTTGTTCTTGTTTTAACCTTGCTGCTTCTGTCATTAGATTTTCTGCCATTCCACAGTCATCTTCCGCACTGCCCTGCACACATTTTCTTTAAAGAAAGTTCAACAGAAACAAAATTGGTCACTCCCACTGATCAGTAAGGTAGTAAAGCCAGTACTTTTTCCTCTTTGCCAGTACTGCTTAATTAGCAGGTCTTCAGAAACAAAACCTCGTTTGTCTTGTTTACTCCAGCAGCTGCTCTGAGTTAACACTGTGTATATGGTGTCTAAAGAATATGTGACACTTTACAGATGAAAAAAACAGGTCAGCTTCCCAACCAGGAGAGCTCACAATTTAAGGCCACAGCCCTGAACAAATTTATGCACATGTACAGTTATATTCCAGTGAATAATCTTACTGACAACAGAACTACTCAGAAGAGTAATGTTCCTTACAGGCGAAAGCATATGCACTGAGTGGACCACAAAAGTAGGAGGAAAATGTGAACAGCTGATAACAGATGGTTGTGTTTGGTATGCAGAAGGAACAGAACACCAAGCAAAATAGAAAAATACATCACAGAAAACTATTTCTGGCCTTTGCTATCTGAATTTAATAGTTCTGAAGAGCTAATTATTTTAAACCATTGTTCACCCAGAACAACCAAATCATCTGTAGATTTGACTTCTGAAAATTACACTAACATAAACCAAGATGTTATTCCAAGATTTCACAGAAAACAGACCTCTAGATGGTACAACACGCAGACCAGACACTAAATACAGCCGAGTACTTACCTGATGGGTTCTCCTTGCAGCTTAAAACTTTACCTAAACATTTAAGCAATTGCAACACACAGTGCCCAGCATACAAGCATTTGCAGAAGCTTCTGTTCAGTCTTTCAACATCTTTCCTATTTCAAATTTATCTACAGAAGTCAATCAGCTGCAGAAGCTATAAGCATCAGCATACAATAAAATAATGCAATCTCAAGAATGAAACACTGGTTTGTATCAGGTTCTTCCAGATGCTTTATTCCAGAGAAAGCAGAAGAGATTTGTAGGGGATACTCTTTATTTAGAGATCTGTAATTAATGACAGCCCAAGTAAGGTATACAGTTTTCTCTTAGCTGAAAGAACAGCCCTGTTTAAATATTATTTTATGTTTTCCAGTGCAAGGTAGTTAATCCTCAATTAGGCAGATCAATTTCTTTATGTTTGAGAAAACAAGTTTAGAGTAACAAATGCACGTGAGAAATCCACACACAGTTATTAACCTGTCATCCTGTTTTAAAAGATACTTAACAATCTGAGTTTATATCACTGGTTAAGAAAAAAAAAAGAAAAAGGTATTTTATTAAACTCCATAGTCTTGCACTTGTATCCTAAACAAGTGCATCATTCCAACAAGGTGCAGTATTTCTTAGCACCTTACATTCCCACAGTCAGGAGAGCAGTCTTCTGCAACAGGGTCTCCAGGCCTTGGCCAGGGGCATTACACCAATTCCCCCACTCATAGGCACACAGTCTAATAATGAAGGTTTGGCCTTAGCACTATCCTTCTCCACTAACACAGTTTCAAGTATTTAACCACTATCATCATGCAGCAGTTAGAAAACGCTCTGCCAACTGACTTTCTTGCCTGCAGAAACAGTGGATGACAGGTATTAAAAGAAGTAAATCAATTGCCAGTTATTTCAATCATTCCCATGGGATCTTCTGGGGGAAAGAGAAGAACTTTATCCTTTCTCTGTTTTAGCTTTAATGGTTAACATCATTCGTTTTCCTCATAGTAACTTACTTGAGCACACTTGTTCATTTCACAACAAAAAGAAACAGATCTGAGCTGCATTTACAGAATCACACAGAATCACAGAATCATTACGGTTGGAAAGGACCCTCAAGATCATCTAGTCCAACCGATAGCCCTACATTACTCTTACCCCTAAATCATCCCCTGAAGAAACACATCTATCCTCTTCTTAAAAACCTCCAGCGATGGTGACTCCACCACCTCCCTGGGCAGCCTATTCCAATATCTCACCACTCTTTCAGTAAAGAAATTCTTCCTAATATCCAATCTAAACCTACCTTGGCTCAGCTTAAGCCCATTCCCTCTAGTCCTGTCACTAGTCACAAGGGAGAAGAGGCCAACACCCGCCTCCCTAGAATGGCCTTTCAAGTAGCTGAAGAGAGCGATAAGGTCTCCCCTCAGCCTCCTCTTCTCCAGGCTAAACAAGCCCAGCTCCCTAAGCCTCTCCTCATAAGGCCTGTTTTCCAGACCCCTGACTAGCTTAGTTGCCCTTCTCTGCACCCTCTCTAGTAGCTCAATGTCCTTCCTAAACTGCGGTGCCCAAAACTGCACACAGTACTCGAGGTGTGGCCTCACCAGTGCCGTGTACAGTGGCAAGATCACCTCCCTGCTCCTGCTGGTCACACTATTCCTGATGCAAGCCAGGATGCCATTGGCCTTCTTAGCCACCTGGGCACACTGCTGACTCATGTTCAGCCGGCCGTCAATCAGCACCCCCAGGTCCTTCTCTGCTGGGGAGCTCTCCAGCCACACCTTCCCGAGCCTGTAGCGCTGCTGGGGGTTGTTACGCCCAAAATGCAGGACTTTACATTTAGCCTTATTAAAACTCATCCCATTGGTCTCTGCCCATCTATCCAGCCTATCTAGGTCCCTCTGCAGAGCCTGCCTACCCTCAAGCAGATCGACACTCCCACCCAGCTTAGTGTCATCTGCAAACTTACTAAGGGTGCACTCTATCCCCTCATCCAAGTCATCAATAAAGATGTTGAACAGGAGAGGCCCCAACACTGACCCCTGAGGGACACCACTCGTGACCGGCCGCCAACCAGACTTGACTCCATTGAGCACAACCCTCTGGACTCGGCCATCCAACCAGTTTTTGATCCAGCCAAGGGTGTGCTCATCCAAGCCATGAGCAGCCAGTTTCTCAAGGAGAATGCTGTGGGAAACTGTGTCAAACGCCTTGCTAAAGTCAAGGTAGACAACATCCACAGCCCTTCCTACATCTAATAAGCGGCTTACCCCATCATAGAAGGAGATCAGGTGCAGTATTTAACATGTAGAGGTACTAGCTAATAGTATTTAATATTTAACATGTCAAAACTCTATTACACTCTTAACTTGGAGCAAGCTATTAATCCACAACAAGCTCAGATCAGTACAGTATTAAGTGCTTCATAGAGGAAACCATCAGCCATCCTGCCTTGCTGGTGATTACAACAGCACTTTAGCGGACTAATCTACATAAGGGTCCTTTCCCAGGATCCTGCTAGGGTCACACACTTGCTTCTCCCCTCAGGCCCCCCAAAAGGTGAGGGAAGCCCCTAGTCCTGAGGCAGATAAGCTGCAAACTGCCCTGCGCTGTATCCTAGCACACTGACACTTGAAGAACTTGACACATTCACTTGTACATGCCAGCTTCCCAAAACCAGCCGGTGCTGCAGAAGTGCTGGGATGCCCAACACTCCACTTTATTCCATGCACAAGCCAGAAGACCCTACTATCTGTCATTCAGCTCCAGGAGTGTAGAGAGCTCACACTGAGGGACTTACAAGTTACAGAAAGGAGGCAGGAAAGAATTTAGCACAAATTGCACACTATCTGCAACTCCTATTTCGTTTAGTGCATAGCTGCAGAACTGAAAATCGCATCCCTCATCTTGCATGCACACCTGACATGCTTAAATATTCAATTACTACAGAAAAACACTTTTTAATTTATTTAAGGGAATAATCATGCAACTTGCTGCCCTCACTCTACTGTGTGGTTCCACAAAGCAGGATTCAGCACTTCTTTCACTGCCAACATATTGCCAATAAAGTAGTAGCACACTACACTTGTGCTATCTTAAAACACACAGCAGAATGTGCCAAGTTTCCTTATTTGGGAAAACAGCCCATTTGCTTTCAGGATCTTTGACCATCCATTTTTAGACCCAAATCATCTTTTTTATCCAACAAGGCCTACAGTCCCTGAGCATATCAACCTGAATTTTTAGAGCAACATATTTATTTAGCCCCAAAACACAAAATAAAACTGCAACCAATCCGAAAAACAAACAAAAAACAACACAAAACCCCCCACCAAACTCGTCCCCCCAAAAAAAAGAAAACAAAAAAGCCCATCTAAAAAAAAAAAATCTTAACTGCCTAAGCATGGTTAACCAGTGCCTTGTCTAAAAAGAAAACCAAAAAGGAGTTACAGTGATACTGAGCTACAAAATATACTGCAGAAAGAAGTTTTTATAAATGAAAGATCCTTTAATCATATTATGAACTGCTGATGGATTGAACTGCTGATGGATAAGATGCAAACAAACTCCAAATTAACTACATTCTAATCTTCTAATCTCCCAGTAAGTTAAAGTCAATAACTCCTACAATTCTCAAACTTTCTTAATCAGACTGAGTAGCAACCCTGCAGAGGGTGAGACCAGAGGCATGGCTCTGCCTACCTTAGTTACAGAAGCAACGTTTGAGCCTGTCCTTTGTCAGAACCCAAGAATTCTGCATAACTTCCATTAATAACATTTCTAATTTTATTTTAATTTATATAACCACCAGTGCTACGGAAAAAGAGCTCAACTCAGCCTAAACAGTTTGAGCACTTCAGGAAAAGAACTATTTTCGACCCGAGCTGTGTCAATAGCAGAGACTGAAGGGTTTAAAGGCTTCACTTTGAATAGAAAACATTTTATCTTGCAGAAACCCTAAACTGCTTGCTTTTCTTACATTATACATTGTCAGTGATGTCTGCCAGCAGTACAAACACAACAAAATGCAAGAAAGACAAGGCAGCTAAACTTGCACCCTGGCCCCATGAGACACTCAGTCCTTGCACACAAGCATGACTGCAGGATCCAGTGGGCCTTGCTTTTGTTGGTGTTTCTGCCTTCTCCTCGGCCAGTGAGAATGGCTCTCCAGGGTTACCATTATTCACACAATGCCACCAGTATGCAAAGTACATTATTGACAGATAAAACAAGCAGGCTTCTGAGGACTTACAATTTCAGGGCAAAGTCCTAAACACATCTAGCCACATGCCTCCAGCAGAAAGCTATGATGTTTTCAGGCAATGACCCTGTTAATCCAGTGCTTACAAATTATTTCTGCTGCTGGAATTTAGAAGTAGTAATGGTCCACGGCTTTCTCGATGGCTCTGTTGCTAAAAATCACAGCAAAACTTGCTGGATAGAGGCACAATGGATGGTTCACTCACACATGTGATAAAAAAAAAAAAGCATAGTGGTGGAAAGGAACTAACTTGAGCGAACATAACCAAAAAAAGCCACTTCACTTAAAAACTGAAGCAGAAATAAAAACGGAAGGAAAAGTAAGTCACACCTCAAAGCCCAACCTCAGGGATTTTATGCCCAAAACAACAGAAAAATGGAGCAGGTGCACGTAAAGTGAACATGTTTGAAACACCGTCTGATGAGAAGGGTGTGTGAGGGTAGGGGACGCCGGATGTCCACGACCCGCCGCCGACCCCCATGGAAGACTACAGTTAGCAGCACCGCTTCCGAACGGGGCCGTCCCACACAGCCACGGCTCCCCTTCCCTCCGGGTGCCCCTCGGCGGACACCACCCTGCCCTACGCAGCGAGGCACGGCCAAGCCCGGCCAGTCTCCCGGCTCCTGGCGGCGCCCGCGGGACCCCCGTCCCACCGCTCAGCCTGGCGTAGGCGCCGCTGCCTCCCGGAGAGGGTGGCCGGCGCCGCAGAACCGGCCGGCGGCTGCCCCCCGGGGCGACGCAAGGTCAGGCCGTGCCCGGGACGGCAGAGCGCCTCCCTTCCAGGGGCTTTCAAAGTTGCTTCCGCGAGTGCGAAAGGTCAAACCCGGTGAGGACACCCACCGCCCGGTCCCGCTCCCCGGACGCGCTACGGCCCGCCGGCTGCCCACCGCCTTCTTCCCCTGCGAAACACGGCACGCCTGGGCGGGGAGCACCTCGCCCTCCTCACCTTTCCCGAGGGACTCCTGGCTGGCGGGACCCCAGCGGCGCCGATCCCAGAGCGGCCGAAGGAGGCTGAAACCGACGCGATCGCGTCTCCCGCTCCGTCCCCTGCGCTTCCGGTTGGTGCCGGAGAGCCAGAGCCGGAGCCGCCGCCGCCGCCCCCGCGCCGCCTCACCGCGGCGCCACCCCACGCTCGGCACGGAGTCCCGCAGGGGAGACAAGGTCTCCACCGCCTCCTCCTCCTTAGGGGAGCGAGCAGCATGTAGGACCGCCCCGCCTGTAGGGGGCGAGGTGCTGGGGTTGGGCGGGCGGCGCGTGGGGCGACGAGGGCAGCGCCTTGGCCCCGGCGGAGAGTGTACGAGGTGGCGGGTCGGGAGGTCTGCGTGCCTATGGCCCTCATACTTCATACGTTGAATACTGGAATGCCTGGCCTCTCACGGCCTGCGTTGCCCTCACCCGTGAGTGGAGTGGACTGGACTGGACTGGACTGTCGGCTCCATGAACGTCTTGGGCTGACCAGAGAGGATGGCTTTCTACAGAGGCAGGGTGTCTGCTTGGTGGTTAACCGTGCCAAGTTTAGGAAGAGCCTTTTGGACTGAGCAGGGCCTGCCAGCTCAGGTGGTTTCTCGTTCATAAGCGTGGCCCTGCCCTTGTAGATGGAGGGAGTCTTGGTATGGTGCTGTGCTGCTATGGTTGCAGCTTTGGAAGTGCAGGTTCGTCCCAGGGTTGCTGCTTCAGTGACAGGCAGTATAGCTTTATTACCAAAACTGGCTGATTGTGGTCATTTAAAAGAAATCTGCTTCATTGCTCTTCTGTCGTTAGAGCTGGGATACTGTTACCACGAGCAGCAGCGTCTTGTAAGTGCTCAGTGTTGCGTAGGATTGCCAGGCTGCAGTGGGTGTGCGTCAGTGAGAGGGTGTGAAGGTTAAGAGCAGGAAGGGAGAAGGTTGTGCTGTTGTAGCCAGTCCTCCTTTTAGGAATGTGGAAGGAGGACTTGACTTGTGCAACTGGAGTCCTAGCCTCCCCTATCCATATTGCCCAGCTGCCCTCAGGATGGCCGCTCCATGTCAGGCAGAGACAACCCACCTCCACCCTCTGAAGCCACACAGACCCATTCTTATCCAAACATTTTAATGTCATTGAGGGAGCTCGGCTGCTGTGGAAAACTTTGCTGCAAATTGAAAATAAGCTGTCACGCTTAAAGGAAGTGACTCAAAAGACTCAGGGGCAAACAATTTTTCTGCTGAGGCAAGCACATCACGTGGCTGTGACAGTGCATTTTTTGTATCAGTATTGTGCAAGTTTCAATGCCCATCACTGCTTTACACACCACTTCCCAGCTCATCTACCAGTGTCTGTATACTGTGGTTTTCAACACATTGGAGACTCACGCCTCCTCATTATCTCTCATGTTTAATTGTTGTATGTATGTGTACATCTGCCATGTAAGAACCAGCTGTGTAGAACAATGAATCACGAAGAGGTGTGCAGCATCACACTGAATCATATACATTAATTGTACATCACAAAGGTGTATGGTGTCGAGGTGAATCATGGGAAAACACACTTGTTATAATACAATTGTTTCATGAACATTAGAGGCCTTTCCCCCTCCCTCATTTAGACATGAGGGAGAGTAAAAAACAGTTAAAATAGTGGAACACAATAATACATTTCTGGGCATAAAATAAGGCATTATTTCACTGAGCCATAATACCTAACTGGAATAAAGTTCAGTGAGATCTTAAGCACTTGATGCAGTAAGTACATGAGATACTAAGAAAGTAAAAAAGCAGGTGCTGGTGACCCCCTCTTGTCCCCCAGGCAGATTCAGCATTGCCCAGACAAGCAGTAAAGGTGGTCAACGTGCTTTGGCTTCTCCTGGATGTGGCACTTTCAGGCACTTCCCATCTGATCTGAGAGTGCTTATGCTTTATTAGGAACTCTGTTCTGTTGGTGAGTCTGGAGAATACTCCAGACAAAGTCAATGAAAGGTGCCATGCTTTAAAAGAAAGCCCAAATATCATATGCAAATCACATGAAACTTAGGCTCTGGAGGAGGAGAGGTGCCACATACTTAGTCTCTTAAATGCTGTGACTAACCTGTTTATCCTCCATGTCTGAGGCAATTGCCAATTAGTCAAATGATTTTAAAATCTATTTAAATGGTTTGGTTCATACACATTTGCTTGAGACAGCAGAACACTTGTGTTCAGAGGTCTTTTGCCTAGGGCGCTTTGTCCAGGCAGTTTGTCCATGGCTGCGTATCTGCAGATCTGGGATTTGTCATGTCTCTCTTTAGGCCCTGGTTGTAGAAAGAAACAAACTATTCCAGTAGTGCATAAGAAATAAGGGAGTGGTTAATATTTCCAACTCCAAGAGTAGGAGTGCAGAGTCTGAATCAGGCACTCTAAGCGAAAGCAAAGGAGCATAAGCAAGGACTGTCCAATGCCACAGGTACACTATCATGAAGCTGGAATTACTACAAGATTTTAAGTGTGCACTTTCAGGGCTTATATTCTTTCTGCCCTTTGGCTAGTGAGTTTTTGGATGTTTTCAATTTCTTTTCCTTTAGCATGAAGATGAAAAAAATAGCTAGAAAAAATCAGAAATCAGAGTGATTGAAGTTGCTTGGATGGTCATAATGCCATATGAAACAATAGACCAACACACGGTGGTATGTTTTCCCCCCTTCTTGAGGCAGCAAATTAGGTTAGCTCTAGAGACCTCAACCCTAATCTCAAGCTTCTGTAGTTTATTTGGAACAGGCAGAAAAAAGAAAATATTTAAAAGCTAACAAAGTTATTGTAAAGCCACAAAAAATGACCAAGGATAAAGGCAGGTCTACCAACTTTTAACCTAGTTTTAGAGTTGAAAGGATTCATGTGAACTGTCTCTTTACATCTCATTGCCACGCTGGGTGTGCAATGACTTCTCACCACCTTTCAACATGGAAAATAATAGTTTCATATGTACATCTAGGTGATTTAAATCAATCTGTCTGCAAAAAGCAGCAGTCACACCCATCCCCTGCCTGGTGAGCCCCATTTCTGCTGCTGTGCTGCCCACCTCACCTTCTGCCAGCATAGTTTTTTGCATGGCTGCACAGTAAACTCGGCTATGGAGGTGAAGCTACTGCAGGGAGAAGCAATCAGATGTCACCCAGATCTGAATGCAGGTCATTGGGCAATTGCACAAAGACTCATGCCAGCACAAAGGCAGGAGAGGAGCAAGGGCTGATTTGAGAAGGTGAGAGATCAGAGTGAGGAAGTGCTCTTTTAGCAGCAGTGAAGGTTTATACCAGCTTAAACTGTGCATGAAACTCTAGACACAGATAATTTGGAGGTGGATGCCTGCTCCGTATTTTTCAATTCTTCTTCAAGATTGGCTCACAGTTCAGCTCAGGCTTAATACTGAGGTTTTCTTGAAGCACTGCTGCTTTTCTGGCTGATTTGGCTTGCCTGTGTTGCTAGTGTAAAAAATTGACCAGAAAACCTGGTGAGGGTTATCTCTAGGATATCCTAGAATGGAAGATTGTACACACATTGTTGTAAAAGATGTAGCACTAGCATACACTAGTGTTAATCTACCTAGTTTGAGCAATAGTAGCAGTTAGAGTATGGTAGCATTAATTTTATGCCATTTATACCATCAGTTTTATGACCTGGAAGAGGTGCACGAGTTGCTCGTCCAAAAACCCTCTCTGGATCATTATTTTTGTATGTGCTGCCCAGACTGAAATTCATGCCGGTATATCCAGATATGCTGCAATCACACACCTCTACGGTTACACCCCAAAACATAACTAGCAGGGCTGGTTTCATGACTAAAAGAGAACTTGCATGGTACTTCTAGCCAAATTAAGCTGCATTTAGTCTTTCTGAAAGATGACAAGTGGAAAATCTAAGGGGTTGCTTTTGAATTTGGCTCACTGGCAATCTTGCCTTTCCTGCTGTAAATGACATGGTGAATGTGCACCCACAAACATCGAACTGCTGCCACTACACACTAATCCTGCACAGCCAGGGCTGTGATTCCTGTTTGCTTCAGTAGCCCAGTCTTTGGTGTGTTGTGAGTAATGGCTAATTCTTGACTTTCATGACAATTATGACAACAGAGCCTGTACTAACCAATGTACCTCTCTCTGACCCACATAACCCATATTTCTTTCTGCTGCTGTTTTTTCACCTCTTTTTTTTATTGAGAAAAATAAGGAATTTGTGGAAGTGCCTATATTGTATATTTAACATACAATTATAAATATATTCTAACAATATATTAATTATGAGTTAATTATAAAATTATTAAGTACAGAATTAATAAATAGAGACTAGAATGATAAAATACATGCATTAGTGTGGCAGAGAAGGCTTGTGTGCAATGGGTGTATTACATGCAGATCAAATACCTGCTTTGTTCATAATGGTTTTCAGCATCAGCAGGCTACAGCTTGTACACTGTATATCTTTTGATCGAGCATGTGTGCAGTATAAAAGCACATATAACTTCTACAAAAATGTCAGCATAGTTAACAATGAGATAGCAGTGAAATGGCAAAATATTGCAAGAAATACATTTCTTGATTGTTTTAGAAGAATGGTTTTCATCTTTTTCTGGCACCACAATTTTTAGCCAATAATTATACTCAGCTGTAATCCACTCACTAGTACTTTGCTCAGTTACCATTCCATTACATACTTTTAATTATATATATATATCTCACACTCCTTCTTATATTCAATTTTGTGGTCCAATAGACTTATATTGTTGTTCTAATTTTGGCACATTTTTCTCTAAAATGTAATATGGCTTAACACTGTTTTCTTTGTTTTGAAGCTGTACTGGATTTATTGTTGCTGTGCCTGTTTGTGTGTTCTAATCCGCACTACTGTGAGCTCCACTGAAGCAACAATCACTTCATTTCCCTTGTAATTTTTTTTTCCAATAGGTTGCTCATTCTTAAAGAGCCTGGGGAAAGGCAGGCAAAATTGCACCTCTGAGGACTGTCACGGGAAGATGACAACACCGATCATTCGACATCTGGTTTAAAGCATTGTATGCTATTTTCTTTTTAAAAACTAATTAGCATCTAGCTGTTTAGTATATTTACCTTTCTTGGAAAGTAAAGGCAGCCACTGGAATCATGAAAACCTTTGCCACCATGAACAAGGAATCGGTTTACACTTAAAAGAGTAGTATCTCCTTTTAATGATGTACTGTAGTATTAGTAGCTTACTTTTTTGCCACTTGTTTAATCCAGAGTACGTTATTTAGAAACAAATCTATCTATTGAAGGCCACATATTTTTCTCCGTGGATTCAGAGATGAATTAAGACAATGTCCATAATTTTAGACTGCCTCAGAAAAGCCCTTATTCCAGATTAATCTGTTTAGTTGTATCATCTCAGTCAGTTCTTTTGCCTGTGTTTCCAAACAAAGGTGATTGACTCCCCCATAAATGCTAGCGCATTATTAACAGTGACTAGTTTTGACAAGAAGGAAAAATAAAGAAATATCTGTGCAAACTAGTTTCTGGTAACAGCACTGACTGATCAGGAACATCACAAAGGAGTTACGTGACAGACAACTGGAACAGGAGAAACATTAGGGCAGGAATTACAAACAGAAGGAAATGTTAGATTTCAAACAGACACTAGGCAGCAACCTGCTAGTACCGCAGCCCTCAAGGGTCAGTCCTACTGAGAATGAGGACATCTAAAGAAAACCCAAGGCAACACTGCCTCTCTGTTATCTGAGAACATCCACAATGCTGCCGACAGCACTCCTGTGCAGAAATAATGTACACCTGTAAAAAACCACAAAGAGTCAGCAAATACAGCTAGTGGATTCACTTGCTGGCTTGGACAGCATCTGAAGAAAGAACTATTTAAAAACACAAGAGGTGGTGTTATAATGAGGAAACCATGGAGAGCAGAAAGCTTATGATTATTGACAGAATTTGATTAAGAAATGGATTATTGTCTGTTAGGATGTTGGAGTATCCTCTGTCACCTCTATCCTACATGTCTTTATGTAAATTTCCTTTAATTGAGGTATTCATTTACAATCATTATTTTCATTGGTAATGTGCTTTATTTGCATTTGAAAGCAAATAGAAGAAAAAAATTAAACATGACTGGCTGACCCCTGCCATGTGACAAAGGCTTTGCTTTTTGTCATTCTGACCCAAATGGATTAGGGCCAGGAAATAAAGGTCAGTCTCTTACCAGTACCACTGTGTGTCACATTTTTATTACATGGAGTTTCCAAAAAGAATATTCCAATTTATGTCAGTAATTGTGTCCTTTATGCATTTTCATGTAGTTTTCTGAGTTTATTTTGAAGTCAAAAATCACCTTTGAGTGCCAAACCTATTAAAATACAAACCATTTGTGAAATATCCTTCAGTAGTTAGATGTAAATGGTAGATTTTGTAGCTGTACATGCACTTTTTGCCCTTTTAATTATATGAATCTTCCTTTTTACAGTGGGTCCTCATCACTTGAGTCATAAACCGCCAAGACCATGGTTGGGTTATTTTCCTTTGTGAATGTGTAGGGAATTACCTTAGTTAGGTGCTGTATGACAGCTGTATATTATAGCTAAAGCAGTGCACAGGGCAGAGAAATAAAAGCCATTCTTACATGTTGTTGGCTGGCATGCAGGTAAGCACATGGAGGAGATACCCCAGGTGCTCCTATGGCACACATCCTTTCGCCATGGTGAGAAGGTGGAGGTCAGGTTTTAGCTGTGTCAAGGAGTTCCCTGTCCTGCAGGAGCTTTTTTCAGGCAGCAGTGCCCACTCCCAAGAGAGGCAGCTGGTGAGGGTACCCTCCAGCCACTGAGGCCTGATGTGCTGTTGCCCTGGCTGAGGGCTGGCCAGCCCCTTGGTGCTGCCACAGAGAGATAGGCAAGGGTGGCAGGGGTTCCCTGAGCATAGATATGGTCCTGGAGGCATGGCTCACCTGGCTGTTTGTCCTCCAGGTGAAGATAAGCTGCTGTAAAAGTTTCTGGTTTAGTAATTTTAATAACAAGTTTTTAATCTGGTCATTATTTTATTTGATTGCTAATACCTTGACCTCTGGTGACAGCTGCTGCTTGTGCCTGCTAAACTTTAATGCAGGCTACAGTAAAGAACATTACATTCATTTGAAAAGGCAGGGTGTCATGCATTTCAGATTAACAGTGAAAGAAAAGCTATTCAAGTTACAGGTTCACTTTGCCGTATCACTCTCTATGCTGCTTTCCTTATTATCAGTACAAAAAATGAAATGAGAAGAGCACATCTTTTAATTTTTTTCCACTATTACCTCTTGATTTGCATTCAGAGCTCCCAGAAGAAATACCACTGAATTCAGTAGTCTATTTAAGCTGTGTGGTGTTTAAAAATTGCTGGAAGAGGTTAAGGTACTGTATATTATGCAGTTGACCTTACTAAGAAGCTATGTTAACAATTTAGGCTTATAATTTTCTGCCATTACTTTTTTTTTTTTTAAAAAGAAAATTCATTATCTCTTTTGATATCCCTGCAGGTTAAACCTTTTCATTTATGTCTAACTTATTTTGCAAGATTTCTAAATTCTATTTAAACTTACTGTACTTAAAAGCTTGTTTTGCTAGTGTGCCTTTGAAAAAGGGATTTTTTTTTTTTTGTCTCTGGTTTTGTACCTGATCTGCAGAGGTTGTGAACCTTCAGAGCAATTTCCTTAGGAAGAAAAGCTGCAAGCCTTCTATCTGCAGAGTCCTGCAAATACATTTGAACTCTTTTATCTGGCATTATGATGTCTTTGTGGCTAATTTGGTTTACACATGGTGTTCAGGAAAAATATTTTGGATCCTGCCTTTATCAAAGTGTTCTAGCGTGCTGGTATGTTGGATTCAGCCTCCTGGGATTTAACCTTTGTTCCCTGGCTCTGTCTATTGATAGCCAGCATTGGGCCAGGTCATGGAGAAAGCCAGCAAATCCTAACAAAGAAACAATAGCCAAATATGCCGGAGGAGCAGAGCAGCTGTACCCTGTGACTCTTCAGGCTCTGTAACCCTAAACAGAGGTGTTTGTGCTCTATACTGCTACTTGAGAAAGAAAAAAGATGCCAGCAGTGGACCTCTGTAATGCAGAATGTTTTTGCAAAATGCTGAAGGTATCACCATTCCAGCTTCATTTGGTCTGCAGCCTCATGGGTCCATGGCAGTGGATGTTTATCATGGACACTGTCTCTCAGTCACCTTGTATGTGAAAGCTACAGCTATGGCTCTGCCAGTAAATAAAACAGTGTCAGGGACTCTGGAACTTGGGGCTGAGTAGCGTGGACCAGCCACATCAGCATTGTGCAACCTGTGACCCTCAGGCATAATCTTTATTTTGAACATGTTTATATTTTTCAGTCTGAAGTGCTGAAATAAGGATGGAACTGTGCTGCAGTTTTATGCTGTTTATGCAAGTGGGAGCGATGGAGAAGTGAAGCCTTCTGCAACCCACTAGAGGACTGCAGGGAGGAGCCAGAGACATGCTGGACGGGCTTGTCTATATTTCCCACTGGCAACGGTGCCTGGTGCATGCTCCCCCCCAGATAGTGGCTGGACACTCTTACACCATGCTGGTTAGCATGGGCCAAAATCAGTCCAGGTGCTACAACCGGAGCAGAATGGACTGTGAACGATGCAGGTCTGGGAACTGCCCGATCCCCTTTTGCTTAGCTGCGTTGGTGTAATGACTGAGCTGAGGCTTACAGACCAGCCCCGCAAGTCAGCAGGTAAGGGGTGTCTGCACTGAAGCGGGATCAGGTTGTGACTCACAGCTGTAAGCATAGAGTGAAGACAGTACAGGCATGTCAACATTTCATTCTGAGTTCCTATTCGTTCTTCCTACTATTGCAAGACGCACGTATACTTCATGCAGCAAGGGCAATGTATTGACAGTTGCCTTCCCGTTGTAGCCAACACAGGGAGCGAGAGAAGCCCAGTATGGATCCCACAGCCAGGAGGTAGTTTTATTCATTTAATTTCCAGCTATGTAGACTGTGATCACCACCAAGCAACTATCTGAGCCATCTGAATGAGTTAGATACAGAGATAGCAACACTTGTTATTTACATAGCACCCTTTATTAGAAAATTAAGAAATGCCAGATACTAGTTTAATTGAGAAGGTAAAGTGCATTCATTTGTTGATATGAAGGTGCCATAAAGCCTTCCTTTGTATCACTGGGATATATCTACATAACAGAGATTGTTCAGCAACAAGTAAAAAAACAGTTAGAGGTTCAAAGGAATAAAAGAATAAACCAAGGGATAAAAACATACTAAATGGATGAAGAATCAGTCTATGTGCAGAGCCAAGCTGAAACTTGGCAGCTTTATAAACCAGTTAACACAGAAATAAATGAAAGTCCCAACAAAAGGAACAAATAAAATCATAAACTCACAAATGTTATAAATTGATTGTAAAGATAAAAATGTCTTTTGAATTAATGGTGTCCCTGTAGTTTATTCTACTGCATACTTTGCTTCTGGGAAGGGTCTGTATCTGAAAAAGCCATATGAAGTATATTCATAGAGCAGTACAAATGGAAATATTTCCCACTTGAAATAGTAAGACACAAAGTTGTGTCTATGTTTTTAGCTGGTTTTCCTCTGAATCATTTTGAACTTCTAGTTAGACAGCAAAGTTAAAATAAAGTATTTCATCATGCTGCAGAATATTTCTTCACTGTGTAATTTTTTCCTTTCAGAATGCAGATACTGAGCAGATAGTGGTTCTATGTGTCAGCATTTCCCTGGTGACTCTCAGCTTTTGCAGAATTTATGTTTTGATTAAAAGGATGTAATTATTTGTATAGGTTAAAAAATAGAATATTTATGTGTATACTGACTCTACAGAGTCCTGGTCAATGCCGAGAAAAGTATACTCTGTGTCTGATGCAAAATGTAGATGATACTAGTGAGGTCATCTCTGAAGCTTAATTATGAGGTAACAGTTGCAACTTACAATTTCAGGCTCAAACAGTTTTATGACATCCAGCTTTGCAGCACAGAGGCAGTGTGAATGCAATAGGAAAGTCTTTAGCCATGCAAACATCATCATTCCCTTGGCACACACGTGGCCACCATCAGTGCTAACCTAAAGATGTACAGCCATCCTGTGGAGTATTCAGGCTAGCACAAATTATCTTGGAGGGCAACCGTTATGTGCCAGATCACCTCTTCTCATGGCTGCAGGACCTGATAGGCCTTCCTATCTAGAGAGGTGACTGAAGCCAGAGGCTCCTCTAGTGCCACATTAGCAGAGGTCTCAACTTGAGTTAGCCAACCTGAGGTAAAAATCTTGTCCAAGGTAAGGTAACTTGTAATGTTCACATCAGTGACTGAGCAGGACAAATTAGTAGGATAGCTAAAATGATGAATACATCCCTTCTTCATATAAATCTTCCCAATTTAAATGTTTTCTGTCTTTTACATGGGAGGGTAAAGAAACTCAGAAAGACAAAACAGCTAATAAAACTGTAGTGTTACATCACTATGAGACTGTCATCCCTTGTGGCAAGGATGGATCTGACTGGCTTTACAGTGGTCATCCGTATTACAATAGAGGTCAGCTAAGTGCAGTTTCGAGGCCCAGCAAATGACAAGTGAGGTTTGCTATATCAACCAATTAATAACATTGGTATTTATGCAGGAATGAAGCTGAAAGCAGAAATAAGGCCAGTGACTAAAACTTTCCAGCAACTACATTTAATAAAGTGTTGTGTGTTATTTACAGAGAACATACATCACAAAATTCCTACACATAAAATGCACACAAAGTATAAAGACAAAAGCTGCACTCCTATAACATGCTAAACAAAATAAATAAAACTGAATTATTTTGGCACAATAGCTATTACAGAAATAAATATTCTAGAACATAATGAATCAACATTTATTTACAGTCTATTGAAAGTGCAAAACAATTGGCTGAAAATTAAGATAGTTGTAAATGCTTAAGACCAGAAAATGTGTGATAACCAGCCACAATTAATTATAGCTGAAGTTTTAGGTTTTAATGTCCAGGAGATTATTCTCTTGAAAACTGTTTGTGTAGATTGTGCTCTTTGTGAACCAGTCCTTTGCTACCTTTATGCTTTGGATTTTTCACCCTTATTGTCATATGGAATTTTGTAAAAATCTGATTGGTAATTTACAAAAAGAAGTAAAATGTAAACACAGATTAATCTACTTATCATTCAAAATGTTTTCAGTCCTGTCAGTTTTCTGAAATGGCCACACTGCTTGCAGTAGTAGGTAACATGATTAAAATCAGAAATTTTTCTTAGTATCTGTTGTATTTCAAACTGAAATATTTGTAAGTCTTCACTGAATGGAACTACACCTATAACATTCTTTCATCAGATGCTTACATAAATGTTCTACTGAGGTCAACAGTAGCTGGGCAAGCTAAACTGTTGATCAGTTTTGGTCCTGACTTGGAGAATAAATCATAAAATACAGGTTTTTAGTTAGGGAGAAAAACACTACCTCCCTTAGAACTGTTAGAAGCTTTTTGTGCATTTTCCACTAGCTATTCTATTTTATCTTTTGTCTTTTTTTATCCATTAGAGAAATTATTTGCTACGCTTTAAGGTGAATTAACAGTTCACAACATGGCCACCCGTACAGGTACAGTGAAGAAATTCTTCCTCAGCCAAAGTTCTCTGACAGGCTGGTACATTGTGCATTGCCTAAGACCTCAGAATATGTTTTTTGCTTATTTTTGCAGTGGCAGTGTGGTAGCAGAGAAAGTGAAGCTCTTAACAAGTGACCTTGACAGGATAAAAGATCATTTCTCATCATTGCTTCAAATGTTTATGCTCGACGCGGTTCTAGTCGGTGAGACATCTGGGATAAAGTTCTCTGGTTGTCAATCACATTTAATTGCCGCACATAGCTCCGAACATCCTGATGGTTCTTATTAGCTAGGGCTGCGTCAGGATCTGGTGAAAGAGAAATTATGTAGGATTGATACACTTAAATGAACAAATGCCTGAACAGAATGCCTAACTCTTTACAAGATGTCACAGGAAACACCAGATCCTGGGGAGTTAAAACGAAAACATTTAGAAATCACTCCCTTTGAAACCTTTCCTCCATATCATACACTCATAGAATCACAGAACCATTAAGGTTGGAAAAGAACTCTAAGATCAAGTGCAACTGTCAACCCAACATCATTGTGCCCACTAAACCATGTTGCAAAGTGCCATGTCTACACAGCTCCCTGGGCAGCCTGTTCCAATGCTTAACCACTCTTTCAGTCAAGGAATTTTTCCTAATATCCAACCTGAATCCCCCCTGGTGAAACTTGAGGCCATTTCCTCATGTCATATTGCTAATTACCTGGGAGAAGAGACCAATCCTCACCTCACTACAAGCTCCTTTCAGGGAGTTGTAGGGAGCAAGAAGGTCTCCTTGAGCTTCCTTTTCTCCAGACTTAAACAACCCAGTTCCCTCAGCCGCTCTTCATGCTCTAGACCCTTCACCAGCCTTGTTGCCCTTCTTTAGACATGATCCAGCAGCACAATGTCTTTATTGTAGCGAGTGGAGGCAGTTGTAGTATGTGGGGTTGACTGACTCGCCCTAGGCAACCTTCTGGATGCATTTTCCTGACCCTCAAAATCCAGAGCCTCATATTTCTTGTGTAAGGGCACCTGGGAAAGCTAGGGAGGCCAGAAGGGCATTTGCCTACTGCCCTAAGCAGAGACCTGTATCCACTCCCCCCATGTTTCTTAGGTCTTTTCCTCCTGCTTGGTGGCAAGAGGACAGCGGATCCTCTGCTTCTTGGGGAGCATCCATCTACTGCGTTTGTGTCAGGAATAGTAAGAAGTGGCTCCACCAGTCTCTCTCTCTCTCATGCTCCCTGATACTCCTTAAGCTTTCCTCTTTCAGCTCTGCCACCAGGCTGAGCAGATCGTCCACCTGGTCACATCTCACACAGGTGTTATCTCTGCTGCCATCTGGTACCAGTGACAGCTCAGGCACTCCCTGCAGCCGGAGACCTAGACAGCTGCATTTTACATGCAAGCTCCACCTGGGTCACTGCATTTCTTCTGGTGATGGCTTTGGGCTTAGTTGAAACCATAACTAGGTCTCTTGTAGCTGGGTGGGCAGTGACCACTAGTTGAGCTTGCCTCTTGAGCCAGGAGGACTGTGTCTTCCTGCACACCCTGCCTGTGCCAACTGCCACGCACACTGTTCTGCTCTGTCCTGGCTGACATGCCATGCCCTTTTTGTCTGCTCTGTTCACCATGCTCCTGATCACTCACACTTGTTGAGGGCTGCTCTTGTACGTAAGGGGATCTGGAAGCCATTACCCTTGTGTCTGACCTTGCTGAGTCACATCTGCTGCTTCTCAGGGGCTCAGCTTCCTGCTCCAGGGAGTGGCTGGGGTGCCCTTTCTCTCCCCACTTTTGCGTTTGTGGTTTTGCCACTTTGAGAAAGGTCCTCCAGGGGATCCTCTACTCCAGAGCCCCTCACCTTGGTATCCTCTCATATCTTATAGTCTTTCTGGTTACTACCTTCACAAATTAACTTTTTCTCTCACATATCCTTGGGACGATATAATACATCTATATACTGACATTTTGTTATATCAGGTATAGTGAAAGTCCACTTCCATTTCTAAATATGTGGTGGTCTCACTAGTCCTTAATATATTAACATTAAAAAGCAAATAGCCACAGAAATCTTGATGGTGGAAGAAAACATCTTAACTTTAACTTGATCTTCTAGAATTAAGCTTTGACTTAGATGGAAAGATATTATTTTTATTAAAATAGTAGACAGATAATTTTTATTTATAAAAATAGTTGACTTAGATGGAAAGATAGTATTTTTATAAAAATATATGGGTTTATATTATTTATTCTGTTCTTTGAGGAAGAGGAAGGCTGCTGTGAGGCAAAATGACTGAAGCGCTGAGGAAATGCCAGTGACTGGGACTGACAGTGCTCCTAGAGAGCGTAAGACCCATACAGCAAGCTTGTTGGACTATACAGCTCTGTCATCTTACATGGCCTCAAGCTCTGACAATTATATGGACAAGCAAATTTTAAGTTCATCATCTTATACAGTTATGTCACTTATAAACATCATGTTTCCAACTTGATTTCCTACAAAAACACAGTTTACCCAAGCAAGTAGCTTTCATGTATCTGTGTGCTGCTGTCCCTAGCCTTATTTCAACCACTTCTGAACCCAGTGGCTAATCTCAACGAATTCTAATTTGGCAGATGCACAGAGACCCCACAGATACTTAGCTCCTTCACATGCTTGGAAAAAAGATGGAGGAGAACAGGCTTATTAGAGCCTCCTGAAGGGTACTTCAGCCTGTGAAACACTGGAGGCTCCAAACATGGAAGAATCACTGGAAACCAGACTTTAAATTCTGGTACATACAAAATTACTTGTAATTACTGTAGCTACTGATGATAATGCTGACTGTGCAGATGTTGCAATACACTTACTGAAAGATTGACTTCGGCAGAATTTCACCGTCCTGGCAGTGTTGGCAATCATGCGCTGTGAAGAAAGGATGGGATGTAATCAGAGATCAAGCACTGTGTTTCATCATCATTTAAATGAAGTACCTAACTGTGCTGAATGTGAAGACATATGCCAATAAAAGCAGCCACATGAATGAAAATATAATTTTTATGCTGATATCCTCACATGTAAGGTGTGATTTGCATTTACACAGGCTTTAAGTGAGCATGAGTGTAATTTACATGCGCTCAGAGAACACTTTCTCTTGCTTGGATGCGGTAAAAGGCCTTAACTAAGAATGAAAATCTGCCCCTTCAATGTTCGTTTCTTCTATATAATCTTCCCACATTAAAAACTAAAAGGAATATGATGTAGAACACCTTGGAGTATGTACACATTAATTTTAAGACCATCAGTTCCTAACAGCAAGGCCATTTCACCTGTCATATGAGTTTGAGCAGCTCTCCTGGGAAATAACAGTGTAAAATGAGCATGTGAGGGTGTATGTTCACTGATTTCCTCTGGAAGTATGCTTGATTCACAGGTGAGAAGGCCACGGTTACAACTGTGGCCCTGTAGGCAAGTTTCATCAAATAGATCTGTTAGACAGTGTCAGCCTGCACATATGTATCTAACCTAACACAAAAAGTGGATTCACTTTGGACACTTCTACTGGCAATTCCCAAAAAAAAGCAGAATTCACTTCAGTCCTTCTTGGCTGTGCTTGCTCTTCACTAAATAAGGCCTCATTTCACTCAGGCAAGAAAATATTAACCAATATATTTTTCTCCGATAAATCATGTGTTATCTTACAAAACTTTTTAAAAACAGAAATGAAGGTAAGACATAAAGCAAAACATTTCAGATTTAGTTCTAGACTGCAAAGTTTTAACTGGCTTGTGTGATTAGCACCACGCAGGTAATATACCCACCAGTGCAGGGCCAAAACTGGTTTCTGCATGTTTATCAAATAAACTGAAACTTCAGAAGTAAACCAGAATTTCTTAGCTAGATAGTTTGATTCAATCACTGTTATAACGATATTTGTTTCATATTTTTCTTGCTTAGGTTAAGAAAAAGCATAGGAGAGAAAATATGTTATACATAATATACCTTTTGTAAAATCTGTCATTCCAGAAATGGGAAGCACCAATGTGAAACATTCCTTGCACACATACCAAGTAATCTTAGACATTTTAATGCACTGTCAAGCATACAAAAATGGTTATGACTGGTGGTCAGCATTAGAAACTACTGATATATCATGTACTACATTTTTGTGGATTACACATTGTATAATCAAATGAAATATAGCTACTCTAACTGATCAAAAATACTTTAATTCCAAAACACAAGTTCCCAAAAGATATATGGAATTTGGATATAGGTCTGCTTATATGGTTCCTAAAGTCATATGTATACTTGAAACACATGTGGAAATACATGTGGAAAATAAGTAGATTTCAAGTAAGAATAATTTTTATCCTATGTTAATTTTCATATCTCTTCAAGTCATTACTACTAGGCAGATTTTCTAAGGCACTTATCTTGCAAAGTTCTCATATGTGCTTAGCATTAAGCATGTGAATAAGTTCTACTTATGGAACCTCTTACATATTCAAAGATAAGCATCCATTATAATACTGGATTGAGACAGAATACACTGTGTAATTACAGTGTTAGTTCTTCAAGTCTAACTCCATCAAATAAAAATCAAAACAACACGAGGATGTAAACATGAAAGTGTCGTAAGTGTATGGATTCATATTTAACTCCGTTATGTGATGCTCCTATTTTGATTTCTATGATTTCAAAAGGTACTTCCTTAAGTAACTATTTCAAAGATAGACCATAAAGTTGATCTGGGCTAGCCAACCGGATAAGTTTCAAGAGTGTCTAAATTCAAGGGAGTCTTGCTAAGGACACTTCATTATTATGAAGATAGCTAGTGTTGCTTGATGTGCTTTCTAGATGTATTGTTAATACAGACTAACTTTTCAGATCTGTAAATGTTTATGTTTTGAAATCTCATTTCATAATGACCTTTGGAGCTGGACTATAGGCTCAGTGTTTAATTAGTTTAGTATTACGCTTCTTAGGTGAAAACGTAGATTTATCAAAAGAAGTGAGTTCATTTTATGCTTTTAAAATTTTTTTTATGTGGGGAATTTGTCCTGAGCAAGTACTGTAATGCTGTATTGTACTGAAAGAGAATTCATGTGTATAGCAAAAGTTTTCAAAAGTTTTCACTATTTCTGAATTTCTCATTATATGGGCTATTCCAGGCAAGGAACACCCAACTGGCAATGAACTTGTCTGACTTCTGGTTAAAGGCTGAATTGCCTGTCTTCCTTCAGTTGGCTTAAAGGCTTCACTTTAAGGAGTACTTTGCCTATTCCTAAAGATAATCTCATTAAATCTGTGTATTCAGAATAATCCTGGCAATGAGGAAAAACAAAGGAATGAGGAAATTACTGTTAAAATAGAACAAATAGAGAAAACTATGGCCAGAAGACAGCACTGCAACACCATGGGGAGATTCTGGAGCATTATATATCCTTGAAGAGCTCCGGTCTAATAGAAACTCAAAACTGAGCTCCTCTTTGGAAGATGCAAATTGAACAGGAAAACAGCATATGAAGTGAAAGTGAATTTCCCTTCCTGAATCTTGTAGATAAGTTGGATTGCCTTCTTCTGATTCAAGAGAACTGGAAATGTGTTCAGAGAAAATGTTCAGATGGAAGTTTAATTTCCATCTCCTAACAATTTTTCTTCAAACAGGATTACCTCTAGCTAATGCCTGCAAAAATTAACCTCAGTTTACTCACTGTGCTAAGAAAGAAAAGCCATACAAACCTAAATTTGGACCTTTCTGAAATAGAATCAACTGCATAATATAACAAGCAACCGCTACTACCAGCATGCTATACATACACAACAATACTCTTTCAAGTTTTATGCAGTCTGGAACAGTGGCAGCAGGCCAGCACGTTATCTTCTAATCCATTCCAAACTCAGGTTTCTAAATGTTATAAATATTCATATAAGCCATAGAAAACTACTAAAGGCTTTAGTCACACACTTTTTGCATAATCTTTATGTTCCAAAAATGAAAGAATGTTTGCCCTTTTTTTGCATAAAGATCAGAGTGTGAATTCCCTTTTGTTCATCTCCACAAAACCCAAACCCCAATATGCGCAGATTCTCTAATCCTCATTTCACACCTGAAGGGTGAAGAGGCTTGACAAAAAGAAGCATCAGTGGCCAGCATCATTTCACTGTCTTATGCTGCTATGGAAGGTCAGCACTTTCAGAGCTCTCTCATGACTTCTGCTCCCTCTGCAGGTGCCATTTCTGAGACATGCTGGGTAGTGTGACATGGAGATGGTGCCACGGAAAGTGATCTTTGTTCAGGCTGTCTGCTGATTTGTGAAATAACACTGATAAATTTCCCAAACAATTGCATCCCCCTTCTCTCTGCGAACACAAAATTCTGTACTGGCAGTCAGAGTGCAGAATCATGCAGCTGAAGTTTGAAAAAAGCACAAATCAGTGAAGTGGTCAAGAGTATGAAATACTACCTGTCCTTAAGGAGAGGCATGCTCAATACTTTCCTCACTTTCTCTTCTTTCCCTGGCAAGACATAATTCTAGGAAAGCGCTTTTACATTTTTTCTAAATATATAGCTATAAAAGCACTGTCTCTTGAATGTTATATATTGCCATGTACTGTGCTGCAGGTTGTAGGTTGTCCTGTACCTGCTAAATCATACAAAGTGTGCAGGAATATATATAGTCCTGATTGTTTTGGGGGTTCTCCTTCACCTGAAAAGAGGGTCATCGATGGATGTAAAAGACAAATGTGTATTCTCTATCACAAAATCATTGTATTTGCTGTCCTCTGCCATCTCTTTATCTTTCATCCACCCGTAGCTCCCAAAATGTCCTCAACCTGCCAAACTACAAGTACAGCATTTAAAAACCTTTGCAAGCCTATTCATTCCTTGTTCCTCTATGACAAGCATGTCTTCAGTTTTCACACAGATGGGTCTTCCAAAGCAACACTTACAACTAACATCTACTGTCAACTCTCTAGTGGAGAAGAGATGCAGGGCATAGAGTATATGCCAATCTAAAAGGTACATCTGATCAACACCATGGTGGAACCAGCTTGTACCTTGTCTCTGTCAAATTCTTACAGTGAGATAAATAAAATACTTTCAATACTACTTTAAAACCATGGGTTTTTTTGGTATTGAAGACAAAGCCTTTTACTAAAGGCTTATACTCTAACATTCTGTCTACTTACTGACAAAAGTATAATAACACATTTCAGGCTAGATTTTAAGGCCAAATGTTTGTTTCCTCCACCACATCCTTGATTAATGCAGTAAAAGACATAGCAAAAAGCACAAGTACACCGCAAAAACAAAGAGTATACCTATTTCTGACACATTCAATATTGTTTGCTGCCATCTGGTACAAACCAAATGGGTCCACTTACAAACTTCCCTCTTTACACACAGCTGTGGCTCTACCACCCATGTTATTCTCTTCCCTGGCTAGCTGTCCCTGCCCTCTCAGTCCTCACGGCCTCCTCCAAATAAGAGGCAATCATAGGGATGGGGAGATGGGGAAGAAAGAGCAGGCAGTTACAAAGGCAACAGCAGATAAAGCTCAGCAGTGCTATGCAAAGTGATGTCCCCTCACTACTGCCAATACCACAGTTCTGCCACTATACCTCTGAAAAGATTGATTTATAAGAAAGTGGACTAAGACAATTTGACTCATTCCCTTTTCTTTTTATCTTATCTTGCTAAAAGTCCTAGGCTACTATGGTTTAACACCATCTGTCTCTTTTTCCCTTTGTCTCTAGATAATTTTGTCAAATTTGAAAAAACACTCCAGATTTTTCAAACATAAAAAGCTCCTACCAATTTTCTGTGAAAATAGATGGCTGTGGACAAGAGAAAGATCATCTAAATGCGCTCTTCTCCTGTCTCCTTCAGGGAAAAGGCTGTAGTGCTAGTTCCTATCTTATTACAAAAGCCTATTTACACAGAATTCCACATGCCCCAGTCATGAGGAAAATTCTAGGCAGAGCTCAGGAAGCCACAAAACATAAATGTTTAGGAAACTAGGCCTTGCTGTTTCTGGCACTTGGGGAACTCCTGGCTCAGGCACTGTCTTGACAGCTTCTGTGTGTTTTAAGGTTCATCATTTAATATAAATAATAACAGAAATATCAGAAAACATAAAGGATTTAAAGAAAGCTGTTTCAGCTGAAGAGATGTCACTAGATCAAACTTCTACTTTTGGCTGCCAGTTACAGGAATAAAGTTGTCAGCAGTACATCAGCTGTTGGGACCAGAGCTCTGTGGTGAGAATGCAGACACGATGCCAGAGGCTGTTCTCAGTTTCATCACTGTGCTTACATGACAGACAGGGGGACCTGCCTCTTCCAGTGGCAAAAGATACCACCAGTAGCAACTAACAAGATATTTTTATTCATAATCTTCAGTGAGCATCAAAATTAGGATGGATTAAGGGAAATAATATTCCAAAGAACAAAGATGTTTTAGACAGATCAGTAATAGAACAGCTCCCTGCAGTATTCAGAGGTGCCTCCATCTGCTTGTGACAGAACATCTTGCAGCAGAACAAAGAGGCACAAATAACAAATGGCAGGATAGGATTCCTCCGAGGAAATACGGGTTTTGCTTCTCCTGAAACTGGTGGAAAAACATTTCAGATTTACCTTAAGTTTATACTTATGTAAAAGAGAGCTGAATTTATCTGTGCATTATCTGGCTGAGTGGTCTTGTCTTCACCAGCTAATATCTGGCAATTATGTGTGGATATGACTGTTGTAAGCTTAACGCAAGTAGGCGGTAGCAACTGAGGTTTAACAGTAGGCTTTTCTTCTCTGCTTGACCTGATGACACTTGCAAAAAACTAAAAACTGCCAGGTCCACATTAGGATTTAAATGAATTATGTGGGTGGAATCTGAATATGTTGCACTGGAGAGCTATGGTTTGAGAGAAGCATTAACAACACCATAGAAGCATGCAGAATAGCCAGTGAAGAACATCAAAACATTAAAGATATACTTGTAGGAAGGCCTGGAGAAAAAGTAGAGTTAGCTTTTCTGTATAACACTAACTGAAGAAAGGTTTAGAATACTGGGAAAGGAGAACGTTTCCCTTTCTATTGTGTGGAGGAACATGAGACATTATCTTGATTCTTCGACAAATATACTGCATCAAAAATACATTAATTGATCTTCACATTTGCCTCCTACAGGAAATGGTCAAAGCTCAGATTACTGATCAAAATGGGTAATATTACATTCAAGCACTATGAAATTTTATTTAAACCCTTTGGGTGCTACTACTAAGTCCGTGTTCTTGAAATAACATACTTCTAAAGCAATGTGCAGACGAGGGTGAAAAAGGCAGACCTGCAGCAGTCTGGATATAGATCAGTGTAAGCTGCTATAAGATTCACTCTTGGCCTTGGGAGTGCCAAACTGTGCTATAGAGTAGGGCAGAATCATTCCAAACGACAAGCTGTCATGGTTCAAGGCTGGGCAGACCACCAACCCAGTGACAGACGCTCCCTATTATCCCCTCTTTCCCCCACCCCAGGAAGGGAAAGGGGATAAGAGAGACAGAGAGAGAGAGAGAGAGACTTGTGCATTGGAAAAGAAAACAAAACCTACTTTAATGATAATAATGATGAATGAAGTATATACAAATATATATAAATATGTACAAAACCCAATACCAAACCAACCCCCCCTTGATGGTGACTACATCACTGTCATCACTGATACTGTGGCAGAAGGCCCCAGCAGCAAACGGGAGCCAGGCTCAAGGGATGGATTCTGGTACTGGATTCAGGAACTTATGGATCAGGATCAAGGGCAGAACAGAGTTCTCTGAAGCACAGGAGAAGAAGAAAGGAGAAGAAAAAGAGGAAGAAAGAGGGAACTAACTCCCAGTTTTGTATCGAATATGACGTATATGGGATGGAATACTCAATTGGTCAGTTTAGGGTCACCTGTCCTGTCTGCTCCTCCCTGAAGGTGCAGCTTTTACCCTGCACCCGCAATGTGAGACACAAGATTCAGGAGTGATCTTGGTTTGCATACCAATCCCTGGTAGTAAATCTAAACATTAGGTCTTATCACTACTAGAAGCAGGCAGTGCCTGTAAAAATACGCCATTAGCTTCAGAAAGTGCAGTTTCTTAGAGGATCTTTAGATGAAAATTAAAATTATTGAACAGAATTAGTTCTGCTCTAACCCAAACCAAGACACAAGCCTGGTTTGAATTTCTGTTTCTTGCCTCCTGTAATGGCTTTTACACGTAATCAGGCATAGAAACTGTGGCATACACCTCTGAGGCCTGCATATGTACCAGCTCTTCTGGCTCAAGAGGTTTAAGTGGGCCAAGTGAGGTGGAGAACATGGAGCCAGCCATACCGCCATAGCTATCGCAATGCAGCTGCCATCCCTCCTCGCTTGCAGGTGCTCCAGCCAACTCTGAGATCCCTTTGTATTCCTCAAAAGATTTACTACCTACACTAAAAAATATATATTTATCTATCTAATTAGAACAACCAGTCCAGAAAAAAGTAATTTTCTGCAGGTTCTGCTCTCTTTTGGAAGGACATGGCAACACAGTCTGTGTATGCAATCAAAGAATGTCCTTATTGCAAAGTGAGGTCAGGCCCTTACTCAGGCATCAGCACTATCATTTACCCTGTCCTGGAGCTACAGGCTAAAATATAAAAGAATTTACTCAGTGATGATCACTTCTCGAAGAAGTTTTCTAAAGAGCTGGAAGTCTTCCTGTCTTCCTCCCTGTGGTATCAGTAAGGTAAGCAGGTAAGAGAAGCTCCTCCATAGTGCAATGGAAATAACCATGGGTAGTTCTAGTTACTGTAGCACTAAGAACAAGCAGATATAGGTGCCAGAGTAGACAGGCTGTAGCGTAGCTACTAAATGGAGCTTTACTGCAGAAACAGCAAGTCAGGTTTAGTTTTGCAGCACAGCTGCTCATAGCTGGGGTTAGAATGTGTGTGTCATGAATCACATAAATTAAGAACATGGCCTTAGCAACCACGAAAACTGCTTCACCCTGCTGAAAAACTTGAGTTTCAGTTGAGATTTCTGCCATGGGAAGTTGCCTGTCTGCAGTTTTTGACAACGGTGTTTGAAATAATGAGACCTTAGGTGCAGGATACAAAATCAATCTAATCTGAGCATAATCTAACTGTCTATCATTGATCCCCCTTTCCAACAGGAAGGCAATCAAGTCACAGAAGTCTCCTTTCACTTATTAAAGGAAAGAAGAAAAGATGTTGTACACATTCTGTACTAAAGCCTCTTTCATTCTCTGAGAAGCAATGCAGAACTATTCCAGCCTGAGGCAGTTCAGTCCTGTTTAAAGAACAGCAGTTAAAATCACAGCTTGGTCCCAAACTGGCTGTTAAAAATTGTCTCTAACAGCTCTGCTTCCTGTCACTGCTGCTGCTTCTCCTAGGAAACATTTGGCTGTGCATGGCTCAGTGGGCAGTTGCTTCTCCACCTCTATGAGGTTTCCAGAAACACAGAGGTCGCAGGTGCCGTGCACAATGAAGACTATTTTTGCGAGCTCTTGGTCTTGCCTTCACATTCCCTAGTCCTGGAAGTCAGTGTTTAGCAGGTCACTCTTAAAGAATGAGCAGGGAGGTCTTTCTAAATTTTCATTTCCAATATGTCATACGTACCATTTTCTCAAAGTTTACTAAGTTGTCAGTGAATGTCTTGTTTCCCTCATGAGTAAATGTCATGTCTGTGTAGAAATAAAAGCCACATAAAAGCCCATTAGTGGTGAATCATGGCCACACAAAATAGCAGAACATTTTATCTATCCTGTACAAAAATCAAATCAGTTATAAAAGTAAAACATCTACTTTAAATTTGCAGTATTTCTGAGACTAGTAAAATTGAGGCATGATATTCAGATGTACTAAAGCAGTTTTTCTTGTCTCCCTGTCACGCTTTTTATAATGGGAAAAGATCATACCTCACAGACATGGATTTTTGCTTTTTCTTGCCGCTACTCTCATTCTTCAAATATTTCACAAATAGCTTTCAAGTTAATAATTCTGGTAACATCCAAGCTTACCTTTTATAAGTAGGGGCATGAAAGGAATTATTGGAGGGTCCAATTTAGCTACAGTCAGTCTGTAGGCCCTATGGTTTCTTGATGGATCCTTACGAGAGAAAGAGAAATTAAATAATTATGAATAAGTATTACTATATGTATTGAGACACTGTATACACTCATTTAGATATCAAGGCATTTATTAAAATCATTATTTTCTCCTGTGGCTTTAAAAGTGGATCTACAAACTAAGACAACTTTTATCATCCTCCCACACAGCTTATATGATGAGACTGCAACACAAACACAAACATTTTTCATGCCAAACAGTAAGGTAAGATATGATTACCAAAAAATTGTCCATAAAAAGAACCACACATTTGTCCTCCCTCCTTGGAGCTGCAGATCCAGTTTTGCACATTATAACACTAAAATGTATTGCCTGGAAAAATCCAGGTTAGAAAATGTCATTTCCCATATGTACTATAAGAAAACATGTGCTAAAGCTTTTCTGAGTTCCCAGATTAACTCTGAGTGGTACATAAGTTCTCAGAGTAGGTTCCTAAGAGTATAATTTATTAGTCATACATACTTGTTTTAGCAGCTCTAAAATGGGATCATAAACTTCTTAAAGTCAAACAAGGACATATAAAACGTTCTGAATCAAGGATTTCAAATCAGTTACTCAGAAAATGAATTAGCTCAGATTGTGCATAGAATAAGGGATCTATTGCTATTCACCATTAAGCTTTCAAACTCTGCATAGATCTTCTTGAACTTGCTTGGAAGTTTCTGTTAATAAAAACAAAAATAGCAAACCTTAATTAAATCCAATTTGTGTGGTAATTTTACTGTAAATGCTAGTTCCTTCTCCAACGCCCTAAGTCAGGGAAGTGCTCTTTTTGCCAGATATTTCTAACAATGTGCTAATCTAAAATACAACATGTCTCCTAGCAACCAGATTATAAATAGAGACGGGACCAGCCACGAAACCTGGATCCTGATTTAAACCCCAACTTGAATTTACTCCTTTGGGATGCTTAGATTCAGATTTTTGTTTGGCTTACATCGGAATCTCTGAATTCAGAATGTAAGGGAAAGTTCAAGTCAATGGTTTCAGGACATTCCTGATTATAGCCTATCTGAAAATATAATTTACACACAGCTTGCATAGAGGTAGCTCAGCTTCATTACTAATACCTATGACGAACTGCCCTTGCAACATTCAAATCCATGCCTGGGCATTTCCAGGAGGTATTTTTGTTCATGCTGATATATCATCCACTATTGCTCAAATTCTTGACATGCCCAGCAGCCAAGGGCCTTTACCACTTTCTAGGATAAAAATTAATTAATAGTTTTACAGTCCACAATATATACACAAATAAATCATGGTCAGCTGATCATGCATTGATTGGGATTAGATTTTTTTCTGAAAATTTTCTTTTTCCCTTATGCTGTGCTACACATACTAAATAATTTTACTATAAGGACTGTAAGATATTTTATCAATTAGTTTCAGAGATCACAGTAATGTTTTATGCACAGTCTGAATATGTCAGCTTTCTAGTTTTAATCAGAAATGTATCTATTTTTGTTTATTAAATCAGACTACTACTTGCAGCAGGCAACATTAAAAATTAATAGACTTTACAGTGCAGAAATGTTTTTTTTCAGTATTTTCGACATTTGAAGTGTGTACCCTAGCAAGATATTTACACTGTGCCTCAGCAAGGGCCTAATTTTTAATGATGTGTGTGAACAACTGCGTGCCTAGTTTGCATATGCATGCAGATTAGGTATTTGTGAAATAAGTGCCGTAATTGGACATTTGCACCTGCAAATATCTAATTTGTGCATGCAACTAATGTAAATGAATGACAATATAGCAAAAATCAGGTCTTGATATGTTTGTTTCTAAGTGTATTCTGTACATATAGATAGCTAAAAATCAAGCTGCAGAGATTCTCTTGATAAACTGACTGCCCTACAGAACCAGAGTGTGATAACATTTCCCTGAACTCAAGTTCATGTCTTACACCTACAAAGGATCTGTTCCTCTCCAGTACAGACCCTATGCCCATTTAAGATTGCTGTAAGTAGTATATACATTCAGTTCTCTATTCTCTCTTCATATCACTCCTGTTCTTTCTCAGCTCTTCTAACTATTCCTCTCAGTAGTCACAAACGAAGCCTCCTTATTTTGCAAAATTGATCTGCAAATCTGCTTTTAGTGCTGACCACTTGCAACGTATTTTTGAAAACTGGGCTGGTGTCTTCTCAGATGTAACAGCCTGATCTCCTATTTCAGAGCACTTTTTTAAAGGTGTTCAAGTTTTGGTCTCAGTTGCATCAATGACCTTAGTCATGCTAAATATTTTGAATTTCTTATGGACAAAATAAATGCACATTCCTATCTGCACTGCTTTTTACAACCAGTAAGTTCTCAGTGGTTAGATGTGCTTACTACCTTACCCTGCTGGACATTGCAGCCTTTTTATATACTCCGATACAAAAGAGCAAAGTCACAGAAAAAAGTGGAAGCTCTGAGAATGAACACCAAACTGACAGTAAGCAGGGGAATGCATGTCAGAGAGAAGACCAGAACTTGTTAGGACAACCACACATTTTAATAGGGCAATAGAGGCCATATAGATTAGAAAAAAATATGTATAAACAGAGGATAGATTTTAGGTAAGTGTCTGTGGAGTCATCTCACTAAATGACCAGTAAAATCAAAGAGAGGATGGGCTGATTAAAGAGATTAACTGGCTAACTCACTCATGCTGTTGGGCAGTTTAGCGCATCGACAGAAGTTCTGTTGTCACTCTTGTTACCTGCTAGTGCGTATTCAACACATCTGTGGGTATATTGTCTTACTAACAAAAATTGTCAGCTTCAACTAAAGGCTTCTGCTCAGAAGCTGCATTACTAGATCTAATTTTAGCAATAATAAAGGCCCAAGTCATGTTTTTGCTTACTAAAAGCACAAATCTCAGTCAAACTTCTCAGAACTGGATTTTAGCTAAGACTCACCTCCCATGTTAATGATAGACGGCTCACAGCAACATTACTCAGTCCCATAATAATAGCGAAAAAGGAATTCAGATTTTTGTATTCCTTGCAGCTGAAACACAAAGGGCCAGGTTTTAAGTTGTATGTATCAGTCAGGGCAGAAGTACATATGACAACCTGAAAACAGCTGAACCCAGACATCCAGCATAGATGTGACTGAATTTGGGCAGCACACCTTCACCAATATGTGATTAATTCACCATGCTCTGGAGGCTTCATTCCCCTCCCTCCTGAAATGACCTCCTGCTTCTACTTCACTGAGTGCCAGCTTCTGCAAGGACATTAAAGGACTCTTTGAGGTTCCTCCCCACCCAGAAACAGAGTCCGGAAAAACTGTGCTCAACTCAGGCCCGGGGCATACTAGAAACAGTGGAAAGCAACTACTTTACAGCTTCATTTGTTGCAGAACTTGCTGACGGATTCTGAACAGCTACTGAATGCTGGAAGCTGTTCCTAGACAATCTTGCGGTTTATAGGGGAGTAGAATCTTTTTAAAGGGAGAAGATGAGCTGTCTATGTGTGTCAGTGACCTCTCTCGCTGTATATGATCTCTAACTAGTACTTGTAAGTTCTGGAACTCTTTAGGATGTTTCAAGCAAAGAACTGCCATTTGTTATCAGTATCACTAAAGATGTCCTGGGCACTAGGTGCTTTAGGTCATCCTTCACCCCAATGCAAAAGAGAGCTTCTGTAACCAACCAGGAAAAACTGAAACATGCAAATGAGTATTACCGAAGACCTAACACCATATGCTGGAGTAGACACAATCTAACAGGAACAGCCCCCACCATTGCTCAGCTGGGACTGCATCAGGTGGCTCATTGACTCAAGGGGAAGGGAAGAGGCAGAACAAAACCTGTATTGCATAAATCTGTCTCTCACTAGGTTACTGCAAATAACCTGCTATTTTTCACAATTGATTTGCCAATATCTGATTTCAGAACTTCAGTTTCTACTTCTTTTGCTGCTTACCAAGAAAATTTTCCCACGATTCAAGCCACAATACTTGGATTTTTTAATTCATCACTGAAGACCTTGGCTCCTCTGAAGTATCCTCAGCTCCAGACGAAATTAGTACCATCATCACATCATACTGTCTGACTCCATAATTGTCACATCACCCTACTGTTATTCTATTCCTTCTGCCTGTCCATTTTACCAGACTCAATATATTGGGTGGGTAAGTCCTTCATATCAGGGCCTCACTTGTGTCTGCACCGCGTGAATGCTGTGCACGTGAAAAAATAATTTCTCCCCTTTGATGGTCTGTGTATTGGAGACTGCTGCCCCCTCAGATCTTCTGGCAGAGCTGCTCATAGAAATTCTCCCACATCAGATTAGGGACAGTGAACAAGGTTAATGAAGATAAACTGAAATGCTAAAGCTACTCCAACTTATTCTGACAAGAACAAGTCAAAGGAGTGCCTCGTTAGTGGATCTGAGGGGAGATAAGGATGAAAACCAGCCAGGATAGGCTGTTAGAGATAACTTCTCCAGGTACAACTCAGTTCAGAATGGGTTATCTGTCTGCAGCCTATGATGCTGAGAATAAATTGTAGTATGGTAAAAATAATTAGTACCACACAGCAGTAGTGCTTAAACATAGTAGGCAGCTACAACTGTATCTGCAATACGTAATTTGGACCATCATTTTAAAAAGGAAAAGTTTTGCCAAACACCCTGTTAAGCAATGTAATTTGATGAAGTCCCTGTTAAAATCCATCTAGATATATGACATTCTACACCAAACATCCCATAAATTCTACAGACTCTACACTAAATAGCTCAGTTCCTGATAAAGGACCACTGTGAGGAAGGAGAAAAAGTGCTGCATGGCTCCACTGCATATATGCTGCCTGCTGTCTGTCAGAAAGTGGAGCCTCCAAACCACCACGATGTGCTCAGAGCAGAGGTCCCTCTGCCTCCCAAAACAGATTATATTGCAAAATCTTCCTATTAGTATGAATTGTGAACATACATATAGGCACATACTCTTATCTCCAACACACACGCACGGTTAAAATCTCCCAGTCCTTACACAAGCATATTCATTTTGGCATTTTCCCTGTAAATACACATCCTTCAAAAATTTCTCACAGCCTCTTTGGGCTTATAACATATCCATGTGTATGGAAAGAATATTTTTCAAAAGTTGAATGGAAGTAAGTGTCTGAGCACAGTGATACACAAGAAGGAAACATACACAAACTGAGTTTGTGGATATCCGTAAGAATATGTGCAAGTACATCCCAGAAGGCCTTTCTAATACAATTAATATGGGAAGAAATCTCTGTAGGAAATATAGCTTGACTTCTCCCCTTTGTTTGAAAGTTTAATCCTACAATGGCTGGGAAAAGGGATGAACCTTGTAACCTCTACATCCTCGCCCAGCAGATGCAAAGGCAACAATGGCTCCTGGAACTCACACATGTGCATAGCACTTGGAGCCAGCACTTGGCCTTGCACTTGCCCACACAGACACAGAGCACAGGTGGCAGACACAAAATGATGAGCCTTCTACAATGGTGTTTGAGCCCCAAAAACACAGAATTGAAACAGAGTTCTCAGTAACAGTTACCTTCGAAAATCAGTATGTTCAAGGCATCTCATTACCTCCAGTCGTGCCTAAGATTGATAGTGCAGCACTGAGCTGTTCTCCCTGAACACTTTTCTAATGAGTCTAGTACTTCGAGGTAGGGTAAAGTTCTCATTAGGTCTCAAGGATCTTCACGAGCAAAACTTTCTCAAAGATACTGCTTCAAGGCCTGTATCTTTTAATCCAATTCCTTGGCTTTTTCTTCCCTCTCACTTGGGTGCACTGTTTGTTTTCCTGCATGCTGTAGCACCTGTTGCCATGGTAGCACTGCACAGAGGGCAGCAGCCTAGTTAAACTTCCCAGAGCCTTTCCAGCAGCAGCGATTAAACCTGCCTGCTCAGTTTATAGGGAGGAAAATCTTATGCTTCGGATTTTTGTGCTTTTAGGAGACAAAGAGGACTCAGCAGAGCAGACCACTTTTAGCTATTTATTTTTAGCACTCTAGTGATATCAGAAACATGGAAGTAAACAGGAGGTTGTCAAGCTGTTGTAAATAGCGTAGCATTAAAGCCATGACACTGAGGAACACCACGGGCTAGGGCAGTTTAATAAGGAGATATTTAACCGTAATTATTAGGATACTTGGTTTGAAGTGTTTATGGAAATTACTATTGTATCTTCATTTACAACATTTCAACGTTTTCCCATTTCATGCCTTTGAGTTTAGAAAAGCCCCTGAGGCGTCTGTGTGTGGATGCCACTGCCCTCTCCTGGACACAGCCCGCCAGACGGGAGGCTTGCTTCCCAGTTCTGCTCTGCGCAATGAGGTAATGGAATATGCGGTACATATATTTTTAGAAACTAAAGAGGTAACTTCTGTCCTCTGCTCTGAATATAAACCTGATTCCGCATGCCCACTACTAGATACTGAAACCTCTGCTTCGACCAACCATAATCCAACCGGAAGACCCAAAGTAGTTCCGAGAAGGAAGTCTGGAAGGAAGCAGAGCTGATGCAGAGTTTCAATATGAACACTGATTTCAGCTAGGGGGAATTAACAGAATGTTAGAATCATAGAATCGTCAGAGTTGGAAGGGACCTTAGAGATCATCTAGTTCCAACCCCCCTGCCTGGCAGGGACACCATCCACTAGATCAGGTTGCTCAGGGCCCTATCAAGCCTTGTCTTAAACAGGGATGAGGCTTCCACAACCTCTCTGGGCAACCTGTTCCACTGCCTAACCACCCTCATAGTGAAGAACTTCCTCCTAATATCCAGCCTAAATCTACCCTCCTCTAGCTTACACCCATTTCCCCTGGTTCTATCACTGTCTGACCTCCTAAAAACTCCTTCACCATCTTTCTTGTAGGCCCCCTTCAGATACTGGAAGGACACAATAAGGTGTCCTCAGAGCCTTCTCCTCTGCAGACTGAACAACCTCAACTCTCTCAGTCTGTCCGCGTAGGAGAGGTGCTCCACGTGATCATTCTCATGGCCGTTCTCTGGACTCGCTCCAGCACTTCCATATCCCTCTTGTAATACGGGCTCCAGAACTGGACACAATATTCCAGGTGGGGTCTCATGAGAGCAGAGGGGGAGAATCACCTCCCTCGACCTGCTGGCCATGCTCCTCTTGATGCAGCCCAGGATACAGCTGGCCTTCTGGGCTGCAAGCGCACACTGGCAGCTCATGTTGAGCTTCTGTTCTCAAGAGGATAAAGGCTCAGTTTTGTTACTATTTACTAATTTGCATATTAAGACTTGCTAATGCATGTAAGGGTAAATGAAGGATTCTCCTAATGAACTGAAATATATTTACACACAAATTTGATGTGAAAACATGGCCCTAAGAGATCACAGATCAAGGAGCTGTGGCAAGTAGGACAGGAGAAAAGAATATGTATTAACAAGTTTCTATACAGCCCTATAAGGAAATAGAGAGAATGGAGAATGTTTTAACCTCTACTATGTATGGCTTTATGAAAATAAAAAATAACAACAAATTGACTTTACAGAACATCACTTCCAGCTCACACATGATTGTATACTTACTGGGCTGCTATCTTAATATACTTCTTTAACAGCTGAACACGCTTGCTGAGTTGAGAGCAAAGACAAATCTCAGTGACCACCCAGAACTGAATTTCATTAAATCTTCTTAAAAACAAGTCCAGATTTGCTGTGGTCTTTTTAAAATTGTGCCTTCCAAAAGTATGATAGATCAATTCCAGCTATGAAAAACAAAAGAGTTTGGGTTTTATTTTTTTTAATTTTTTTTTAAGAAATCTCATCTTTTGAACAGAGGAAAGAGGCTAATAATAACCAGGTAAGTATCTAACTTGAACTGTGCTCTGCGGTTTACATTTAATGCTGCAAATCCAGCAGACAATAGCTGAAGTATACTAAAAGTATAACTACAGATGATATATAAATTTCTTAATACCTTAACACATATGAAAGTAATTCAATAAGCAGCATATATTCAGGAGAAGTTTAATTTTAGGTTTGCATTCTACCTGTAAAATTAAGGATGCCTTATACTTTAAAAATGTGTAGGTGGTTTTACTGTACTACTTCTGAAAATCAAGCTTAGAGAAAGTTTTGCAAAAAATGCACAACCTATGATGTACAGCTAAGCATTTTCTAACAGATCATAATCTGCTGAATAATAGATCCTCATACCTCATGTACACAGTTGAAAAGCTCCCAGTCATAAACTGTCATCTGATGTGCTAAGTCTTTGGAGCTCATCAGTTCAAATGTTCCCACTGTACCAGCAGATGGTCCTTCTTGTTCTGGTAATGGTGCCTACAAATGGAAAAAGAATATAAAAATATTCTAGAAACATCAAATTGCATGATTGGTGCTTTTCTTCCGTAAAGTTTCTGTTTTTTTTTTCCAGGGTGACCACTTTTCTAAGCATGTTTCTAATAGTAAAAATGAAATTTGCTTTTAACCACAGGCTGGCATTAGGAAATGAGAACCCCTGTGCAAAACTAGTATCCACTATGCACAGGATAGTCAGGAAAATTCTGAAAGCTCTTCAGAGGCACTGTAAGGAAACAAAACAAACTGTTCTCAGCGTGTTATTTTTAGCATTGTTCCAAAATTTGAAGCCAGAAATAAATACTTCAATACACATTGTGCTAACCAAAGCATGTGTGTTTTTTAGGAGCATAGGTCTTTCTACAAAGCTTTTGTTATCAGTTTCCTTTTTAACAAACACGAATAACTAGGCCACAAAGCACAAGCCAAATACTTTTGCAAATTACTGGTTCTAATGATGAGAATTATTTGGTCTGCCATACTTCAGAAATCTGTAGTGACTGCAAGAACTTCTGATCATTTATAAAATAAACCTCATACTTTCTCTGTGACAGTACTGGGATGCACTATTTGTGATTGCAAAACTCCTGGCTACAATAATTAAAATTCTATGCACACAGTCTTACAGGAAAGAATCCTTTAAATCATTCAAGTATAAAACATTTTTGCAAGCCACTTCCAACCCACCCCATAAATGAGATGTGATCTACAGATTTGCACACAAGTGAATCTTGTATTAGAGAAAGACTTAAACCATGGCTTGAGATCAAGTCAAATTTGAAGTAACCTGTTGTATATATTAGGGTAGAAGTGTTTGAACGTGCGCTGCTAAAATACTAGCAAACAATCCTCTTGCAAATTCAATTGCATTACATCAGTAAAGCTTCCTGTGAACTCATGTTTTAATTGTTTTGCTTCCAGGAGAGGGCAGTAGAGTTCACTTACAAGTTTCTTTGTCAATTTCTCATTTGTTAGATAATAACAGAGCAGGGAATTGTTAACAGGTACTGTTCTGAGTACAAACTCACAGAATCACAGGATCATTAAGGTTGGAAGGGACCTCTAAGATCATCAAATCCAACCGTTAACCTATCACCATTATACCACTAAACCATGTCCTTAAGTACCATATCTATACATTTTTTAAACACCTCCAATGCCTAACAACTGTTTCTCAATAGAATCTGAAAGATGAACAGACCTTATTTACATACTGTAGTATCAAAAATGGGCTTACTACATGAATCCCCTTTTATATAAGAATATTACATTACCGGTAGAAAAAAGGACAGACTCCATGAATACCTCAAACCACTTTTTCAGTAACACACCATAGGTAGGAGCTTTATTTCGGTATGAGTTCTTGCTTTCTATTCTAGGGAAAACATGTATTTCAAATATCACCATAATACAAGGTAACTTAAAAATATTACACTAAACCACAGGCATTATTATCTTAAAAGCTCCACCTACAATTTAAAAAAAATTGTGTATAGAAGCAAAATATTATCTTAAAAAATTAGGACAGCCATCAATCTTATAAGAGCCTGCAGATTCCTCTGAATTGGGTTTTGCACAAACATAAAATGTATTTTTAGACAGAGTATGAATGTAAAATACAGCAGTTTTGTGCAGAAAATCCTAATTTGTGGAAAACCTGTGGAAAGAGAATTGCCAATAGACTGAAAGAGGGCTTTTTTCCCCCTATTTGGAGACAAACACAACATAGATGTTACCATAACAAACATATTTTCCAAGGCTAGGAAACAAGCACTTAGCTGTAAACTCATTGCATATTTGAGAATTCATCTAACCCAGAACAATTTTCACATGGGAATTGCCAAGTGTAATGAGAATAAATGTACATGCACAGGCCATATCCAGAAAAGGAGTAAACTTGGAGGGAGGTAAGTCTGTAAAATCATTCAGTTTGTTGATACCTCTTTGAAAAAATGCAGCTGATAAGGGCATGTATTCTGCTGCAGTGAACCTTTTTAAAGATGCTGAGTGTTCCTCCCTAATTCCTACTGAAGTCAGTCCAGTTGACAAAAACCACCACATGGCAGCCAGGTATCCTACAGCTCCCTATAGCATTTCAAGTACTTGATCCACGGTAAACAGCACAGGGGAAAAGGGACAGAAAGTCATGACAAATTGCTGCCAAAGCTATGTCTACACAGACAGTGCAGAGCCATATAAAAGTACTGAGCGTAGTTGCACTGATGCAACACCCCTGCTTTAGAGTAGCATGCCCCATGAGAGTATCTGCTTGGCAGGATTAATTAACCTTAAGGGAACACCAGAATTTAATAAACTGAACAAGAGGTATCTCTGCATGGAACTACAGCATGCTGGATGTGCATTCCCTGGTTACTAAATTGAAAGCAGCAGCAAAGCATAGATTTTACCATATCTATAAAAGAAATTGGGCATACATACTAAGTGGCTTGTTAAAAGCTTACAGGAGGCTGAAACAAGGCTAGGAGTAATAGAGTTCATGCTGACATGACTTGGCAATGACATTTGTTTTTAATGAAATAAAAGGAACAAAAAGTACAGTCAAATCAAACTCTATAAAAGCAGACCCCATGGAGTTCGTTAGAATTACTGTATAAACTGTAAGTACTTCTGAACAATTCTACTTAAGAAAATAAGACTTTCTACCAGGAATATTTTCTGTGATTCTACTTAGAATCATCTGAAATTTTGACACAGTATTTTATGTGGCTGAGAAATTAAAGATTTTGAGGAATTTACTGTTGGAATCAAGTCTCCACAATGCTTTAAATGATAACATCTATCTTCGAGGATATATCCTTGTGGCCTCATGGAGATAATTCTGTTATCAAGAATTACTACATGTCTTAGTGATAATATTCACCATTTCTTACATGCTCAGTGCGACACAGAGAATGCTGGAATCAAGTGCTGTCATGTAGCTTAGATGGATTTCTGCTCTAGTTTAAGAAATTGTAACAATACTTTGGTTTAATTTCAGGGGTTAACCCATAGTACTGTGACAAGCCCTTTGTTATGGATGTTTCCATTAGTTTTTTGCTAAAGCACTGATAATTCAAAAAGGGAAAAGTGTTCAAATAAACTGAAGAACTGAACTTTCTGAGAACTGCATACATGCGTACATACCAGTGAATCAAACTGATCACGTGGGCAAGCAAAAAGTCGTCCATTAACACTGAGAGTTGTAAACACTGAAATATCATTAGGTTTCAGCACAACCTTTTCTGTAAACATGAAACAAAAGATTGTTTATTATATACGTGTAGAATTTACAGCAAGACTGACCAAATGGCTGCACAAATCACCTTTCTGCAAAAAAAATTTGCACAGTAAAGCAATATCCAGGATACACCACAGATGATAAAGAAGTCCTCTTTACTAAACAAATATGACAAGCTCAGCCCAAACTAGTCTCCTACAGAACTGGCATGTAAAATTGGAATCCCAGCCCCAAAATGTACAGAGAAGACAAGAAGCCTGTGCTGTCATGTCTAGAAACTACCTGAAAAAATTCAGGCATAATTAGGGATGCCATTCATTCTTCTCTGAGCTGTAAGCATTTGGAAAGTTGTTCTTAATAGAAATTGTCTTGTAAGTAACTGCATAAGGAGGTGATGAAATGCAACTGTATTCAAATCTCATTACAGCAGTTCTAAAAGAGCATCACATCACAGGTAAAGATAATGAAGTAACTTGTCTCTTCCAGCATGTGCTGGCTGTCAGCAAATCTGACAATAAAAAATCGCTGCAACTGTAAAAAGTAGAACAGTCTCGTGTTAATTCTTAGGAAATGAGCTGGTTTTGGCAGGCATCACTTTTGCAAAAATGGCTTCCAACACAGCTCTTATTAGCTCTATGTGTGTCCACAGTCATAAGCAGAGCACTTCAGTAACACCAATTCTTCAGTACCATTCACCTTGCAGTTAATCTCTCAATTCTACAGCCTATAGTGGGGGGCTGTTCCTGACCTTTTATGAGCTCTAGGTCACTGGGCTTGGCACTAAGTTTCTCAGCCAGAATGGTAGTGACCACTACCGGAATGTCTGTACTGCAGTGTTTTCTGCTGTTGCTGATTTGTATGGCTAGCCTGACATTATCCATGCTTGACTCCTATCTCTGTTGTTAAAAAACTCTTACAGGTCTTACAGTGAAGGAAACTCGGGGTAGCTCTGCTCTGTAATGTGAAGATACACAAGCTTCCATATTTTTCTTGTCCCCCAGGTGAGCTCCCGTCTGTTCCAGCAGCAGGTAAAGGACTAGCCCTTAAGGCAGAATAGGTCTAACAGCAGAACACGCACATAGATATAAAAGCCTTGACTGAATTAGTCTTTCAGTTCCTCATGACATTCTGCTTCTTTGTAAGTGACAAGTGTTTAAGATGATGCAAATACAGTACCTCCTCCTGAACTCATCTTTACGAGGATTAGGCCTTCTCCAGAACCCAGCTTATCTGCTACTGCGGCAATCACTTCCTTCACAGAGGAAGACACTGGCACCCGGATAGTGGTATAGGTTTGGTCTATGCAGTACACCTTAAACAGAACTAAAGAAAAAAAGATTGTGCTGGGTATGCCATGTGTAACAACCTCAGAGACTTTACTGTACAAATTACTTTCACTTTAGTAACCACCTCTCACAAATGAAACAAATAAACCAACAATAATTCATTACAGTTTTGATAGCTCCCCATTCCTCAAATGTTCTACAATTTCTAGTTCAGAAATCTCTGATTTTCCAGAGATTTTAGTAAACTCTGAACTACTGGTGTTTCAGTATTGGGTGGACTATATATATATAAATATATATACTCCAATTTAATCTGGCACTTTGCTATGTTCCAGACATAATATTTTAAATCCCCACATCTTTTCAAAAGTCAGGAAAACTGACTGCAAACTCTCTTAATTACAGGAAAATAATTTTTGGTTACAATCAGAACTCAAACTATTGCAACCTATTTTTTACAAGCATGTACATAATTGCTGAATGAAAAGTGTTGTAGGCGATAAAGAAAAATACCCTAACAAAAAGAATACACTTGAGTATACAATACAAACTGGCCCACAGAATACTACATGGACCCAGGCCTCTGGCTGCCTAGATATCAATATGACAGTACATTAGCCTGCAAAAAGCAAGGCAGCCCAAAATGACATGGATTTAAGACAGAAGTTAGCAAAATACTCCTTCAGCTCAGCTGTCAAGCCAAGCTGGTTGTTATAGATGTTCATGGATTTTCAATGTTCAGTGTGCTGCCTGCCCTACAAATGAGAAAGGTGCAGACATACAAAAGGGGCAGTTACTACTCATCCACACAGACACAAGAAATAGTGCTTCACTGGCAGCAGCAACTGTTTTGCTCTTTGTAGACCTAGGAGAAATACAGATATGGAAAACAGAACCTGCATGCCTGGCAGGATGTCTGCTGTTCATGCAGTCACTTTCAGCTTTTGAAATGGCTCTCCTGTTGGTTTGATTTGTGCCACCAGCTTTCTCAAGCTATATGACCTTGCATTTTGTTCCCTTATTAGCAAGGGCTGCCCTTTAATATCAAATACCTTGAAGCAGAAGCTATTTTCTGTCATGAAGGTGAACCAAAACAATCACTGAGAGAATGGCCCTAGCAGTTGCAAAGAAATCTTCAGATTTATGAATTTTAAGGAGCGTGTATCTTTGTTTACAATTAGCAGATCTCAGCAGCAGAGCTCAGGGTTTCATTCACACAGCAGTGCTTTAACCTGCCTGAAGTAAGAACGGTATGAAAAGCCAGTACAACTGCTGTAAGCTTTACCTTTACGTCTTCAGAGAATCAAACAACAGCAATAGGGCAAACCAGCAGATTTTGTTTTCTAGGCTGTGTGCCACAGGGCAGAGATACATTGTATGAGTATCTGCTCCACTCCTATCTGGCAAAGGAACAGCTGTACATATTAGACCTCCCCTGCACAACGGTGAAGAGAAAGAGGCTTAAGCACAAGCTTCAGTACCCCCTCTTTATTGCACTACCATTACCTGCATGGACACTGGTTCTGTACTGGTTCTTGCCTGTTTTTTTTTCATTGCCTATTTTAAAGATTTTTCCATCTTCTTGTGAGGAAGCATAAGTACAAGTACACAAGTAGTTAAAAGAAATACCAGAAGCACTTCAGATGAAAGATGGAGAATGTTGGGCTAGCAAAAACTGAGTTTGCTTCAGGCCATGTTTCAAAACCATAGGTAGGTATTTCTGTTTATTTTTAGATCATTTTGTTTTGAGAGAGACAAATCTACTGCAGATTCCAGTGGCTCAAGAAAACCTCACAGAAAAGAAGCTCACCTTCATCACTGCCCCTGATGGGCTGGCGCTTCTGTGCTCTGTCATCACTTGTGTTGAACAGCTGCAGAAGAACTTTGTGCTGAAAATGAATCATCAGGATTCACATTAATGCAAAAAGAAACATTACAGGGTAAACAAAAACTACAATAGGTCTCTTGTCAATGGCAAGGAAAAGACTAGTGATCAAAAGTTGACAATGTTTAAAGATATTTCTCAATGTGTTGCTTTAATACAGCCATGATTCTAAAGACAAGATGCTTATGGATTTGCTGTGCTAAAGCTTTTACTTTAGAAAATGGACAAATAAATTATCTTACCTTCTTTTGTGGTCCTTTAGGTTCTTCAGAACTACAAAAAGGTGAGTATAGAATATATAATTAAATATTCCCTGGAAGATTTTGTATACAAAAACATCTATAGAACACGGATCAATTGTCAAACTACAAAATCAACATATTCATGTTTGCATATACGAAAGACTAGGTGATACCATAGCTGATCTATGACCAAGGAAGGGAAAATACTATAATAAGTACGTGCAAGCATGAAATAAGCATCCATCTAAATACATTTCAATGGTATGTACTTAATTTCTTACTCATCCTGTCAACCTTTTAATGAGAGTTTGGTGTTTGCAAGAATGATGTGGAAAAAGAAGGACACAGACATTCATCCAAAAGCTTGCATGTAAACATTCAGTCTTGGATGACACGGTGACATTCATTGAATGTTTTTTTAATAGATATAAGCAACAAATTTCTTCACCTATTTGAGAGAAAGGGCAGGGGGACGAAAGAAGCAAAAACTGTGCTTACACTTGCTTTACAATTTTCTCTAGCTCTGGAAGTTGCTCCTTTAGTGCTGCAATCATTCTGGTATCATCTGATACAGATACATAAAATTCCTGTAAATGATACAGAATAGTCTATAAATAACTATAGGGGTAAATTAGCATTACTCAGGATAGAGGATTATGAGATGACATATGATAGCTTAATGATTATAAAGAATGATAACCTACATAGAGGAACACATGCTGGGCCCAACCCTCTATTACTTAAATTTATCTCCAGCTGATTTAAAGCAAGAGTTACACAAGCAGACGGGAAGCCTGATGAGGCTTCTTAGCACACTGTGTAACCACTGACTGCTTGTGCAAGAACTGTATTTTCAAATTATCAACGATAAAGACTATAAAATTCACAATCAGTCTGTCATGATAGTTGTTCTTTACCCATTGCTGTTGTAGTCCTCAGTAGTTCATTTGCTGTGTTGTTGACATTTAACTATTCTAGTCCAGTACCCTACTCAAACCTGTTACTGCCATACCTACATAAAACTGACCCAAAAAAGGACCTACGTGCTTGCAACTAGCAATTATTCTTTAACTTCTGGACTAATGAAAGATATTATATTCAGTGCAGCCCTGTGGCGGAGGACTTGGGGATCTTGGTGGATGAAAAACTGGATATGAACCAGCAATGTGTACTTGCAGCCCAGGAAGCCAACTGTATCCTGGGCTGCAGAAGGAGAGGAATGACCAGCAGGTCATTCTGCCCCTCTACTCTGCCCTCGTGAGACCCCATATGGAGTACTGCATCCAGTTCTGGGATCCTCAGCATAAAAAGATCTGGCCATTTAGAGCAGGTCTAGAGGAGGGCTACGAAGATGATCAGAGGGCTGAAGCACCTCCCCTGTGAGGACAGGCTGAGAGAGTTGGGATTGTTCAGCCTGGAGAAGAGAAGGCTTCAGGGGGACATTATAGCAGCCTTCCAATACGTAAGGGGGCCTATAAAAAACGGGGAGAGACTCTTCATCCACGTAGAAAGCAATAGCACAAAGGTGAATGTCTTCAAACTGAAGGAGGGAAGATTTAGCTTAAAACTTAGGAAAAAATTCTTTACTCAGAGGGTGGTGAAGTGGTGGAACAGGTTGCCCAGAGAGCTTGTGATTGCCCCATCCCTGGCAGTGTTTAAGGCCAGGTTGGACGTGGCCCTGAGCAACTTGGTCTAGTGTGTGGCATCCCTGCCCATAGAAGAGGGATTGGAGCTAAGTATCTTTAAGGTCCCTTCTAACCCAGCCATTCTATGAATTCTATGAATTATGTCTGTTGGCAAAACTTGTCTATTATGAAAGGCTTTCCCATGTGGGCTTCCCATAAGTTCACCATACTTAAGGCCCCTCTCTACTCCTCTCTGCTAGCTCTTATCTTAGATTCAGTTTTAAGATCTTTGGGGGAGGAACTTCCATTCAGCCAGTAACATATGTGAATGTATTCCATAAACACAATATATGATAACAATGACAATCATGATGACTTAACATGACATTGGCAGTGCAACTTACCCTAGAAATATAAGGATACAGCACCTACCACAAAGACCTTATAAACAATGTTTGAGGAATTAAATGACTTTAAGGAATCAGAAGAGTTCTGAAGACAAAGATCTTAAGTTCCAATAGCTGTAGTACAGCTTCCATTCAAATGGAAAGGATTTTTGGTTTTGTAGAGTGAGAACTATCAAGCTCCTTCCTAGCACACCTCAGGAAGGCGTAAGCAGCCCCCTCCCAGTTCAACCTGTAAAGCGTCTGAACTATGACAAGAAAATACTAAAAAAGGCAAATTCATCTCTGGGTATAAAGCAATCTAGGCATGCAGTGCTTTGGAAGGGGTCTTCAACTCTGGCAGGTATTTTCAGAGGTCGAGGTTGACAATGGTTCAAGTACTGCTGTAGTGCATATACTGTCTTCAGCTAAAATTGAGGAAACATATGAGTTTGCACTTTGAAATGAACTAGTCCTCTTTAGTTCAAAACAGTATTCTACAGCCTGGGAACAGACTTTCAGCTTATTTTGCTTGGTAGGTACTTTTCCATACAGTGATACACAACAATTCCTTTATACCTCCAAAAAGGCCATTGCTGCTTCATCTTCTTGCAATAAATCTCCATATAAAGCAGCCCACTGCAGAACTAGTCGAATGACTCTCCTTTTATTGTTGAGGGCATAATCCATTTTCTCCTGCTCTGTACCCTGGGAAGGCTGGGCATGGTAGGTGCCATGGTGCTAAGGAAAATGCTCAGTGATTGAAAAGATCAAAACCAGTATGAATTCACAAACAACTGACTTCCAACAAACTATTTTCACAGTGTTCAAACATAACGTTCCAATATATATTTTTGATTTCTGACTGCCAGTAGCATAAAGACTTGTGAACTTCCTAGGTTCATCCTAAAAAGTAAAAAGACTCACAGGAATTATCTCAATCCACAGAGATGGTTGCTGTAGGGGAGCAGAACAGAAATGACACTTGGAACAACAGAGAAGAGGATTAATCATGGAGATTGAAGAAGTTTATTTCTCCTTGTTCTTCTTTGGAGACAGTTGAAGAAAAACACAACTGTCACTTTGTGTTTATTAACAATTCCAGTCTTCTACTCCTGAGTAAGTCTACCAGTGTTATTTCTTTTATTCGCAGAAGTTTCTGTAACTCAAGGTAAACTTCAGTCCCATTATGGGGGATCTGGAAGTTTGCAGCCTAGACTGGGGTGTTGATAAATATTTTTTATATAAATATATATATGTTGATATATATTTTAAATATATTCATGGGGTGAAAAAAAATTCTGTGGTAGCTTCATTTTACACATGAGGAAACCGTAAGTTTTCAGTCTATTAAAGTGTATTTGAGACACAGTACAAGTAGAAAAAATGGGAATCATTTCACTGACCTTCTTCACAATGAGGTGTCAACTTTACAAAGATATGTAAATAGCAAAAAGGCCAAAAGTAACATTTATTGAAATGAAGAAACCAAGAAAAAAGTAGAGGTACAATGGGCAATAGGCAGACAATTTCAGCCTTTAACCTATGCAAAAATGCAAAAGAATCTGCAGCAGAAACAGGATATGACAATTTGTATGCCTACTTCTCTTCAATCAAAGGTGTAACAATATATACTTAAACTATTTCCCAATAAATTGGTGGCTGAATATGAATTAAGCACAGAATTAGTGCAGTTACATCTTCAACTTTTCTTCTCAGATACCAAAATTCTGACTCTGTATTGTCATGAATAATACTATTCCAAATAGCAGTGTTCAATACTAAAATACTGACAGTCTCTCACTCACAGCAAAGTCCAGCATCCTGTCAAGGTGCATTTTCAGTTGCTCAAACAAAAGACTTTAAAATACTAATTAGAAATCAACATTATCTAAGATATTTATTTTCAGCTTTTCATTTAGAAACATTTCTTTAGCAAATACTAAAAAAACATAATGGGGAAAAAACACTTATTAACTCACACCTTCCAAATGATCCTTCTGCCTAAAATCCCTGCAGAGATTTGACATGCTACCAAGGGTTACTGGGGCACTTATTTGACTGGCAAACTTTTAGAAATCTGCTTTTTAATTTTCTTCAGAAAGCTTTAAAATTACTAGAGAACTAAATATGTCAGTACATTTATGGAAGTAAATAAGTCAAAGGGTCACAAGAAGTAAATAATATATTGTAAGCTATGTGCCCTAATGCCTCAGGGAGGAAGTCTAATATTCTACTGAGTCATTTTTCTCATGCCATTTTTATCTTTCAAACAGTGTAATTATTTAATGTATTTTTAGTTTCTTATTAACTGACTCACCACAGGCACTGGAAATTTTTCTGGGTTTTTTACTGCTTATTTATATTAATTGCTCTTTTATTAACATGATCACAGGGAAAGTCAATGAAGGGTTCTCCCATTTTTATAGGACCTACAGGATGAGACTTCACTACAGACTGCAATCACATAAAGTATCACATACACTTGCAACAAGTGTCAGAGAACTGTAAAATATTTATCAACACCACCAGGGTTAGAGTTCAGTATAGAAATTTCTAATTATGTCTAACGTATGCTAGGAAAATGGAAGCTGTAGCTCTGAAAATTTGTCCATTTTTATTTCTGTGAAGAAGGGAGGAAAACACGGGCCCTGGTCCAACATGCAGGACCGATGTCCTGATCCATGACTGGGGTGCATTCCCATTGCTTCCCCATAAATATTTCAGGATATTTTAGTGTTGCAAGATCCAAATACTGTAATGACTAAAAATGAGCAGTGTGACAAGGGACAGCGCAGCATAAGCACTGAATCCACAGCAAGCAATAATGTTACTTAGCCAAAATGGTACATCCTTCCATTCCTTTCAGGATTAAAGAACTTACATGACAAAACACTGCTCTAAAAGAAGTGAAAATCCCAAATAATTTATAACCTGTACTATGCTTGAAAGCACTTCAGTGGTCTAGCTGTACTCATATTTGCATGCTGCCAGCTAAAACAGTATCCTAAGTGGGTGTAGGAAAGTAGACTTGTATTGCTTCAAAATTGGGAACTGGAGCAAAAACAGTGTCTCTGACTGAATCACGTTTCTTCTTTTTCTTTTTCTGTTTTTATTTCCTCAGTGAGCCAAACTAATCTCCTTAGTCTCACAGCACCAGCAAACACACTTGCAGAGTGATTTTGCTCAAAAAAAGATGAGCTTTGTTAGCAACCTTTCCACTATAACAATAAATTTCAATGGTTCAATCAACAGAGCACAGTTTGAATTTCATATTCAGAAGGGACTGAATAAACAATAATTCATCATTAGGAAAAGCTAACACTAAAGCAGTGGGATCCCATTTACTTCCAGTCCTCCTGCTCCTCTCTGAGGAGGCTAATGGTTAGCACAGTGCCTGCCATGACCTGCTTAAGACCATGGTCTCAGCCTTCTCTCTGGAAAAGATTTAATCACAAGTGAATACCTGTAGGTGAGTGACACTATCACTTCTATCTTCAGAAAAGCTTTTCACTGATAAACAATGAGGTACATTTGGCTTGTGCATCTGATTCTCACAGTTATTGGGTATCAGAGGTATACTATTATAACAGGATAGACAAGCCTGAGTCTCAAATGGATTGGTTGAATGATATGAGCTAGATAAATAAGAAAAAAACAAAGCAAAACCAAACCACACAAATCAAAAAGCATAGAAAGTGCTGCCCTTTTCTTCCTTTCTCAAAGCTGTCAGCAGCAGCACTTCATAATACTTTTGCTACCCAAAACTACGTAGTTCTGGAAAATGTGTTTATTTCAGGTGTACAAACAATTTTCTGCAGATAAGTTTTATGGGTCCAAAGGTTTTCAGAACAATTACTGTCCTTGCTAGGAGTAACACAAATGGATTCTCAAGCTTGCCAGACAAGGACACGATGCTCTATTTTGTGGTATCAGAATGTTAGCTTTCCCAGATGTCGCTCACCCTGCTGAGCTTCAAGGCAAGCACACTTTCACACCAATCTGATTCTACAAAAAATAAACAAGGAATTGCAGTTATTATACCTCTGACAGAATTCTATAAAACAGAAAACATTGTATGTTTATTTAATGCTCCCAGTGACTTGATAGCTTCAAGTCACTGTACACAAGGAGAACTCAGTGCCCAACAGCTCCTCAAACAAAATGACCTGCCAGCAACTGACTGATGGACATTTCACAGACTCCTTCTGTAAAACATGCAGACAGTACAAGAATCACCTACAGCTTTCAATCCCATCCACTGTAAGCTTTCATCTCCTAGGTATTCACATGCAATTGAAGTTTCTTGCAGTTTCTTAACATTTGCTCTAGACTATTATTATGGATCATTATTTTTTTTTATTCATAACTACTATAACAGCACCTAGAAACTACTACTTCTAATACTATTTCTACTACTACTACTACTATTCTACTAGTTTAGACACCATTTTGCTTGAGGCAGTTTGCAGCTTATAGTCTATAAAGTGGACCACTGAAATCACCAAAATAGAATTAGTTAAAACTTAGATGCTGTAGATCAGTAAAACCCAAGAAAGACAGAAAAAATACAGGAAGGGTAATCTGAACTTCTATGTAATTTCACTTATCTGGTGGAGGGACAGTACATTTCTATCCCCTGGAATAGTCATCAGTACAAGGAGGACACTGCTTTTATGCCCTGGGACTGTATCTCCTCATGATTGTATGCTATCCATTTTGGAGTTGTTGAGCTATGGACAACTATTGGTCAGAACCTACCTACAAGGCACAGACTTCATGAAACATGATGTACTTCTTGAGAGAAAGAAGCTTCAGTCTCATCAGTGATAGGGACAGCTGTTAAAGGCATGTAACTTTTCCCTTACAAAAGGATATTGTGCCATCAAGCCTGGGCAAAGCTGACTATTTGGCATAAAAACACAGTGCATCATAATAAAATCATTTAAAACAGAATCTGTGAAAAGAGAAGAAAGCAAGCAGTCAGTTAAGCCCTGCAAACAGCTTGGGGATCACAAAGATGAGCTTTCTTTAAGCTAAAATATCTTATTAGCTCTCTGCAGATAAAAAAGGGTTTTTTTAGCACTTTGTAGGCATTAAGTATGAAAGTGGGAAATGAACAAATATGATCTGAAAATTTAAGCTTTTACTATTGTCTCCACGAATTTTATCACATTTAAGTAAACAGCTATATGCCTGTGTCAAAGGGAAATTTGGCACAGAAAAAAACCCCATCTGTGATAAAGTGAAAGATTCAGATATACTTCTCTATGACTGTAGAGATCGTAGATAATTAGAACCAGGCCTGCCACACCCAGGTATCTAACAACTGCTGCTGTATTTGGATTTGGGGAGCTACAATACCAGATACCACATTTAAAAAAAGAATTCTTTGCTGATTATTTAGTAATGAGCAGAAGAGCTAAAAGAGGTAAATGGACAATCAAATTTCTGGGTTTATTTTGATTCAGAAGTATCACTGCTGCTATATTTATATTGAAGTGCTTATGAACAATATGATTGACATTTTCTCTGGCAAAAAACAGCAAGTTTTTTTTCTGTGCAAATTATCTATGGTAGTACTGGTATAAACCATAGTTTTCCTGGTCATTGTGTTTATGACAACAAGAAGGATTTACAAAGGTTGGTTGCAGAGGCCAGAATAAGTTTGGCAATGAGAATAAACTTTATTTTACTTTTAAACTATGCAAGTCTTATACAGAATCACTGAGAAAAAATAAACACAATACCCTGGAGTATCATTTCTACAGTGCAACTTTTGAGATAACAGAAATATTTTAAAGCCCTGTAAGTAAGGGATGTCAGACCAAAACATGGTGACATAAATGTGTAATATAATATTACATCATTGCTTAAACTGCAATTCACATATGAAAATATCTCTCAGCTGAAAAACCTCACCCCCAGAAGGGTGGGAATTTTTCTTTGCCTAATATCCAGAGTAAAGTGGATTTTAACTGCTTTTAAATTAAAAGAAAAATTCAATTTTCCAGCACCCTGAGCTTCTATATCCTAAGAATAGCTTTGTTTGTGAATTGCAACATTTTGTATCCCATTAGGACGTATGTATAACCTTGTTATTGGATGCTTTGGGGAAAGGTTTCAAAGTATTTAAAAAATAATTAATTTTAGAAAAATATATAAAACATGCATACTAGCACTAGTAAACTTGTGATTATATACTTGCAATCTTAGAGAGCAACATTCTATTAGTAATCCTGAGAAACGGGTATCTATGAAAAGGATAATTTTTATTCTTAAAAGTGGTTAAACCACACTGTGAAAGGATTTCTGCAATCTCTCAATTCTTCCACCATCTATGGACCACTACACTGATAGTATCTCCAATACTATCAGGTCACTAGCAGATTAACTGGATTTAAGAACACCTTCAAATGTATACTTCTTAGATATCTGCAACATAAAAAGAACTTGCTAAAGCAGTATTTGGTAGCTTAATGTAAAAGTCTTTGCATTACTTTACTGTAAGTAGGAGGAACTTTTGGTGCCTGACTTTTTAAAAAACTGTAGTACTTACTAATAGTAAGTTAGCAAATATCTATATCCTAGATATTCTCTTTTCATTTTCACTAATGAAAAGCAGACTATCAAGAGCAGCTAGCTGCAGCAATCTCCACTCTTGGGCCTTGGCCCATGGTATGCTGAGTTCTTCTGAGTAACAATTCTTGTTTCCCATGAACAAGTAATTTACATTGTGATACTTTATATGTGATATGGCCATGAATATTTGGGAATACTGATACTAGCATAATGCAATGGCTGGAAGTTCGACACCTTTTGAGATTTTGCTGCTCTGCTCTGAACTGAAAGTACAAATAGAGTATGTTAGGAGGAGTGGATTGTTACCTTTAATTCTGGATTTCCTAGGTTTTCTCAGGATTGTTTCACAGCAGTGGATAGATCTTATTGTGGGAAAAACTACCATTAGCTGTTTTTCTAAGCATCACATTGTGTAGTTCCCCCTGTAAGACCATCTTATGCAGTAACAGTAACACAGCCTTTGTCATGCAGATACATACCTGTTGTTTCATTTAAAGTTGCTTCAAGGCGCATAGTTTCTAGAAAGTGCTCTAAAATTTTCTCTGGGGTTCCTGACATCACAATGTACCTGAGGGAGGGAAAGGAGCAGTTAGTCTCACACAGGCAAAACAGCTAATCAAGAAACTTTTGCACACCAACAAGAAGACCTGGACCGACAACTGCCAGAGTACAAATACCTGCTCTGACCAGAATCTCTGTGTGGCTTAGGACAAAACCACTCAGAATCTTTGTTAGCTTCCCTTCTGTAAAATGGGAGTAATAACACTCTCCACCCTACCCAAGAAGTGTGACATGACAGTTGGCCTCCTCCCTGCAGAAGTACTCCATTATAACACCGCCACACCACCACAGTTACACTGCAATTAGTAGAGCTGCACTGGTGCAAACCTGGGGAAGTACAATCAGAAATGCTTCTCCACTGAGAATAAATATCTCAGTAATGATAGCAATTCACAAGTATTAGAAGGTCTTAACAGACTTGCTACAAGCATGAAATAAGAACCAGTGTGTATCAGCATGAAAGCAAGGAAACAATTTCCTTCAGCATCACTAACAGGGGTTGGTCCAAGAAGATAGGGCAGGTAATAAAATAGCACACTGCATCTTCAAATTTGTGCAGCACTTTAAATAGCTAAGTAAGTTTTTCAAGTGGATAAACTTAGGATTGTACCATTTCCTGGAGTAAATTTAGGGAGATGAAAGAACTAATGCACCAGCCATGTTTTTCTGCTTCATGCAAAAACACTGGCAAGATTTTAAGTACCAGCAGAATATAGTAGAATATTACTAAACTTGCCCTGTCATCTATTTTTTTCCTTCCCTTGCAGATCAGATATTTTTATCTTTCCCTCCATTCTCTCAATCTTTGCATCCTTTTTTTTCTTTTTTTGAATCTAACTGATAAAGTATGAAACTTAAAAAAAAAAAAAAAAAAAAAAAGAAAAAACCCTGAGAAGTGAAGATACTCTGCTCCTGCTGAGAAATAAGTGGTGGAGCTGAGCTCCTGGGAGCTCCTCCTCACTTTGAGCACTGACCGTCACAGTTCTTTTACCTGCCAACCCCTTTGGAAGAACTGTATTGATGTCCCAAGAACACAAACACTTGTTAAGCCAGTGCACATTCTCACAGAGATACTAACCAAGTATCTAAGTGAGTGAAGCAGAGAAATCACAGGTTGCTGTACTCTGAATATGAAAGTGAAAATGAACAGTGAAGTGACTTGCAGTGCTGCTGAATTTATCCTGCATGAGTGTGATCACCCATAAAGAGTTAGATCTTGGGAGTGAGAACTTCAGAGCTAGCCCTTCGAAGTGAAACTCACTGTTTGAAAGTATGTCTCTGGAAGCTCTACAAGAGATATGCCTCCTCAGTAGAATCCAAAATGCAACTGAGAGGATCTGCTTCCAAAGCTTTCCCCAAGACTAAGATGAAGAAGAGTTTCTTGGTTGACTGGATACACCAGGGAACAACTTTCGGATGCAGAACATTTCTCTAGTTAATATCTGCTTAGGGAGCAAAGCCCAAAGGGCAGCTCATCTGAAGAGGTTAATTAAAGAGGTAAGCTACACAATTAAGAGCAAAGCAGCAAGCCTTTAAGAAGTGGTCTCTAAGATTCTCTTTTGGACATTGTGATTTTCAGAAGTATGGAACACTTAAATAACTCATTCCAATAACATTCTGGAAATCAGAATACATCAGTAAGTTTGTTTTGGACTTTCAAGCACAAATGTAGTCACCGACTCTGTTTACTAACAAAAGAAAGGAAATGTCATCTTCAAAACCAGTAAAGTCACTTAGAAAGATTTTAAACCAAAAGACACCACCAACACACTACTAACAAAGTAATCTGACTGCTGAAAAGCAGGCAGTGGACTTTCAAGGTAACTTCCTCTTTCATATACTTTATGTCTGTCATTGTTATCAGCAAAAGCTCCTTTGCTGGCATATTGATTGTATTCAAAGTTGACCAAATGCATAAAATATTTACAGAAATGAAACTCTGAGCTTTATCTGAAAATATTCCTGGAATGTAAGCTCTAAAATACAGCCTAAATTAACCAGGGTCCATAAATGACTCTAGCTATTTTTATGAAATTCTGAATAAGAAAATGTTAAAGAATACAAATAATGGTGGTACAAAGACTTTGCACAGAAGGTAGTGTTTGAAGTATGTCTAAAATATCATTTTTGATAGTATGAAAAATATATCAAACCCAGAAAATGGATTAGATCTATGACCAAGTTGCCATGCACTGCAGCTGCTGATGCAAATCTACTGGCTGCATTCAAGTTCCCCTCATTTAGACAAAGAAAGGTTTGTTTTAAGAGTCCATGTTTTCCTGATAGCATAGTTTGTTTTTCTAATAGATCAAACAAAAGATGAAATGGCAGTTTGTGAAATGTGTATATAAAATACAAGAAATGGTTTATTCAACCCTTCACAGATCTTTACAAATTTTAAAATTCAATTATGTGGATAAAATAGGTATATGAAATCCCAGATCAGATAAAAACTGTACCCAAAGTATCTCACGATAAATTAGCTCTTTCTCTGAGAAAAAGTAAGGTCCATGAAGCATTCAAAACTTCTTGGTGCTTATTTTGTTGGTGTTGGTCGAGCATTTCTGAAGAAAATTGTGCATCCATTTGCAAATAACACATTTACAAAGCCTTTAGGGGTCTTACCAACATTTGGAATGATAATAGTCTCACTATACTCTTATCACAGTAGTAGCTAAACAGAATTGTTTTTCCTTCCTTTCAGTAAGAAAGTAAATATAATGAATATTGTTATTACAGTGCAAGCCTATTCTGTAAGATAATCTGTGTGACTTTCAGTGCATGTTTTGTATCTAAATTGTACCTAGCAAACTCTTATTAGAATCCAGAGCTCAAAATCCAAAATGAAAATATCTGTACTTAACAATAAGACAATGTATTTTCCTCATGTCTTTTACACAGTAGCTCAGCTTAATAGGGTTTCAGCATTCTCCATGTGCAGTCTATTTAGAAACTATTACATGAGATAAGTATTTACAGTGAGATCTTTAGAGAATTATTGTGTAAGGATACAGAACTGGTGTGCTGCTGGAAATGGATACACTATGTAGTATGGGGAATGTGATCAGCTGATGATTAAAAAAAGAAGGAAAACTGCATTCCTCCACAGAAAAGGGGAATATGCTATTGTTTGGACAATAATACCATATGAAAAGGTTAATCATTGTCTGACATTTGCACTGTTAAATGCAAACATACTTGTGCTGAGGCTGTGAATTTCCTTGATTAGAAACTCTGTTTCCTGCTGGGATCTTCTCCAACACCAAGACATCTTGGTCATGTTCTTTGAGTCTGACTGTATTTGCTTCCACATCCTGCAAGACAAGCGACTTTCAATAAAGTAACTGCAGCCGATTTGGCTGATGAGTTACTCTGAAAAAGCACATGACTTTCAAACACAAAAGACTCTGGGGTTGGTTCTTTTCCCCTGTATTTATCTATCTTTATTCTGCTTCTCTCACAGGCAGAATCAAGACAGAAGCAGTGGCACTGGCAGAGAATTGTGGGAGGGCCTAGAGCAAGAACCACATGGAAAATCTCTGGCTATGGCAAAAGAAAAAATGTTTGTCAAAAATGGAGTGTGTCCCCCAACTTTCCACACGTAATGTAATCTCCATCCCCACTTACATATGTACCTTTTAATCTACACTTTGACTTTTATCTTTTTTTTTTAAAAAAAAAGAAAATGGCATTTAAAAATGTTAAGTCTTAGCTCAGTAAACTGTCAGCAAACTTTTCATTTTGTACTATCAGATCACAGTAGAAAAAGAAAAAAAAGAATTACATATAATGTGCATTCAAATAACACAGATGAAAATCAGTAAGATCAGACTTTGATCTTCTTTGAAGTATCAACCAAAGCAAAATCATTTGGGAGTCTCTATGGCCAGCCCAGCCTTACTGCCAATAGGATCCTTGTTCCCATTTGTACTTAAACACAATATTATGTTATTTTTCTAGCACAGTACTCTGTTTGAACTAGTTTTATTGCTGCAATACTGTATACGTTTGCATACAGGATGATACTGGTTTTGACTTCCTATACTAAGAATGATTGTAAAACACCCTGTTATTTACAGAATTACAGCTGGACTTCAGAACACATTTGTCCTAATATGAATAACTGTAAAATTAGTCTGGGAATATCTTTCTACAGTTCTCTGTTAAAGACATCTGTGTCTTTAAATAACTTTAAATAAATAAGTGTTTTAAATAAACTTGATTCTGCCTTGAATCTATTGAGTTTAAGGCAACTGATGTTCACCTATCTGAGAGAATGGGTAACCTTGTTTTATTCAGTATTTGGATAGAAGATCACCCAGAAATCCTGGGCAGCATAAGGAAAAGCTGAGCTCTTGGCAAATTCTAGACCATAGAAATGTGAGACAAAAAGATTCCATTTGGTCTCATATTCATGGCTGAGCTAGGAACAGAAAAAGAGGAAAGATTATTAATATCTTTTTCACTTGATCTTCCAGGCTGTTACACTTCTGTCCTGCAACTAGGGACACTTCAAACAAGGTTATCAATATCAATATATCCATAGAAATACGACAGACTCTAGAAAAATCTGCAGTTCTTATATCACACTGCTGGGAAGGCTCTTCTCACTCTTACCCTAAGGATTCTATTGAAGTCTTCCTTGTCTACTCTCAAGAAGTGGCAGTTGTCTTCACGTAGAACAATGGATGCTGCTCTGGGAGCATCATTCACAAGCGCTAACTTGCCAAAATCATCTCCTTCATGTAGAGTACATACCACACCCTGCATAGAGCAAAACATTTACATACAGAAACCCATCATTACCCTGGATTCTATTGAAAGTTCTTGTACAAACACCAGACTTCACAATCAAATACCAAAACAAATCTGTTTGGCAGGAAATCAACAGCCAAAATAATGACTAGGAAACAATACTTGATAGCTCGTTATTACTATTACTGAAGAAAGGCAAGAATAGAAAAGAATTGGCTTGTTCTCTGAAATTACATTCAGCTTGAAGGACTCTTTTAGCCCTGATGAAGACAGAAAGTTGTTGAGTTGTTTGTTTTTATTTATAGAGGGCCTAAAAATAAGATCAGGTTTGCAGAAATAACACCACATCCTCAGCTGGTGTAAATCAGCAGTGCTTGATTTACTCCAATTTATAGTAACAGAGGATCTGGACCACCCAGTGATGCAAAAAATGTAGCTAAATATGGGTTACTTAAGGAAAGACTTAGCACCTGGGTCTCTATGCTAGATTTTGGTGAAATGCTTGGTGTCAGAATGAAGGATTCTCAGGCACTGAAGGAGAAAGCAGTAGGGAAGCAGGGATCCATAAGGATTCAACGGATTGCTGGGTACCAAAGTCCTATTTTTAGCCTTGAAAAATCTCTCTCATAAACAGGAAATTTTAATAGAGATCCTTCTCATACTGTAGCTTAACTAAAATGAAGAGCTGGCATAAATTTGGGAGGGGTTCATCTAACACTAGTCACAAAGCAGTGCTTCTGTCACACATGCCTGACATGCATGAGAAAGTTAGTTATACAAATGCAAGGGATTATGGTGGTAAAGGGACAGGGCAAAAAACTCCATGAGACAGAATTCTGGCAATTCACCAAATTCCAGCAAATGACTTTGTCCTAAAGATACTGATGCTGAATTATATTCAGAAAGTGTGTAACAGATCTCCAAACTGGAAGTATAATCAGTGAAACTTTAGGATCATTTCTTAATAAAATGACATTCAATTTGCTTCCACAGACAAATCAATTTTGTTCTAAATTAAAATGTATTTCCTCAAAGTTTACTTTTGTAATTTCAGTAATAAGAATCATAACAAAATGCTTCTGAAAACAATACCTTGCCATAAATGACTACGTTCACTGATCCCTTTAGGATAATGTACCAAGAAGTGCCTTCTTCGCCCTGATTAAATACTACAAGAGACAGAAAAGATTTTATGGTGAGAATACATTTACTCAAAATATAAACAGATTAGATTCAGCACTCAGTAAAATTAAAACTAATTCTACAGGAGTCATATGTCTATCTTGACAAAGGGCGTACTATGATTTTAAAAACAACTGCCTTCAGATTTTAGAAAAACCCCTCCCACTGGTACAATAATTATTTTATTACACTGATGTGAAAGTGGCTTTTGTTTTCCATGACAATTGCAACAACTACTTCATAGGTACATGTCAGGTTATCAGTTATAAGCACAGATTTGGATTCCACCAATAGCACCATGTTCTAACCCAATTCTCTAGTGGCTGTGAATTTTATATTTATTTCCTAAAACTTTTTAATATAAACAGATATGAGTAACCTAACATTTTAAATCCTTTATTTTCTGCAGCAAGGGTTGTTTTTTTTTAATGCAAGGATAATATTATATTACATTTTAATTAGAGATTGGCCCAACCCAAAATTCTGGATAAAAACACACCCAAATTGAAGGTGAATATAAAGATCTCTTCCAACTCTAACCTTTCTATGATACATACATCCAACCAAGAATATAGAACTAATTCTGGTATTGTTCCTGTAATTGGCAACAGAGTAAGCCAACACCTATTACTCCAGGTTTTAAACACTTGAGTGCCAGTGAAGTTTGACAAGTTCATTCAAGTTTTGCTCGTCATTCAAATATTAAGAATTCAGATGTTCATACCACAGATGAGAAAGAAGATCTGAAAGGACTCCGTTTACTTACAGACTGTTCCTGCTTTCGGATGCGACTCAAAAATGAGGACACCTGCTAATTCTCTCTTTACCTGAAAATAGAGAGGAAGAAGTTATAGGTTTTATACATATCTTATTCTTCCTGGCAAGGGGAAGTCACATAATATACCTCAGTCACTGTTTTTCTACATTGTTCAGCACTCATTCAGAGTCACACAGCCAGGCAACGATCTGTTTCACTTGATGTCCTATTTCCTACTGATTGGCTTTACAGAACATGAGCCATTTGATCTTTTCAAGAAATTGCTAGGGGAAATCTCATGGGACAGGGTACTAGAAGATAAAGGGGCCTGAGAGAGTTGGTTAACATTCAAGTACCACTTCTTCCAAGCTCAAGATTAGAGCATCTCAGCACACAGAAAATCAAGGAAGGGAGCCAGGAGACCTGCATGGTTAAGTACAGAACTGCTGGGTAAACTCAAGTGGAAGAAGACAGTCTACAGATCATGGAAGGAGGGGCTGGCCACAGGGCAAGAGTATAAGACTGTTGTCAGAGGTTGTAGGGAGGCAACTAGGAAAGCTAAGGCCTCTCTGGAATTAAACCTTGTAAGGGAGGTCAAGGACAATAGGAAGGGCTTCTTCAAATACATTGCAGGAAAAACTAACACTAGAGGCAATGTAGGCCCACTGCTGAATGAGGTGGGTGCTGTGGTGACAGATGATAAAAAGAAGGTGGAGTTACTGAATGCCTTCTTTGTCCCTGTCTGTACTATTAGAGACTGTCCTCAGGAGCCTCAGACCCCTGAGCTCCCAGATGACATTAGGATAATGGAGGTGTTTTCCTTAGTTGAAGAGGACTAGGTTAGGGAGCAGTTAAGCCATCTAGACATCCACAAATCCATGGGTCCTGGCAGGATGCAGGCCACTCTCACAGAATTACACAGAATCACAGAATGTTAGTAGTTGGAAGGGACTTCAAAAGATCATCTAGTCTAACCCCCCTGCCACAGCAGGATTCCTTAGACAATGGAGCCCTTCGGATGTGGGGGGCAAGCAGCCTCATGCCCACCTGCCAGCTACCTGCTCGGGCTGCACCATGGCACACCACAGGGCCAGCGGCTGCCAAGCCTCGACTACACAGAGCCAAGAACAAGGACAAGTGGAAAGGGAGGACAAGCGGAAATGAAGGACTGCTGCCACAGGATACTGTGATAAATCAAACTATTTCCGTGCTAGGGTGAATGTTTTGGTAAAACAAAAGTCCTCTGCAGCAAGCAGGAACTCTTCAACTGAATCCCTAATTTCTTTAGAAAACTAACTCTACTGTGTAACTCCCATGAAATCTAAGATCTGTGTCTTCTTACATGGGGGTTGGTTTATCAAACTCTGCAGTTTTGCACATCTGCTGGCAATAATCTGTATCCCAGCAGAAACAGCTCTCCATCACCTTTGGTAAGTCCTGGGGAACAGGAGAGGTGCCTGGGGATTGGAGCAAGGCAAATGTCACTCCAGTCTTCAAAAAGGGCAAGAAGGAGGAGCCAGGTAACTATAGGCCAGTCAGCCTCACCTCCATCCCTGGAAAGGTGATGGAACAATTTATCCTCGACTCTGTCTCTAGGCATTTCAAGGATAAGGGGGTCATTGGGAGCAGTCAGCATGGGTTTACCAAGGGGAAGTCATGTTTGACCAACCTGATAGCCTTTTATGAAGACATAACCAGGTGGACAGATGAGGGTAGGGCAGTGGATGTGGTTTATCTTGATTTCAGTGAAGTGTTTGACACTCTCTCCCACAGCATCCTTGCAGCTAAACTGAGGAAGTGTGGTCTGGCTGATTGGGTAGTGAGGTGGATTGTGAACTGGTTGAAGGACAGAAGTCAGAGAGTTGTGATCAATGGGATGGAGCCTAGTTGGAGGCCTGTGTCTAGTGGAGTCCCTCAGGGGTCAGTACTGGGATCAGTGCTTTTCAATATATTCATTAACAACCTGGATGAGGGAACAGAGTGTGCTGTCAGCAAGTTTGCTGATGACACTAAACTGGGTGGAGTGGCTGACACACCGGAAGGTTGTGCTGCCATTCAGCAAGACTTCGACAGGCTGCAGACTTGGGCAAGGAGAAATTGAATGAAATTCAATAAGGCCAAGTGTCAAGTTTTGCACCTCGGAAAGACCAACCCCATGTACCAGTATAGGTTGGGGACTGACCTGTTGGAGAGCAGTGAAAGGGAAAGGGACCTGGCGGTCCTGCTAGATGGAAGAATGACCATGAGCCAGCAGCGTGCTCTTGTGGCCACAAGGGCCAATGGGATTCTGGGCTGTATTAGAAGGGGTGTGGTTAGTAAGTCGAGAGAGGTTCTTCTCCCCCTTTACTCTACCCTGGTGAGGCTGCATCTGGAATCTTGTGTTCAGTTCTGGGCCCCTCAGTTTCAGAAGAAGGATAGGGAACTGGTTGAAAGAGTCCAGCGCAGAGCCACAAAGATGATGAAGGGGCTGGAATGTCTTCCTTCTAAGGAAAGGCTGAGGGAGCTGGGTCTCTTTAGCTTGGAGAAGAGGAGACTAAGGGGGGATCTCATCTATGCTTTTAAATATGTGAAGGGTGGGTGTCGGGAGGATGGGGTCAGGCTTTTCTCAGTGAAACCCAGTGACAGGACAAGAGGCAATGGCTGTAAGCTGAAGCATAGGAGGTTTCATGGGAACACACGTAGAAATTTTTTCCCAGTTCAGGTGCCAGAGCACTGGAACAGACTGCCCAGAGGGTTTGTGGAGTCTCCTTCTCTGGACATATTCGAAACCTGTCTGGATGCACTTCTGTGTGACCTGGTCTAGGGAATCCTGCTCTGGCAGGGGGGTTGGACTAGACGATCTTTTGAGGTCCCTTCCAACTCCTAACATTCTGTGATTCTGTGATTGTTTCTTGGCTCCAAGTGGCTTACACAAGGGCATCTTTAAGACACACATCTCCATATCTTTCTCCAAACACACATATGTAAAAACATAATTAACAATCAATGTGATGGAAATATTCAAAAGTTAATAGCTAATGTATTAAAGAAGATAGCTAGCAACTGTCAGTTTCTCCATGGGGCTCTGCAATACTCTTGTGCTTCCTTGAGAAATCAGTATCCTTACCCTTACTGATGTTAAGAGTGGCCATTTCTGCTGTGTTGACCTGTGAGGTATGGCCACCTGGACCCACTGAGGCCCCTCTCTTGCCTGACAGCTTCCCAGACAAATCATCCATCTCACTACTTCTTTCAGCAACTGGAGAATGTGACAGTGCCCTTGGGGTCAGCCTGTTCCTAGTTGGGTATGTATTGCTCTGGTGTGATTAGCTCTTACCACTGACTTGGCAGTCGCCTCTAATGCTGTTTACAACTGCTTTTTCTCACTGTAAACACTGGTTGGGTTACTTTCACAAAATAGCAGCAGTACTGTGAACTTCGTACTATCCTGAGTTTTCCCATGTGCTTTATGTCTCCATACAACCACAAGTCTTCAAGGACTTGGAGGTCAATTTCCAAGCAATGGGATTCTTGTTTTCAGAGAAAGTCAGCTGGTAGCAATCCATTTTTCAGAGGTACTACTGTGTAACTTAACTGTGCCAAATACAGATCAAAAGCTGGCTCCAACATATATTTAGTAGCAGTATTTTCACACTTTTCTCCTAACTGATAAAACTGAAAAAACTGGGGAGGAACTCTCGAATTCTGGACACAATCCAGATGAGAATCTGGTGGCTGCATCTCTTAAGATGGGTGGATGCATCAGGCTCTGATGTCCTAAAGGCACCCACCAAACCTTTGCTCAGGGACCCAGCATAAACATACTACACCAGCCACTTCTTTCCTGACAGGAAGTGCAAAGGACTCCCTGTCGACAGCCTGGTGAAAAGAAGGGATAAAAAGAAGTATTTGGACAGGTTTTTTTTATACACTGACCAATGAGCGCACCCACAGTCCTGTGATTACCGTAACAATTAGCTCACCAAACCCTTTTACAACCTCTGCCTGAAGGCAAGTACGCTTTCAAAAGGAGAGGAAATACAACCCCATTAGCACTGTTCTGCACATTGTAGAGAGCTTCCTATTCATGAAAGTCCTGAGATGTCTTCTCAGTTGTTTCAGTCATTTGCCTCTGCAGTGAATGAATCCTCTTGATGAAGTCAAGAATTTGATTTGTTTTTAACACTGTATTATATAATTGTTTTTCATTCATACATTAACTTCACAGGCTTCTCTAGCAGGGATTAGTTCACCACCATGTGAATTGAGTTTTATCCATTTTGTTTCCTGTGGCTTGTTGCATATCTAGAAAACTTATTATTTTAGGAATTATGCCTTGCTTAAAATGAATAAACATTCCATTTGCTTTCAAGCTGATTGAGCATTAATCTTCTGGTTCATAGGAGCAATGCTATGAAGAATCTCTGAAGATTTTATTTTCTCTCAGCTAGTCATGGTTTCTGTCCTCTGCCTTAGTTCGTGCTGCATATAATAGGCTGGCATTTCCAAATTCTTACTAAAAACATAGAATGAACTGCACATCTTCAAAATGCCAAGTATTTATTGCAGCTTGTATAATATGTCATAGGTGTTCTATATGCTATTTGCTGTGGATTCAGACCTCACATCTGAATTTCTTTTGATCTGGAAATATTTTGTGGTTTAGATTTTGTTGTTCCGGATTATGTCTGTAGCATCAAGAGGGTTCTCCACTCCCTCTCAGTATCTGTCTCTCTTGAGTAGTTTCTTCTGTTTGATTTGAAAAGGGTCCTTTCTGGATATTACAGAAGTCTTTCTTTAAATACTTTTTTAAAGAGATACTTAAGGATTTTTTGTTGGCAGATCTGTCTTAGTTCAGTTACCAACTCTAGGAAAAACAAGGCTCAGGGTTTATGTGTCTGCACAGAGTACTAGCTTTCTGTAATGCAGCTTCAGAATTGGCTTCACTTGTTCAAGTTAGCTGAGAATTATTGAAAATATCAAGAGCTTCCAAAGGAGCTCTTGTCAAACATAAATCTGCTTTCTGACTGGCTTGAGTGGGACACAGTCCCAGGTGTCAGGTCAGATTGCACTCATCTTTTAAACTCAAGATATGTACCCAGTTGGAGGCACCTGTGCCAAGTGAGTGAGGTGGGATTTGTGCAGAAAGGCACTAAGAGAATTGCATCTGATATTCAAAAGTAAACCTACATCTGCATAGTGCTTGGGTGGTCCCCACAGGTGGGAACAACTTCTTTTTACATGGAAAGTATAAATGGAGTTAGAGGCACTCCATTTCTAATAAAGAAGTCAAAATTCAACCTCCCTTTGGATGATGTTATATTTTTCTAAAATACTTACTGTGGTAGAAAGATGAGATAAGGCCTTAATGTGAAGAAGTTCTTCATATATAAACTCTAAGTCATCTACGGTTCTCTGGCCAGGCCTGAAGAGAGAACGTAAGGACAGGAAAATGCATTAAATGGCCAATATAAATGCTTCAGAGAAGTACAAAACAACAGAAAATGCTGTTGTACTGTCTACTGAAGGGTTCATGCTTGCTAAACAGGGACTGAGCAGGACTGGCTGGTTGACTGAAAACACAAAGGATGGAAATACTATGAAACCACCTGAATGACACCAAGCAGCGGCCATGGCAACCACCTTAGAGAGATCCTGATTAGGCAGCTTTACTGATGAAATTAAGTGTTCTATATGTTAAATGGTCAGATAAATCAGAAATGGCTCATAAAGATCTGTTCCTTTCACAAGGACTCCCAAGTGTGGGACCTGCACTATTTTTCCCATGCGGCACTAATTAGTTGTATCCAACAGGCAGTAGTAGTGGTTTGTAAAGGACTGCATGAATTTCTGCTGAACAAATTGGAAGAGGCAGCAGTGCATCTTGGAGGACAGTAAATGGCTGTTACAGAGTTCATGCTGAGTGCTGTTGTTTAGTCTTAAAGCTATGTAAGAACCACTCAATAGTTTCAACTTTTCTCACTGAAAAACATAAAAAGCTGCCATCAATAAAAACCATGCATTGATGAAGGAATAGTCCTCCCATAGCACAACACGGAAGGAGACTGCCACTGTGACTGAAATAACTGCATTACTGTAGCCTACACACTGGAAAATTTTCTGATTGCTAAAAAAGGACACAAACACTCTGAAGACTACAATGTATCAGAGATGCTTTGGAGGATCTATTGAACAGTACCCATGAGGAGTTGTAGGATCTTATGAGTAACTCCTAATCTTTTTCCCACTCATAATTTCCTTCAGTTAAAGTGTCTAATTATTTTCTAAAAGTACAAATTCAGACAGCACACTGGAGTTACATATACACACAGAGAAAAATCCTTTGAAGCACTATCCCAAGTTACTTTTATAGGACTACGTTCTTTCAAAAAATATGATTTAGATTTGTGAAAATCATGAGTAAATAATCAATGGGCCAAGAACAGAAGAAAAGAGTGATCTAGTCATAAGAACGGAGAGAGGATAAATTTACAATGTGAGGAAACAGAAGACAGGAAGTCCAGCCCAGGCTCAGGAGTTTCAGAGAAGGTTTGCGTGCTCGCATTAAGAACAGGCTAGTGCGCAGTTCCAAACCCTAGGGTCTGCAATGTGTGGTTTTAAAAAAGAATCAACAGCACAGTTGAATCTTTGGACAGCCCTAAAAGAAATATCACAATGAACCTTTCTGATAGAAGTTTTTCTTCTAAAATGTCGACATTACTGAAGATTCTAGCATCTGAAGGAAAGTAATATAAAGAAATATAGTGCTCTATAGGCTTTCTGCCTAATCACCTCTTGGTTCAACAGTCTGCCTAAATCACGTGTGAAGTACAGGCAGTACCCAGCAATCATGTTACTTTGGAGTTATATTGCATCTTTTTTGTACAAGAAGTTTGATGGAGACTTTTTTTGGATGAAAGAATTACTGAAAAAGTAATAGAAAACATAAGGGCAACTAATACCTTATTTTTCATCTGTTCTTCACTTACCAATTACTTTCATTTATTATTACCCTGATTAAAGACCATTTTAGACAAAAACCATTTTTGTTGGAATTATTGTTTTCTCATACAAAATGAAATAAACTGTTAAGGGAAAAACAGAATCTGTTTTGGTACTGCTATGCCCTCTAGTGACACAAAATACTATTTCTAACTCTCACTTGAAATTATGAGGCTGCCATTCCTATTGATTTATGTGGGGCAGTAGCAGCTTAATTAAGCACAAAGTAAAGCTAAACCAGTATTAGCTATCTTGCACTAGTGATTTAAGAAATACAAGGTAAAGATTTTAACAAATAATACTTCCCATAGGAAGTAACAACTTTATTACATGCTTGCAAAACCAGCATGTCTTGGAAAACAGGAAATAAATTGTAACAAATTAACAAATTTCTACATGAAATTAAAATATAAAAGGATGATGTCTTACTACATCTATCAAAACAAAAGGGTACACTCATCTTTCAGTATGTCCATTTGCCTCCTGTGTTAGCACATTGGGAGGACTGACAAGCTATAGTGGATGTACCCAGTCTTTACTTCTGTCCCTTCAGATACCACGTGGAGAGATATTAGGCATCACTGCTTCTGTAAAACCTGTGTGGTGACCCACTGATGTTGATTTGCAGGATCCTGCTGTGTAAAGACCTAGTTTCTGCAGGGGATACATTCTAACAGCAATAGCTGGTTATAGACAGGATAATAAATAGAATAGGACAGGAGAACTCAGGTGATATTAAGTGATCAATAAAAACTGTTCAGTGTTTGGAGAATTTATCAAGGTCAGAGACACTGAGCTTCTCTGCGACTAGGATGTTGACAATAACACAGAACTTTGCCATTGATAAACCACGTATGTACAAGCAGTATCATTGATTATTCCTATTACACAGCTAACCAGAAAATTCTCATATATTAAGAACAAGGGAAAGATCAGAGCCCCATGACACTGTGATTATACATCAAATAAAGATGTGTTTCCAGAGTACGAATTTTGTCTTCATGTACCATGATGACTATATAGGAGGCATGTATAATTTTACCCACTACCTGTGTTTGAGTGTAATAGTGAATACATGTTCACTTACTCCAGCACAGAAGCTAATTATGTAATCTTTTTATTTGAATTTGTGCTACTTGATTACTCCATAAATACCATTTATCACATATAATACCCATAAATGTAAGTGAATTGATATGTAAAATATAATCTGTATTTCCTGTCCGAGGAATAGTATTTCATTTATTAAATGTTATTGGCAGGAAACTCCACCAAGGACTATGGAACTTACTACAGTCTTTATAGGGTTCTTAACAGTCTTTTTAGGGATTGAACTAGATGATCTTTAATGGTGTCTTCTAACTTAAAATACTCTATGATTCTATGATTTACTGAGAAATCCTGTATGGTTCTTACTACGAACAGCTGGGTGGAGTATCTACATTAAAAATTTAAAGAACAAGAATAAACACATCTTTCTTAACTTTTCAGAAGACTTTCAAGAAGGTAGAGATTCTTAGCAATAACTTAATTGTTATTTTATTTTATATATATGTATATACAGTGCTGCTTACCATGTTTAGATGTGTTTTCATTTCCTCTCCCTAGCCTCCTGTCGAACTTACTTCTGCAAGTGACACTAAAATTTGATTACTGATCACATGTGGAATTTAACACTCTCTGTACTAAGAAAAAAAGTTGCTGAATATGTAACATAGATTTATTGTTTCATTCATACTGCTAACTTACTGTAGTCTAGATTATTAAAAAAGAAGATAATCCATAACATCATCTCAGTTAAACACTGTTGTCTGATGAAGATAATTCTCCCTTTAATGATTCCTCTTATTGTTGTGCTTAGCTTTGTATTATAACATCCTATTTAATTAGGGTTTACCATTGAGTTAGCTATATCTAAACATCATTAAAATCAAACAAAAATAACTAGAAAAATGTTTCAGGATATATTTTCATACTGCAGGATTAAAATTCTTGTAAGGAAGATCTATGTTAATTTTTCCTGGGGCTAGTTCAAGGTCTGCACCTGTTCTCCAGGCATTGTAAGGACCAGAGAGCTGTGTTTGCTACTTCACAAAAAGCATTTTCACATTCACTGTATGTGTTTCCAAAGATAAAAAAAAAAAACAACAGCAACAAGAGCCTGGCAAAAATTTCCCTGAGCACTATTCTGTTTTTTCAACTATAGAACATTCTTTCACAGTTTGACAGTTAAAATGCTGCAGTTAATGTAATAAACAGAGAAATTTTTAAGTCATCTGTCAAAACAAGTGACACTTTTTGCCAGAGATTTTCAGATTTTGAACAATAGAAAGTACCTTTCAAAGCAACAGCTTCATTATACAATCAAATTCTCAAAGTAATCTTCTCATCAAAGAATATTGTCTTATTTCTTTCAGGGTAATTAAGTGAGTTCTACAAGCTCTCTGGAAATGGTGACTATTGTAAAATGCAGCTGTGTTGGTTTGAAAACTGTGGGTCCTGCTCAGGTCAGCTAGAGCCAGTGTCTCTGAAGCCCTGACAATTCCTTGAACTTTTGGCAGCTGTAATGATGCCTAGTCAAAACTAGCAAGGCTCTGAGGATTCATGGAGATTTTATCAGCTTTGATACAGCTCAGCCCAGGGTGGATTTTCAACTAACAAAATCATAACCTATGTAAACTGAACACTAGAACAGTAGTTAATATGGTGCCTGGAAGTACAAGCTTGCTTCCATGACCAAAGGGCAGCAAAAATAAGCACCTTCAGGGACAGGGATAGCAAAAGATGTCAGATGGCTGTCAGTCTTGAGAAAAACTCTTTCCTTCACTATATTGTATGAAAAATCTCCCATGAATATTCTTTCAGATGATGCTGTGAAAGTGATGACAGCTCTCTGCAAGGAGTGTGGACAATAATCAACATTAGTCCTGACAGGGTAAACTTAACACTGGCTGCTCCGAAAATCATGATGGAAAGCAAATGTAGTAGGCGCAGGGTCACAGCACACAAGGCACTGCTCATGGTCTCCTAGTGGCTGATGTCTGCTCATGGGTGCAATAAGCCTTCTTTCAGTCCTCAGTGGAGAATGCACAGAACATCTCTGTGAGAAGAAAACACCTCAATTCCCTGACGTCACAAGGGTTTATGGAAGCACCATGCTCCCAGTCTGGTTTGTTTGTATTTTTGAGTTACAAGGAGTGAGTGTTCCTTTGGTTGTGTCTGACTAGACCTCTAATAAACAGAGGAAAGAGAATTTATACTTTCAAAACTATTGCTGCATGGCAGTGTTACCTATTTTTTATAAGTATAAGTGGCTTTTTGAAATACAATGCTTTTGGAAAGTTTGAAAATGTGCCATCTAAATGAGCTTATGATCTAAGCAGACAACACAAGGACAAGAACAGAGCAGGGAAAGGAATACAGACAGAAACAGAATAGGAGCAAGCACTTTTAGTTAAGTGGATTCAAAACATTTTTCATGTAAGAAATGTTCTTATGCTGTAGGCAGGGTCCAATCTTATCCCATAGCAAATACAAACTTACGTCAAAGGCCTCAACGGAGCAGCATCCTGCTTCATGTACTTAACTTTCTTGAACTGACCGTTACAAATAAAACTTCAGTGAGATGACCTTAAGTAATTAATTATTCTCAGTGCACTTAATTATCAGTAAAATATGTCTTCAGTGGCCCCTAAAAACTACCTGCTTAAAGAAGAGGTTGCCCTCAGTGGATCACAGAATCACAGAATCACAGAATATTAGGAGTTGGAAGGGACCTCGAAAGATCATTTAGTCCAACCCCCCTGCCACAGTAGGATTCCCTAGACCAGGTCACTAGGCAAACAGAGATTATACTGGTTGCTTGGAAGTCACTATAAAGCTGCCTGTGAAAAAAAAGGCCTTTAGCACAGTTTTCAGTGTGACCATAATGCACTGCTGAAAGGATAGTTAGCCAGCCAATGAGTGAGAGGTCATGATCTGATACCTATGAAAAGGTTTAGGTAAGCATCCTCTGCGGCCTAGGTACAGAAAGTTATGGGTATTTTTATGTATTGGTTTTGTAACATCAAGAATGGATAAATAAACCAACAGAATCACATTTCACACCTTGCTAGCAAACTATGACAGGCCAAGTCCAATCTAAATTAATCCAATAAAGTTCTACCAAGGATGAATCTAATCAATGGCTGCCACTGACAATAACTGAAAGCAGCACAGTTAATTGAATGACATGTCTATACAGAAAGTGTTAACAGGGAATGACTATTCTATTACCTGCAACTTACCTTAGGGGAGACTCAGAAATGAAACAAAACCTCATGATGCAGCATTTTCCTCAAGGTGAGTATGACAGCATTCATGGCCTTTGATGGTTATTCTCAACACATAGTTCAACTGAGAAGCATTAATAAGGACTGAAAATTACTTAATATGGACTTTAAAACTTTACAGTTTGAACAAACTGGCACTGAAGTGAAATAACTTGCCAAAAGATGCCTGAAAATAAATGTAGATTTCTGTTGTTTCTATGTCACAAGGAAGGCCCATGTATAGTATTAACTCATTAATCTGCTTACGGTTTTCTGAGAATCATCCTCATATGAGCATCTGGCCCAATTTGAGACAGAAGCAGCATAGTGTCCTGTAGCTCCTCATCACATTCTTTTTTCTCTTCTTCAGTTGGCAAAGGGGCATCTTCACACTCATCATCCAAAAATCGATAAAACAAGTATTTGTCTTGAAAGTGGTGTTCCTGGTCCACTGAAAACAACATATCAGACTCTAAGCTCTCCTCATTAACGTTAACCTTGAAGAAATCTGTGTAGCATCTGTATATGTCACAGATATATTAGTTAGGAACGGAAAGAAAGCTACAGAGAAACTGGAAGAATATGAAACACCTTTACTTCTCACATATGTCCAAGCTGTGTAGCTTGAAAGGTACTTTTAAATTGTGTACTATTAATTGTTTCCAAAAGGCTTCTATGTATGTTTGTTGTGTGTCTGTATACATACATGTGTGTGTGCATATGTATGTGCTTTTTTTCTTATTAAATCTGTCTTGTTCTTACTTTGAACCGTTTTGTTTAAGGAAACAATTCACACTGAGGAAACGGTTACAGCATTAATTTTTAAGAGGTGGTCTCTAGCATGAACACCTTGACCTACAGGTTTCAGACTGGGCCAAAAGGTTATAAAAACATCTAAACTCTTTTTGATGTATCAGAAATCTACATCATCAATATATAATCCCAGGAGCAAGTTAATTGACCTGTGTCCTGGTGGAAGAACTCTAATGGAAACACTACCAAAAGATTTCTAAACAGAAGCTATGATATAGTAAAGGACAAGCGCTTGGTCTTCCAAGCAAGTCAGAGTGATATGTTGAGTTGGATATTGTGATGCAGCTTGCAACATCTTGCCCCTGGGAGTTCAAAGTAGGTTATTGAGTTATTTTAAATTGTTTATTTATTTTTCAATATTCTCATAATTTAAAAAGGTATATTAGTAGCAAGATTCAGTGAATACTGTCTGTGTGTTGCACTTGCACTTATGAATGAGCATGTGGCTCTGTAGCATTTCTTACGGGCTCATGATTGCTCTCCTTCTCATGAAAAAGATCTACAGTGACATTGATGTTACACATTGCCCATGTTTTAGTCAAGATGCTGGTTTTCTTTAACTTACCATGGTTAAGAACACCTTCTTCCAGCAATACTTGCCACATGCCAACAGCCTGGGTTCGTGAATGAACACAAGGACTTTGCTGCATCATCCAGTCAACTAGTTCTGTTCCCACACAGCATTGCCTGGAGGACACATAGATAGAAATGAGAAGGGAACTGGCCAAGAGAGAGATTACTTACAGTGTCTGCTAAAAACAGGGATATCTTAAACTCTGTATAACCTCAGTCAAATCTCTTTACAGAAAACACAACGTTACCAGCTATGTGTATATGCTTGAAACATCAGTGAAGGTGTTCAGTTCTGAGAGGATCACTTCAGCAGTATAACATATGTTTTGGGAAATGCAAAGTTCAGGGGGTCAGAGCATGTGCCACTTAGTACAAAACCTACTGCACCAGTGCAACAACCTTCAACTTAGATTTCAAAGGAAACCTTCTCCATACACCAAAGAAGGCAAAAGCCTAGCACTTTTCAGAATCCTGCATGAAAGTAATAATCTAAAACTGTAAAATCTTTGTCAATGAGAGCCTCCTCCACAAGAAGAGGGAGTGTTAAGTTAGTGTTCCTCCAATTGTAAGCAAAATCCGGCCACACTATATTTGGGGTCATTGGTTTGTAGGACTTCAGTGTTTCTGAGGCTCTCTCATGCTAGATGGTAGTCACCTGGCAGCTCGTGACTGACTCAGAGGCAGATAACTTCATGCCTCAGCCTACCTCAGCAGAACAGAAGCAAATAAGCAATGGGATCAAAAACTTACAAATCTCTAACTGATCACATGCAGAACAGAGAGGAAGCTAGCTAGTCCTTCTGGACAGGCTCTTGTGGATCCATACTTCATGTATCACTTTCAGAGACCAAGGAAATAGATAATACTGAAAATACTGAAATTTAGCTTAAATAAAGCTCTTCCAAGTACAGTCTCATTTTGATGACAAAACTTCCTCTTACCTGAACTCACTCTGAATTTTGGCATTCCATATTTAAAAAACCCGAGGACAGAATAGTAAGAGTTTTTCACAGTTAGGTACAAGATAAAATGGTGCAGTTGTTTGGACCAGTGTTGGTCTTCAATTGTCATACATGCTCTTTTGTTCTTCTAAAACAATGAGCATTGTTGTACTGTAATATATTCTCAGATTAACTCAGAAGCTCCAAATACCTTGCATGATATTTAATATATTTTGGACTGAACTATGGAAAATCAATGCACTTATCTCAAAAGCGGATCAGCAACACATTGATTTACTATTTAGAAAAAGACATACTCAGAGATTTTAAACCAATTTTTGATTTAAATATACTCTGAATGACGCGGTAGGTATTTGATTTAAACATCAGACACTAAAACAAATTGATTGTTACTTAAGTCAACAGTAGATAGATCCTGACTCCTTGAAGTCAGATTCTTATTCTACCAGTGCCAGTTATTCTACTTCAGCAAGACAGTGCTGCCACCACCAGGAAGATAAGAAAGCCTAGCAATACAGTAAAAAAAATTACACAGAGCAGAAAATCTACACAAGGAATGTTTCTCACCAGGTGAATTTTCAGAACTCCACACTGAGCAACACTGCTGAAGCAATCAGTACAGTAACATAATGTATTAATGAACTTTCCAGTTACCTTTTACTGGTATACAAAGAGAACAGAATCTACATTTTAACTTGATATTGCATAGAATATTCCAGCTAACTAAGCTATTAACTTTTGAAGTGAATGCTCTGTTCACAATCATGGACCCAATTTCCAGTCAAATTACTTCAGAAAAGATTTACCAGGCCCATTAAAGACTGCATAACATGCAGATTCAAATAGCATCACAGAATAATTTCAGACCTTTTGAGACCTGCAAGTATGGTACGGCATAAATCAGAAATCAGAGGATGTCAGGAATGAAAATTCAGAGTCTTCTATGCAATCAGCTCACACACCTGTAAGTCTTCAGATGGTATTTACGATCTCTTATCATGTGAGGAGCTCGGGACAGAATTGTATTCCGCAAAATCTTTCCAGCTCTGAGGATCTTTTCTGAAGGAACCTTGGTGATCATGGAGAAAAAAAAGGGACCAAGACACACAGATTTTAAACTTTCTGCAATCTCTCTACTGCCTTATGCAAAACCAAAACACAAATCCTCTTTCCTCTAAATTAAAAGTCCTTGCACAGATGCCTGATTTTGTGGAGCAAAGTAGCACATATTTGGGATTTTACATCTCACATACTTATTACATCTATCACAAAGCATCACTTCAGCTGATACACGTCACACTGTTGGAAATACAAGTTATTTCCATTTGTTTAGTGACCTGGCTCTATAGCACACCTATGCCCTATTACCTGTTTAGTAGGACGATGTGGGATGTGAGGTTCAATAAGAGGTGTCTGAAAAATAAAATGAAATTTATAAATAAACTTTTAAAGGTTGAGCAGTAAAATAAAATAAAGGCTAAAACAAAAAACTGAACAAAAAAGCTGTAAAAACAAAGAATGACGTGTAAGTCCAAGCTCTGCCCAGGGCACATGAGGAAAAAAAGTTCTCTGAAGACTTCCTAAAGACAACTTTGGCTCTTAATGCTCAGCAAATTAAAGCAGTGACATGGCAAGTGAAGATGACTAATAAAAGCATGTTAAAGTTTCTGAAGTACTAATGAGATGTACAATGGCCAAACATCACCCCAGATCTGAGGTTACAGAGGCATAGCTAGCACTTCCTCTTGGTGCTTTCAACCCGCAGTGGGCACAACAGCCTTCCTCCACAGGTGGCTGCCTCCAGCATTCAGCCTCCCACCATGGAAACTCTTTCCTCCTCCAGCCCCTTTTTCTATTCAACTCTCTTCTCCCTTACAGCACAGCACAAGAAACAGGAATAAAGAAAAAACTCTGTTCCCACTTTGTCTTTTCTGAACTATCATCAGTCCTAGCTGGAAATCCTTTTATAGCTGCTCTCTGAAATGCAAGAGCATGCAGGCCACTCGCAGAGACCTGGCTAAAGACTTACACAAAGGGGCTGGAGAAGGAAAAAAGGAAAAAATAAAGTAGATGACTTGTTTCTGCAAAGGGAAGAGTGAAATGGAAGACTATCAGGGCTCTACAAGAGAGAAGTAGAGACAGGGATGAGGGAAATGGGAAAAGAAGCAAGTAATGAACAGGTGAAAGCAGAAGGGAGACAGGAAGCACATGGCACAACACATAGGAAAAAGGGAAGCAAAGAGTTAAAGGATAACAGAAATGGACACAAAGGAGAAAAAATCCAAACTTCAGCAGCCACCTCAGAATGATGGGGAGACATTTGGCTTTGTTGGCACTGGTAATTAACAGCATGGACCAAATTTAGTTCTAGCATGAAACGTCAGGAGACAAGACACAAGGACTGAATTCGTCTGGCATTCTGGGCTTGCCAACAGGGTAGATCATACTAAACACAGACGTCTCCCTCAAGGGCAAGACCTTGCACCTCAGCCCATGCCAGCCACGGCTCCCTTACACCCTTGCAGCAAAGGCAGGACAGCCAGGTTGGAAGTACAGTAAACACATGTCATGTACTGCTGGGTTGCTGGGTATCAGTTTTCTCAAGTTAACTGTTCGTTAGCTCCCACAGGAGTTTAATGATGTGACAAAGTTCTTCTAGTAACCTAATAGTGCTAGGAACTACAAATGCACCAGGAGACTACAGGACATCTGGGAAGGTGAAAATGAGGGAAGCAGATAGCATGACAGAAATCAGTAAAGAGAAGATAATCTTAATGGAGACGCCTGTATATGGAGAACAGTGGGAATGCTTTTTCATTTCTACTTATACCTTACAAGAAGTCTCTGGAAAGGCAACTCAATATATTTAAATAGAAATTCAGATTTTTCTCATTAATTTGTCAATAGTTTTTCAAAGACTCATTTAAGTTATAAACATTTCTGTCCCACCAGAAGGGCAGTAGAACATCTCTCAATATTTCTTGCTTTCTGGAACTGTGTGGAGCATGCTTTAGGCAGTCTATATTCGCAGTTAAAGGAGGCTAAGAATAGCAAGAATCTTTTGAAAGATGCCTTTAATGCAAACAAAACCACTGCATAACAGTTACAAACAGGTATATAAATAAACAATGAAGTCAGAGATATTACTCTGAATATTAATAATTACTGCTTCCATTTTCTTTTAAAAGGATTTCAAGTCCTCATCAGGTTCAATGAGACTCCATATACTTAAATGGTCAGCTAATTAGCATTGAAGTCATTATGAAAATTATTTCTAAACTCTACGTTTTTAAAAGATATTTTTAAAATCAATAAAGTACAATATACTCAATCTATCTTGCAGGTTTTAATTTTAGTTAGGAATATACTTCAAAGGGGAGCTAAAATATGTAAGACAAAAAATATAACACAGTTTTACACCAGCAGAGTAGTGACAGTGAGCGAATAATTTTATTCTTTAGAGCTTCCACTAAGGTCCAACAAAAATGCATAAAACTAACAGATGAAAAAAAGTGAATGCTGATAAAGATTTGTCAATAAATCTTCCATCCTAATCAAAACAGAAAGAACAACTGCATTTAGAAGAAATCTGATTCAACCCAAGTATATGGAAAAAGCCAAGGTGAAAGCTAAGGCATAGCACAAGAATCTGCAGAAAGCAGCAGGAATGCATGTTCACCTACATTTGATCCTGACCAATACAGAAAGATCAGCTGTGGACAGAAGGTAGCTTGGGTGAAGGTGATCATTAAACGATCCAGTGTCAGAACTTTACAGAAGGAGATAAGAACATCAAAGTAGAAACAATGGAATAGGAAGAAAAATTTCCATAAAAGCAGAATACTGATAGCTAAATTCCTGGAGCAGGTCATGGAGGAACAAGCGTTAAGGTAAAGGGAGTTAAAGAGAGCTGGTAGTTACTTAAAGAAACAACACCAGCCACACATACAATATTAAACAGCACAAAGCTAGAACGTGTAGTAAAAACTCAACTTAGCTAAAGAAATACCTCTTCACTGAAATACATGGAAATGCACAGAAAGGAGAAAGTAAGGGGTTCACAAAAGGCAAGTATGAAAAAATAAACTGAATAACAAAAGACAGGATTAGAAAATAAAAGGTATAAAATGAGACACAGCTCCCAAGAAATGTCAAGAGGTACAAAAAGTATTTCACAAGTACATTAGTAGTAAACCAAAGAAAATAAAAAGCGCTGATCTACCATTCAACGGAAGGAAATCTATTGACAGATAATTTAAGGACGTCAGAAGCAGCTGATTTATTTTTGTATCAGCGTGCATTAGAAAGACCAGTGGCAGAGAGATGGCTAATATTCTAAGTAGTAGAGTGACAGGAGTAAAATATCAGCGTGAAAAAAAAAAATAGATAAGACAATATTATGTAAATCAGCTATTTTCAGATTGGCTGGGTTTGTAGAACTCCATGCAGAAAACTTGAACACCTTGAAGAAACACAAAGACAGCTGCAGCTGTCTCAGAACTATCAGCAACCACCTCTTACAACTCCTGGAGACTAAGGAAAGCAGCACAAGACAGAAATATGAGAAAAGAAGCTGAAAAATTATAGATATGTCTGATTAACTTCTCTTCCTAGAAAAAGTCCATCTGTAAGCATCTGGAAAAGAATAGGGAGATTAGTCATGTGACATGTATTATACAAGAACAAATCATGCCACACTGATCTAATTTATTGCCCTGAAACAGTAGATTTTTAGCCCTTTACTTTAGTAAACTTGGGCACTATCTTGTAAGATACTATCTTCTGCAAGGGACAGATTAAATTCTTACAAAATATGTGCCAAGTTAGTTGAAAAGGGATACTTTGAAAGCAATTGCCAGCAAAGCAAAGTCAAACCAACAGTCATACCAGAGTTTTGTTCTGGGCAAGATTCTCAAGAATATATCACATGTGATAATCTTTAGTATTAACACGGAAAGAAATGGAATGTACACTGATTAATTCTCCAGGAAACTTCAGGATGGGGGAGACTGCACATACATTGTAGAATAAATTTACAGTTTGATATAGTTTGGACACTGGTCTGAAAAAAATGATGCTGTTATGCAACACAGCTAGTGCTGACTACTTCCCAGAAGCAGGCAGAAACAGCTATATAAAAACAGGGTAGGGAACAAGTGTCAGCAGAGTTCCATGGAAAAAGAAATAAGATTTATAACAGATATTAAACAGAACCGAGTAAGCAACACCACACTTGTGTGAAACCAACAAGCACTGTACTGAGATGTAGTAAGAGATTAGATACATAATGCAGTTCTGCTTTAGTCAGCCTAGGTCAGACCTAGGCTAAAGTACTGTGCTGTATTAACCCACTTTACTCCAAAAGCACCTAAACCAACTATAGAGAATTCAGAGGAAAGCAACAAGAATAATCAGAAAGCACAATATAAACAAAGTTGTTCAGCTAAGGAAAAAGGAAGTCTTAACAGAAGTATGCTAAAAGAGGCTCCAGATTTAAAAGGCCTTTGAAAGGAAGAAAGAAGTGACCTAGTCCATCGTGTTTAAATTGCTTTAAGAAAGATTCAGATTCGGCATTGGTGAAGCTTTTCTAACAGTGTGGACAGATTCCCAGGGAGGTGTGGTTCCTCCATCTTCAGAGGCTTGGGAGGATCCCTAAGGTACCTCTCAGGAGTGACACAGCTATAGCGAATTATGCATGTGGCTCAGGGATGGACAGGATGCTTTCCTGAAGTACTTTTTAGCCTCAGAATGTGGCATTGTGCAATTTTCAAGGACACATTTACATGTCTAAAATTAGTTCAGTCATAAGGTGGTGCTTAAGGGGCTGATCAGTAATATAACCCCTGGAGCAGCACGCCTGGACTGAAGAGAGCGAGGCCGAGAAACAATGTTGTTGGCATCCAAAAGACATGTCCAGCAAAGAGTCCCTTGACAGGTACAGCTTTTCAAAGCTACTGCAGTGAACTCTGGCTGCACTAGTGATGAGCTGAAATAGAACAAATGGAATCACGGGGCTTGGGCTGAGTTTGTTATAGAAAGGCAGAGGAATGTAACATCAATTAGTTAGTAGGAGATGTGGTATGCTAGCAACAATTTCCCATCAGCACAAACTGGATTCTGTAAGGGATCATACCATTGGATAATAGTCACAACTTGGCTGAAGTCCAAGAAACGTTTTATAAGTCTTTACAATCTTGGATCTCCCATTAAGAGATGCTTAGAAAGCACTTTGAAAAAAAAAAAAGTAGCTCTCCCCATAAAACAGCAGAGAGTGAACAGAGTTTCATTACCTTCTTAACACACTGTGGTATCTTTGAAGAATTTAATGACTAAAGTACAAACATGTTGCATGGAGCTGTATGATCACAGCTACTTGATGACCACATTTTTCAGTACTTCTGAGTAAGTGAAAAGTTATCACATGAAGAGCTCAAATGTGCCATCCTGTTAGAATAGTTTACAAGTTATCACCCATCTCCTGGCCACAGCAATGTCAAGAGTACGCGCTCTTAGCTTTCCTTCAGCATGAGACAAAGCAACACAGCAGTACCATCTTAAGCTTTAGCTACTTCACGCCCTTTTCCAACTAGTGCACACACAGGTATTCTACTATTACCTGTTGATACACCCTGAAGGGAAGAAGGTGCATATAGGTCTGGAGGATACAGAACGGAAAGCTGCAGGTGTTGGGTAGGGGGAAGCAGAAAACGATTATGTGAAACTGTGATAAAATGGCATTCAGCATTAACATTGACAAACGCTAAATTTGTAAATGTATGGAGCTGCATATGAGCCATTCAAACAAATACTTCATGAAGCTCATCACAAAAACCCTTATTTAAATTGGGGTGAAGCAGGGAAAGTAACAAGTTTAGCCTCCATTCCTTTGAAGATTCAACCATTTATGCATGACAGCAATACCATAGATTTAAATAGGAGTATTCATGTGTAAAATTTTATGAGCACATTTAATCTCTGGAGAAATAGGCCTTCAATTACAAACGATAGGGCAGTACATCACTGAGCAAGATATATGCAAATAAATAAATAATGCAATGAACAGCAATAGTAGAGACCTAACATGAGGTCTGTATTTGTCAAGTTATTTGATTCTGCTAAAGAAAATCCAAGAACATCTCTTATAAAAATGTTTTTTCTATCCCCTTGTTAAATAGCTCTAAAAGGATGCTTCTTCTGCACCTTTACATACGAATGAATGCTTTATATCTACAGCAGTTTGGATCTATAGCTCTCAGATGTTAACTTAGGAAATATATATTGCCAAAAACGAAGATGAAACAAACCACAAACCAATGCATCCTGTTTTTCCTATTATCTCAGTGTAGCTCATCTCTGAGTTTCAGTATTTTTTCGGAGTTAAGTATGGCATGTAAGGTTACCAGGGTGAGCAGATAAATCTGTGTACCACCGTTGATCCCTTTATTTCCAACTGGGGCACTGAAAAGAGTTGTGACATATGTTTTCCTGCTGGCTGGCAGGGAATCCAGAAAAAACAAAGGACAAAAGCCACACAAGTCAAAAGGTGGCAGTAGCAAAAGCCACATCACTGGGAGGCACGTTTGTAACCTCAGTATTTATTGCTATTGGTGATGTAGGGCCTAATCCAAATTCCACTGAAATCACTGGGAAGTCCCTAATTGACTAAATGGGTTTTGATTCAGGTCCATAGCATTTGATTCTCCTAAGTGTATTTCAGGAAGCAGAGCACCTTCAGCTACTCCTGGTTCCAAATGACTCCTGATGCCTGCCATTTCACAGTATCACAGAATGTTAGGAGTTGGAAGGTACCTCAAAAGATCTTCTAGTCCAACTGCCCTGCCAGAGCAGAATTCCCTAAGACTAGGTCACAACAAAGCTTCCCTGACCAGGATTTGAACCCAGGTCTCAGTCACTAGACCACCAGGACTATGCTCTAATTTGTGATTGTCCCACTTGAACATCCTGACATATATTGCCTGAAAGGCTTTCACTGCCCTACCTGGTTCACGTGAGAGGAGATGAAACATACAAAAAAACCAGTTCCCACAATATTGGTTAAAATTTAGCCCGTCAGTATGATACAGTTGACAGTTAGCAAAATTCCTCACAGCCCTCCTACACAACACCTCCTCCTTCTATTCTTATGATTGTTTCTCACATCCATACATCTATTTCCAAAAAGTAGCCTTTTTTTGTAATAGGTCATCTATCTGAGCTACTTTAGACCAAAGGCATAGATCTGAATTCCAAAGATAAGGAGCCTTTGCAGAGATGACTCTTTTTCTGATCCAAACCAGTATTTCCAGAGCCACAGAATAATCGTATAGCAGGGATAAAGCTGAGCATACAGTATCATAGATGTTGGACTGCATTTCCAAGTGGAAAGCAGTTTTGGATAGAGCATCCTAAAGTCAAATTAATCGGTTCTGTTTCCATCTGCAGAGAGAAGGTGTGTCTATGCAGACTGCACCAACCTTTGCTAGGATGCTGCAGGTAAAACAATACACTTAGTGAACTCACCTTGCTGAAAAACATCAGAGATGCAGCTGGCATCCTCTCATAGAAATGTCCTTTGAAAAGCATTTTTGTCAAAAATTGAAAGGAAAACATAACCAATATTGTAGGAATTTCTGTGCTCTGCTAGCCTATCCTGGATCTCTGGAGTAGCTCTATGTAGAACTTGCTGATACACTAACCAATGCTTGCTATCAGAAAGCAGCCCATGTCGTGACCTTTTAACCAACCCCTCGGGGTGCACAGTCCAAAAGAAACCTTGGCACACATTCCCTGCCACAGGGACTTCTACTTCTGATAGCTGGGACATGTTACCAGGACTGAGCTCCCTCCAACCTAAATCACAATCTGCAGGGAGACCAGAAGACAAAAAAAAAAAAATGGAAATAGAAATGTGATAATAACTACCATGCTGGAAACATTTTGGTCACCTCTTCACAATCTCTCCATTAATATATGCAGCAGCTGAGAGAACCAGTCTGTGCTCCCTAGCACTTTCCACAAAATAGGCCTGGCAGCCAAACGCTGACTCATGTCTCCTAACTAGAAGAGTTCAAAACTGACAATGACTGACCTCATGCCAAGTTTGTAGGTGACTTAGCAACACTTTGCAATTCACAAAGGACAAACTACCCAGAAAGATCACTTGTTTCTGCTCTTTATCTGCGTTTACCAAACAATGCACTATTAAAGGGACCTGTAGCCAGCCTAGATAGTCTAACATTATATTACCAAAGCATCGTTAAATCACTCAAGCTCACAAAAGACAACTATACACTTTCTTAAAAAACATCTGTAAACAGCAAAAGTGGGAAATAGGGCAAGGTATGAAGGGACATACACACAGTCACAAGGATGTCTGCAAAATCAGAAAACTTCAAAAGAAACAGGAATTAATCATATTTTAAAAAGAACTTCATATAATAACAGCACTTGTATTCTAAATACTCATATGTTTAACTAACTACAAACTAAGAAAACTAAGCAAAAAAGTAGAAACTGTCAGAACAAGTGGATAAGATAGCTCAGTTTTATTCTTTTTTTGTGACTGCATGACCCTTGCACAGATCATACAATCACACTGTGTTTCATTTTCCCCTTTTTGGAGAGAGGAATGCTAATAATTTCTACCTTTGTAAAATGCTTTGAAAACTGTCAGCAAATAGGCTACTATCAAAATATTCAGAGTAATGATGACTGTTTTAAAAATCTCTATTCTTTAAATGTAACACAATGTGAAGACTAAACTGTATTTTAAAATGCATTGTAAAATTTATTTTCTTTAGTAATCTACATGCATTAATAACATAAACAGAAAAACGTGCCCTTTAAAATTCTCAAATACAATCAGTGTAGTGAATTTATTTCAGAAAGTTAAAATTGAAATTGCATTATTAACACTTCTAGAATGTTTCTTTGACAAACTGTAAATGTCCATCCTTTTAACACAAAATGATTCAGCCATTACCAAAAATGATCCTTCACTGTGAATGTCAAAAGGAAAAAGAATATTGAAACAGACTGTGACCACTGCACAAAAACCCCCAGAACATGGCTAATGATGTCTTATTTTCCTGTCATTTTTCTACTTCCCTGCTACAATGAAACAGCTGCTATAACTACACTGCATGCACTGAATAAAACGTCAGAAAAAGCAACTCTGCTGGGAACATTGTTGATATTCTGATACAGGTGTGGCTGCAGTTGTCATACAGAATCTCAAGGCAGTGTTGTCACAGGTTTCTCTGCTGTTGCATTTTTTTAATCTACAAAAGAATAAAGCATTTTTTTCATCGTCTCTCATGAGAATGAGTGGTTTCTTAGTATCCATGGCTTTAATAGTATGTTTACCTGAATTTATCTACTTCTTGAGAAACAAACTCTAGTGAAGAAGATGAGAAAGTACAGTAATTATTAGGCAGCAAGGTTACTGCTTTTTAAGAATTGCTTCTCAACCATGCAACAGGCACACAGCAACTCTTCCAAAGGCAAACTGAAAGGAAGTGAAAGATTAACTTCTGGAGGATTTAATTCACATGTTTCCAGATACCTTTATAACTCCTACACATGGAAGAGCTCCCCTGTGCTTCAATTACATCCAGATGCCCGAACTGCTCTCTGAGGACTAGGTGGTGAAATTTTAGATGAAGTGGTTTTATGCCAAAAATAAGGGTGCCAAAAACTGGATGAAGTGTGAACAAGGGGGTGAAATTGTAAACCTATTAAAATCAACAGTAAGATTCTTGACTTCAGTGTAGTCAAATTGCCACTCAAGCGAGGCAAGAGCACCACTGTCTCCTAGGTTATGCACTGCATGACCCTAGCCAGTAATTCCACTTCTCAATGCTTCAACTTCTCCATCCATAAAATGGGGACAACAGAATCTGACAAGTGAGGAGAATGAGCAACTGAAAACACTGCTGAGTGCTGCCACTGAAATCCTGGAAGTCTTATGTCTACAAATTCATTCTGAGCATTTTATAACCATTTTTAACACAGAAAGGGAAAGTCCTCAAACTGAGATGGGGCTAGAGGGCACTGAAGGTTACCTCCTGAATTCCCTGGGGAGATCAGCAACAAGGTAAAGTCTCTGGCAAGCAGGAAGAGAAGATAATTTAAACCCATTTTGTGTCTTTTCTGGTGATTCCATGTTCCTTCTTCTGCAAGTTCAGGACACTGTATTGTCTGAATGTACATGAAATGAAGAAACAATGAAGGAGTGCAGCACATCTGCTTCAGATTCCAGCTGCCCTATCAACTCCTTGCTCATCTTCCTTTCCAGAGGCAAATTTTTTGCTAAAAAACTAAGAAGGAATAATCTAACAATATCCAGTGCAACATCTTCTGTTATCCTGCTTGACAGGAGGAGATTTTTAATGATCTATATTCATGTTTTCCATCTACATAGAATGTATTTCCTAAAAAAGTTAAATGGTTGTTTCTGTAGTATATGAAAGGAAACAGAGGAAAGAAATCCCACACTGATGGCTAGACCAGAAAACATTTTTTAAAAAGCACAAACATTCTTTCAGCCCAGTATTTCTTTACTTCAACAGCTTTAAGTCTTCTGTCATAAACACAAAAAACATTCAAGCACTTCTGTTTAATTTACATTTTTGTGCTTCAGTGGAAAAGACAAGTATTCTGCACCTGGCAAATATCCACAAAACAGCCTTCTTAACTTCCTTAAAATTTCAACTTCCCACAATGTCTACAAAAAGCTTGTCAAAGTGGAGGGTGCTGATGTGCTGAACCTGCTACCTATCCTGTCTCATCCAAGTCTCTCAGATTGTGCAGTTTATATATTGGATGGTTTTCAAAATTGGATTTTTTAGGGTAGTGTTCTTCTTCACAGTGCTTCTGACGCATGATACAGGTCCTGTCCCTGACTGGGAGGCATTAGAATCACCACAGCTCTGCTAACCACAATGAACCTTCATGACCAGACAGATCTAACCAAAACCTAAGGGACCTGGTCACAAGGGACAACATGTATCTTTTGAGAACAAGCCACAAACATCATTACCTTCTCCTGCTATGAGGGCATGTCATCATTGATTTAGTAGTTGGCAAATTCCCATAGTATAAATTCAGGGGGGAAATGCTCACTATGAAGGATAAGGGCTTTTCTTTTTCTTTTACAGTAAAATCCAATTGTGGTTTCACACATTTAACTAGCATGAAATGAAACTCATAACTGCTGTATTAGTTAATCAGCTAATTCAGTGTTCTTCAGATACTTTAGTGGCAGTAATTCTATTGATTAAAAACATACAAAGGCATTTGGAATCAAACTATTAAATCTTAACAGCATGCCTTATTTTTCAAATTAATTCAGTAATGCAATGGGAATAATCAGTAAACGAAATAAAAACATTGAGTTAATGTGCATCTGTGTGAACAGTAGGTATTCCCCAGGAAAACAGAAAAGGAATAATATTATTAATTCCTGCCAATCTAAGCAAAATATAATTAACATTGGAAAATAGTAAATAGTTCGTATTTGTAAATTTGTTCCTTCTCTTCTCCTAACTTCCTACAGAGCTTGCAGCTGCCTATCTTGCTACCATTTAAACTAGGCTTGTTCAGATTTGTTCTCATTGTTTTGAATTTCAGCTCATCTTCCCTGATACTAGTGAGGGACAGGTGTTTCTAAACATACTCTGAGCTGCTTCTGTTGCTAAATGAACCATTATTCCAACTTAAGAAAAAAATGGTTCCACAAATGCACACAGAACACCGCAATAATTAACCCAGACTGATTCAGAGAGGTGGAATTACTCTACCTGACATTTTCACTAGCTAACCACATCTCTTTACATCCCAATTCACCACAGTATCTTTCTGAAAGAGATGACCTCTTTTTACCTCTCTCAGTATGTAGCCCAAGCTGTGTAAACTCTGTGATGTCTGGCTTTTAGGAATATCACAGAACCAGCCCTGTCCTTGTGAAACGGAAAGGGCCCTATTGTATGTATTTTGTAATTTATCCCCTTTCTCCTATTTCTTTTTAATGTTGGTATTAATTTTCACACCATTGCTAAAAATACTGCTTTGTCCAGCTGAAATTCAGTTCCTGTCATCTGTCAACTACTCACCTCCTTTTTAAACATATTCTCAAAATCTTCTTTGGCTTAATTGACTCTTCAGTGACTCTTTGTGGGCTGTATAAAGAACAAGGACTGTTGTATTATGTTAAGCAAATCACAATGTGAAAATGTTTGCTGTTCCAGAGAAGTTTAATTACTGTAAACCAAACCAGCGTGCCTGGAAAGACTGAATGTACACAGAGTATTCCTAGCTAACTAGTGTTTTAAAATACATTATTTCTGCAATAAGGTGGCAATCTTCATCTTTTCTGTGACAGTTGGTCTTGGAAACTGTCTTAGGGAAAGGAAGATGTATTCTCTCCAGAAGATTTTCTGGTACAGTAATATCTAATATTATTGCAGATTGTCCTGTGTCTGTACTGCAACAAGGCCACACAGCACTTTCCAGGCAGCAATCCAGGTTCTCTACCCCAAACATCATAGCAGAAAAGCCAGACAAAAGACAGCTTTTCGAGGACACTGACTGTAACACTGAAGAAACCATACAGACTAAGCAGTGTTCAGGAGCTCTAGCAAGGTAAGGGACCTCCTGATTTTCTTCTCCTTTCCCCAGTTTGGACCAGCATACCAGGAAGACACAAAAGCCATTCTATTACACAGGCCTTGGATTGCTGTGGAGCAGTACCTATACATTTACAGTACAAGGAATGCCAGAAACCTTACCAATGTTGACCTGGAATCTGCAGCAGCTAACACTGACACTCAGCAGAGTATGAATTAATAGAGGAAACAAAACAGGAGAGGGAGGTGTTAGGGTCCCTTTATCTTGTGTACTCCTTTATTTTGGCAGTCAAGATGAGGAACCTTGTGCAGCTAGTGACAATAGGCTTTTCTTAGGTTAGTTTTCCAGACTCATTTGGAATAGCTGCCAGAATCTGGCATCTTGTAGGCCACAAGCTTCAAATCTCTAATCTAGACTGGGGCTGAACACAATTAAGACAACTCAAAGAAGAGGGAGGGAGAGGGGAACAAATAATTGCCTGGTTCCGTAGGTGTATTTCAGCAATAACAGGAATGCACTATACAAATCTGTATTTAAACACAGGAGACTCCAATCACACAGATTAATTTGTGATTTAGCAGTGAATGGCAACAGAACTGCAAGCTGGCGTGACAAAACAATCTCCTGCCAGTTGTCCTTCTGCTTCCTCTGCAGTGGATGTGGCCTGGCAGAAATGCCAGGTTTAGGGCAGGAGAGAGTCTCAGTCTGTAGCTGACAGACCTGGTAGTGCTTTGTCCAGAGGTTAGATGTTTAAGGATGCAGACAGTTCACAGCAGCCTCAAATAGGACTGCTGTGGCCCATCCCCTCCTTGAACCCTACGCCCAGGCTCTGCCCTGTTGCTTGTTCTGGCCCTAGCCAGGAAGCTAATTTTCATAAAAAACGACAGAAAATTGAGCTCAGAGAAAAGATTTACGTTTCTAACAGTTCTGCTCCCTTACCAGCAGGAACGCAGAAGTGTGGCAGAGGAGACAGCACACGTAGCTGGATGTAGAGAGAAGGGACTTCAGAGAGGGGAGACAGGGGAGAACAGTTGCCCTAGAGTCACAGTGCAGGTCATTGTAGGCTGCTATGGAAAGGCAGTCAGAGCCTCACAGTTTTCTCTGGGCCCAAATGTGCTCTGCTCTGGGAGCTGATGCCTCCACCATTTTCCTATTGCAAAACTACACTCTCCTACCTCCCCTTCTCCTGGTGTCACTGCTGTCCCTCACGTGGCTCTAAGGTGGGCTGGGTCAGAAAATAGGTTCAACTGAGAAGTAACCATCTGAGCCATTGTGCAAAAGGCTACAAGGAAAGAGTGGCACAAGAGATGTTTCTTCTGTCTTCTGATTCACACATTTGAAGTCAATGACTTTGAAGAGTGAGGCTGGACAAAGTAGTACTGGGAGGTTTACAAATCCTTAATCATAATAGTATCCTGTTAAGCTACTGGCTCTTTATCCATACATATTTAAGGTTAATACGCAAATTGTTTAGACAGTTTCGTTTCCTAAGATGAAAACAAGTGTGGCTGAGTAATCCTAATTAGAAGCAGTGTAGTAACTGGTATTGGAAGTAAGAGGTTTTTGTTTGTTTGTTTGTTTGTTATCTTCACTTTGGAACCTAAATTAAGTATTCTTTTCATTTCTCTACTAGTCAACTCAGCTATGTGCATTTGGATTTCCTCACTAACTGCTATCTTTAATTTTAAGACAGCTGCATCACTGATGATAAAGCACACAAAGATCAAACGTTCACAATCTTGTACCAAGCTTTCTTCCAGAAGGAAATTTACAAAAAGAATAAATAATGAAGAGTCATAAATCATAAATCTTCCTGCTGAAAAGCACTTGATCCTTAACCATCACTGGAGATAATAATGTAATTATTAAATTTTCAGCCACTTTGTAGATATTTGCTATTTTTTCCTCAGCAATTCTAACTTGGAATGGCTCTAAATGAGCACCACAAACCGAATGCTCTTTTTGGCAGTGGTGTTCTTTGCATGGAGCCAGCACAATGGGCCCCTAGTTCTTGACTAGCTAACACAAAAAAAGAATAAAATCACTGGACAGCTTTTCCTCACTATTTATTAACCTCTCAAATTTTTGTCATCTGTACACAGATTAAAAAAAATGCTACTAAATGATCAGGTCAGACACATTGATTACTTCTTACTGACTCAGAACTATAATTGACTTTGTGGAATTACAATTTGCAGTATGCATTATAGGGCAGGCAGTCAAAATGCTGTGCAAGCGATTATATGACTGACTAGAAGGAATCTGATTTTAAGATCTCTGATCCAATTTTTCTGCCAAACTTGAGAAAATAATGACAAGATTCAAAAAAAAAAATCATTTTGCCGTTTCAAATCTAAGTGCCAAATGTGTTACTTGTATACGCTTGACTTGTCTAAAGAGATGAACCTTGAAAAGGACTTCCTATAATTACCCACCCTTTCTGCCTTTCAACTGCATGAGATAAATGGAGCATATGTTCATGATTTTTATGGGCTGGGATGGAATCACGCAGAAGACACAGCCATGGAGCAAGAGCCATCAAATGTGACTTCACAGTATATATTATCAGACTGCCCTTGCCAGGACTGGCAGGTAAGGCAATATGCTGTTGCCCCAGATCACTGGAACTGAGAGTGATGCTGCTAACTGAAAGAAGGTGTATTGGGTCTGGCTGAGCTGTAGTTCATCCCCATAGTGACCCTCACAGTGCTGTGTTTTGCATTGGTGACTAGAAGGGTGCTGATAACACACCCGTGTTTTGGCTGCTGCTGGGCACAGCACTGGCACTGTGACATTCCTTCTCTGGTTGGGGGGCAGGAACCTGGGAGGGAAGTCGGGCAGCCAGCTGACCCAAACTGACCAAAGGAATATTCCATACCATATGACATCAGCTCAGATATAAAAGCTGAGGCATGGAGCAGGGGGGTGGGCATTCATCATTTAATGACTGCCTCCTGAAGAACCACTACGCGTACCGCAGCCCTGCTTCTCTGGAGTGGCCAACTATCGCTGCTCATGGGAAGTAGAGATTAAGTCTGCTTTGCTTTGCTTCTGCGCACGCAGGCTTTGCTGTACATAGTGCTGGTAATAAACTGTCTTATCTCAACCCACGGGTCATTCCTTTTTCCACCTCACTCTCTCTCCCCTGTCCCTCTGGGAAGTGGAGTGATAGAGCGGCTGGGTGGGCACCTGGTGTCCAGCCAAGGTCAAACCCACCACAGAAGGTCCCACACCTACCTTGAAGACAAAGGCTGCAATGACATTCTGAGTCTACCTTTCTAACTCCTCTTGTCTAGCTGAATGACTGTTTCTATCATAGTTTAGATAAATAAAGTAAATAATAGAAAAATAACAGAAATTCCTAGAAATTGCTAGAATTTGTAAAATAAAATCAAAGCTTGATTTGGATCTTGCAGGTAGACTCAGAATGTCATTGCAGCACTTAAAGAAGGACAGAGATGCAGACACATTTTTCAAGCTTGGTTTTCCATTCCTGAGCAAAGGGCAGTGGTTGCTTCTGGAATGTTTTGCATCTGTGACAGGAAAGGGAGCCTTTGTCTTCAAGTGCTGACAATTCAACTGTGCTGTGCTATTGGATGCTATTCACTGTTTTTCTCATTATTAATCTTCTCCCAGGACAAATATGGATATTTGTTTATATTTTAAAATGGAAATACACCCACATATATCTAATTCAGTGTTGTTACTGCTCTTCGAAAATGAATGTAAAATTTAAAATAAGAATACTCCTTTAGCATCTGTAGGTTACAAAATTCTGCCTTTTACTGAAAAAAGTTTAATTCATCTATGAAGAGAAGTCTTGCCTCCATCTTTTACTAATCTCACTATCATTGTGGACAGCTCTATTTATCCTTAGAACCACCACAAAAGTCCTCACTGTAGAAAGAAGAGACTATATTTTTTTTTCCAAATTCATGGAAGGTCTTTAAGAACCAGAGATCCTTGAACTGCATCAAGTATGCACTGAAGAGAAATTGAATTATTACATGTACACTGGTAAATACATAGCAATCCACACCAAGGATTCTTTTCTTTGTCTTCAAAATACTACTCATTCCTGTTTAGTAACAGATCAAATGAGAATCACTAATTGCCTCTGCAGGTTTCATATTGGGACTGCTCTGGCTAGTTCTGTATTGGTCAGATTGGAGCTCAATTACATGATTAGAAACAGCAGATGAAACTGTTTCCAGAAGAAACTGCCATAAGGGTCTCCAGAATTCAGGGTACACAATAAAATCATGGGTCATTGATATTTCATAGGTTATCAGGCAGCTGAACTGTATAACAGAAGATGTGGTGCAAGCTTTCCTTTGAGGCATTGCTATTCACACTGGCATTTGGAAAGAAAGCCTACCTCTGTGTATCATCTCCATATGGCTGGAACCGGAGGAAGGAACATGTTCCCTGGTGGTTCTACAATGATTTAGTTTATGCAAAGCCTTCTTATAGAAGCTGGCAGACCTACTAACAATTTTGTTTACATTAGAGAGCTATGATGACAAATAAGGACCTTCACATTTTTCGTTATGAAGTTCACTACAAACATATAAAAAAAGTATTTTTCACAGACTCCTACTCACCTCACACTTGTGTCTTTATTATCTCTCCTGCCATATGCTGTCACCATGTGACTCATTGCCAGGGACTACATGCACAGCCTCTGCACTAGTCAAATTGTTACAGGTGGTGATAATGACTGAACTCTGACCACTTCGACTTACAGCAAAATGAAGAAAATGAACTGGACTCTAAGCAAATTACTTTCATATATATGAACTGGTGCCAAAATATCAGAGCAGCCCCAAAAATTAATTGGTACAATTAGGACTGCATAAAGACATTATTTAGAAGTATTTACACATAGTACTTTTATAATCACTTTAAAACAAAAATGGATTCTTTTTCTAACCCTATGCCTCACTGTATAGGAGCACTGGCTCTGGCAGAGAGCTCAAGAGAGGACAGGAATTAATGCACACATTACTGGACAGTTATAAAAAATCATTGCTGTTCTAACAGAGTTTCCATGTGAACTTCGGAGAGGTTACCGCTTCCCAACAAACACCTTGGTCATTGCACCTTGCTAGAACACTGCCTGTTTTCCTGCTCTCTCTCTTTCTTGTAGGCTCACAATTTCATTAGCATGTGAAACATTTCCTTTAGGATTCTGCTAACGCTCTATCGAATTCAACATTTGACAATCTACCGCGTATGTGAAAAGATAAACTTCCTCTGTCACCTGGGAAAAGCAAATTGAAATATAGGGAAATCAGAAGTAAAATGATTGCATTTATTGCTACGGTTGCTAATATGGTGGGTGAACAGTATTATTACTGGTGCCTGGTGTGGGCACTTCAAGGCTGCATCTAGTGAATTGTAATGTCATCTTTACAAACACTGTATTTTCAAATGCCCAGAGCTATACTTATGCGCTTGAAAATTGAAATAAGTGAATATTCGTTTGCCTGGCAATGCTGAAAACTGCAATATCTTGAAGATTAACACTTAGATTATGTCCTTCTCTGTCAAATGAAAGATCTGTTGGAGGTAATTTTATTAAGTGCACTTAGAATAGATAAAATTGCAAATCGTGTTTTCACAATCACTCCAATTATTTAAATGCATAGAAATCAGCATAGCACCTAAGCCTTACTGCATAGTCAGTAAAGAAAAGGAATCTACATTTTATCACATCAAATGAACCAGTGAAGAAGACAGGTGAAAGGGTGATTTTTCAGAGGAGTATCTCAGCACATCCTATAGAAGCTTTGCTATTCAAAATGCCTTCAAAAAATCACTTCCAATAAGCTCCCAACCTAGAGGATCTGGACTCATTACACGAAAAACATAAAGGGTACGGTTCAGCCTGTAAGCATTACGAACTGGAGCTGTATATTTTTCCAATATTACTTCATGCACTAGGGGGTGCTCCTGCAACTGTTTATCACAATAGAAAGCTAAAGCCAATATAGAAAACAGAAATAAAGCATTAGAGAGACTTCAGAAAAAAATATATATTCCTCCCCCTATAGAAAGAATGACTGTATGAATTTGCAGAGTTTAATCTGCCTATATATTATGAAGAAGCCATTTCCCCCTTTCAGGATGTATGCTTTCAATGAAGGCACACGTTTATGCAGGTTTTAAACAGCCCTAGAGATTAAGTTGTAGAAAAATAAAGCTAGCATGGTTTTTGAGGTGAGATGTTGATTTAATTGAGTGTGTCACAGGAATGTGTGAGCAGGTAATCAAAGCCTGTACCATAATAAACGCAAAGAACTGAAGTCTGTACCGTAACAAACACGGATAAGAGGACTTCATTAACACTGCTCAATCAGCCTCCATTCTTGATATTCTCTGCTTTTGAGCACTTCAGCCTTCATTTCAAGCAGAATTCTTTTGTGTAGACTCTTGAGGATGTGAGGGTACTTTTAGTAAACTGCAAGATGGATATTCATTTATGGAAAACAATAGATAACTTCAGCTTGGATCATTAGCAGGGCTAGAACTTTTAGACTATCAACTACTTGAATAAATAGAATAATTATTATTAATCACATATTTCTACTCTTTCTGTAGATTATTCCTATGCTTTCTTAGGCATAGCATCCACAGTTTGCAAAGGAGTTGAAGACATTTACTAAAGGCAGAAAAGTGCATTCGACATGACACTCCACAGCAGAGTGGCGATTCATGTTCTTGATGGATCTGTCCTCTTTTTTTAACTGTGTCTCTACAACTCATTTCCCCAATGCCTTCCTCTGGGCAGAGACCAATGGGATGAGTTTTAATAAGGCTAAATGTAAAGTCCTGCATTTTGGGCGTAACAACCCCCAGCAGCGCTACAGGCTCGGGAAGGTGTGGCTGGAGAGCTCCCCAGCAGAGAAGGACCTGGGGGTGCTGATTGACGGCCGACTGAACATGAGCCAGCAGTGTGCCCAGGTGGCTAAGAAGGCCAATGGCATCCTGGCTTGCATCAGGAATAGTGTGACCAGTAGGAGCAGGGAGGTGATCTTGCCACTGTACATGGCACTGGTGAGGCCACACCTCGAGTACTGTGTGCAGTTTCGGGCACCGCAGTTTAGGAAGGACATGGAGCTACTAGAGAGGGTGCAGAGAAGGGCAACTAAGCTAGTCAGGGGTCTGGAAAACAGGCCTTATGAGGAGAGGCTTAGGGAGCTGGGCTTGTTTAGCCTGGAGAAGAGGAAGCTGAGGGGAGACCTTATGGCTCTCTTCAGCTACTTGAAAGGCCATTCTAGGGAGGCGGGTGTTGGCATCTTCTCCCTTGTGACTAGTGACAGGACTAGAGGGAATGGGCTTAAGCTGAGCCAGGGTAGGTTTAGATTAGATATTAGGAAGAATTTCTTTACTGAAAGAGTGGTGAGATATTGGAATAGGCTGTCCAGGGAGGTGGTGGAGTCACCATCCCTGGAGGTTTTTAAGAAGAGGATAGATGTGTTTCTTCAGGGGATGATTTAGGGGTAAGAGTAGTGTAGGGCTATTGGTTGGACTAGATGATCTTGAGGGTCCTTTCCAACCGTAATGATTCTGTGATTCTGTGATCTAGTGTATGGTGTCCCTGCCAAGCAGGGGGGTTGGAACTGGATGATCTTTGAGGTCACTTCCAACTCTGACAATCCTATGATCCTATGATCTCATGTCTCCAGAGAAGAATGGGCTATTTCTTTACTCGTTCCTACATGGGCAACAGTAGAGGGTGTAAAAGCACAGGGGGAGACAACTGTGGTTCTCGCATAGTGTCTGGCTTTAGAATAATCAAAATGTTGCTCTAGCAACTAGAATGACTGATTGCAAGAAAACTCACTCCATTAAGCATTGACCCTGGAATGTTCAAGCAGCCCAGGACCAAAGATGAACAGTGTGGGAATTCTGCACATGCATTGCATGCAGCCTATGTGCACAAGCTTGCAGTTGAACTGTAATGAGCCTCTAATGAACCAGTTTTAACAGACATTTTTCAAGGCTCAACGATATGCTTTAGTTTGTAGAAGGTTGCAAATGGCACTCCCTACTGCCAGAACAAGGCCCAAATGTTGAACTCCTCATCCAAAGGGCAGGACTGCTAATGTATCACTTGGAAAAGCTATTTAATATGTCTCATGTATTTTCCCCCAAGCATAATGTCAGAGATGTTTGATCCATTTCAATTTAAAGATCAGCCAGAGGCATACTCCCAGCATGGCAAATTCAGCATAACCAGTGAAAAAGTGGCCAAATTGCAAGAACAGACTCTTTTAGTGAGAGGCTCCATGCGATCCTGCTGCCTGCTCTGCTGGTAATACATGGAAACAGAACTACAACCTATTCTGTCTGCATGCTGGAATCCGACCTCCCCTGTGTTCTAAGTACTCTGCTGTATCTGTTCCAAAAATGTATTTGAAATTATTATTGATTTTGTCATTTTGGCTTTAGAGTTATATGCATCTCACAGATCCAGCGATATCCAACTCTAACCCATGAGAATTTTTGAAAACTAGAGCTAGAGAGACCAGTGTACAGATATTAGATAGACTAGTTAAAAAGACCAAAGCTATGTTATTCTCCCTTATGTAAGGCAGCTTTAAATTGACTGTTTCCATTCCCCAAAATATAACTGAGGACAGTAGCATACTCTCTCTTAGTATTTCATGCTCAATTTAACTGCTATATTGCATTAAATGATGTACAATAATGTAACCCTAAATGCAAATGAATTCATGTTTGGAAAAAAAAGAAAAAAAATCTCTTTGCTGCCTTCTCCAAATAGAATTTAATATATTTTAATGAACTAGAAAACCAAACATCCCCATATGGTGAGAAAATTTTGGGGCATATATTAAAAGAAAAATCTTTTGCTACTCATCAAAAACTAATAGATGTGACAGGAGAAAAAAAAAACAAGCTATGAAGATGAAACTCAAATAATTTAACAAATATGGAAAATCATCTTTTACAGTGCTTGCAAAAGACTCAGTAAAGGCTAAAGATACAAATATGCATTTCATACTTCCAGATTGGAATATATATATTTAATTTGAAGCAAAATGATTTATAGCTATAAACTCCCCTGGTAAATTAAAACAAGACACGCACACTCCAATATAACCCCATCATTATGATTACAACTACTGAAGACATTATCTCATTCTGTACAACAGTGCAATGTTTTCTTACCAAATGAAAGATTTTGAGGAACTTTCTCTGAATCTCAGAAAGTTCCTCACTTAGTCTTTTTTGTGGACATTACAGAGTAGCCTGCAGACATCTCTGAGCCGTATCTGCTGCCAGTCCCACAGGCATCATTCTGGCAATCTAAAGATAATATTCTAAAGATGTACTGCAAACACTTCCCTTTCCCTGGATGAATGCCCTTCCCTGATGCAGTAGTTGTTTTGGCAGTCAAGTCATATATCACCCTAAAATAAGAAAAATACATGACATCTACCAACACAGGGCTGTTTTCTGGTACCTTGTTATTCTGTGTTTCAAACACCTGATAACAATTCCAGAAATTTGGAATCCTGCAAAGCCAGTATCTCCCTGATCATTCAAAACTAACTGCAGGGTATGAAGACCGACATCTTTGTAGTACAGTATGAGCACTATTAGCAGTTGTAGAGTTTAAAATTGCAGAAGTGAAGCTTCTATTCAGTAAACAAAATACTCAGGCATTTATCTCTGCTGCATTTACCTTTCACTTAGCATAATTAAAGAGAACCGTGGCCATAAGGCAAAATCACAGAACTAGGATTGATGAACCTTTTCTATGCTGTGTAGGTTCTTCTGCCACATTTGTCATGGGACTGTCTGAGCTCCTCCAGGATGAAACAAGGTGACAAGCATCTGTTACATATTTACTCTCTCGGCTGTCTTCACAGAAATATGTACAGTGTGGGAGGGAGAAGAATGGCTCTTTTATATACGTCTTGGAAAGAAAGTTAATAGGGTTTGCAAATAATCTTATTCCTGTAGAAGCAACTGATCAGTTTGAGCCTGCTCCAGCCATGTTCTGTCTCCTACTCAGGTGAACATTACTTTGTGTAGGAAGAGCCCTGTTGTGCTAGAAAAGCTCAGCCATTGGCAACAGTATTAATCACTAAATTTCACTCAGTTTCTAAAATACATTGTATCTGAAAGCGTGTATCACCCTTAGCTGGGCATCACTGCCCATAACTGGGAAGACAGCACCTTCTAGAAAAGACAGATGTTTTTATCTTGTTGCCTCTATCTATTACCGCTATCTGTTACCTTTACTGACTTCAAAAAATACATCATCTTCTTGTTTGGATTCTATGTCTGGTGCTTTCATTGACAGGTCAAGCAAGACCCCTCATTTCACCTCCAAGTGCAACAATGAAATGGTGACATCTTGGAGAAGCACTGAGACTTTACTCATAACTGTTTGTAAAATGCTTACAGCATGAAAGATCCTATCCAACGATCTAAGAATTATTACTCAGGGCCTGGAAAAATATTTATTTTCCTACAGGATAAGGCTGTATCAGGAAGTGGTACAGCATTAGTGAATTAGACTATAGGAAAAGGAACTACATACTGTTACATTTATACATTTAATAAAGGCTGAATGCAACAATTAGAAAAGGTCAGTAACCTTGAGGAAGCAGGACAGACAGACAGACAGGGAGAGGTGGAAGTAGTTATTTTCACATTAAGGAAACACGCTAAAGTACTCATTGTCTTTATCTGCTGTCAAGAGATGTTTTTTGTGTAACAAAAATACCTTTAACCTTTTAAAGACATCACACAAATGCATCTAATTAAGCTCCTATCTTCACAAAGAAGGCATCCACACACCTGTTTGTTACTGTAACTTTTTTACTCTTGCCATAAAAAATTCCAGAAGTTATTAATCCTTACAGCAATGCCTGATACTATTTCTTCCCACTATTATAATTACTTTAAATCCAGCATAGAAATATTCATGAGTTCTTTCATGTGGGTCCTCATCTGGTGAGACTGAAGGCACAGAACTACTTTACAAAGGGGAACTGGGACATAAAGCTGCTCTCTAAACATACGAGAAAATTCACTCTGAACACAGGGCCTATAACTCCCTTAAGACTCAGGTTAAGTCTTAAAATAGGATTTAATTATGAATTTTATGATCCATTCACTTTGCATTGGTCTTGTCACAGTGCTGCTTTTCGTCTTTACCCTCAGCACCTTTCTGACAAAGACAGGATAACCACATTGTAACACAAACTTTGGCAGCAGTAAACTTTTGAATAATGCTGATCCTGGACCAGTAGATTTCACCAGTTAGACGATACAATGTCTAATGCATTCTTGTAATTTGTACACTGTACTCACATGCGTCAACCACATGCTTCACATTTGTACCTGGTTCTTTTCAATTTAATTCTGTACTTTTGCTTTTTTTCATTACCAAATTCTTCCCTCTTTCCCCTCCAACAAAAAACAAAGCAAAAACCAAAGCAAAAACTGTGATTTACCTTACTGCAGGTTTTAGAAACCTGGCAAAGAGCACTGCTTGACATAGTATCCTTATCTGGCATTCCTAAAAAAAGAATATAGAAAATAAACACATAGTGTACAATCTAAGTAACAGTGGAGATATTTCTCAATAGAATAGGGAATTCTATGGGGTTCAATACTTTGCAAACATACACATTAATCTATGATTTTTGAAGGGCAAAACAGATTTCTTCAGACAAAAGTTTTGGACTCTGAACACAAAAAGGACAAAAGCTAATTTGTGTAAATACTATAAACAGCTTACTAACACAGTACTTTCTCACAACTGAAGATCTGAAGTATCTATACAGGAATTCTTTACAGTTTTTCATATAACTATCTGGTTTTTAGTATCTGGAAGTCAAATGTGACATCGAGTTTGCACAAAGTAGCATTGCTATGTTACGCTATGCTGTACTATGCTGTTGATTCACAAATAGAACATACTGAACACCTAACATATGGGACAAAATTTGCAGATGCAATTTCTAGCCATTAAATATTATTCTGATTGGAACTTAAAATAATCCTCTGTCAACTAAATAAAATTACTTTGATGTACAGAAGCCACAAGTTCCAAAGGCTGTCCTCGGATACGTGTCCACAGCACTATCCCAGAGTTTGACAGGTTCTCAGGAGGCAGAGACATATCCAAACTTACTTAGCTATGTAACTCAAGGTCAGAGAGCAGGTAGTTTACTGCAGGCTGTCTGCCTGAGCACTAAACCAGGTTCTCAAGCAAGTTGTGCAGTCCATTCTGAAAAATTCTAAAAACCCAAGACAGTTTATTATATTTATTTTACAAGCAGGACTCGTGGCCATACTCCATGGAATTCATGCAACACCAATAACCAGTTAAACGTTAAGTGACCTCATACAGTATGCTTTAGTCAACAGGCCTAGCTCATAGTGCAGATTTATGTACAGGTCTGTGTACAGTTGCATACAGTTGGGGATGCAGTTAGGCAAATATCAAAGTATTTCCTACAGTATATAGTACTGATACAGTTGTTAATACTGGAGCACTGGAAGGTTGTGCTGCCATTCAGCAAGACCTGGAAAGGCTAGAGAGATGGGTGGAGAGAAACCGCATGAAGATCAACAAAGGCAAGTGAGGGTCCTGTACCTAATGAGGAATAAACCAATGCACCAGTACAGGTTAGGGGTTGACCTGCTAGAAAGCAGCTCTGTGAAGAAGGACCTTGGAGTCCTAGTGGATAATAAGTTAACGATGAGCCAGCAATGTGGTCAAGAAGGCCAATGGAATCCTGGGCTGTATTTGTAAGAGCATTATCAGCAGGTCAAGGGAGGTGATCCTCCCACTCTACCCTGCCCTAGAGATGCCACATCTGGAGTACTGTGTTCAGTTCTGGGCTCTCTAGTTCAAGAAAGACAGGGAACTGCTGGAGAGAGTCCAGTGGAGGGCTACAAAGATGATGAGGGGACTGGAGCACTTCTCTTACATAGAAAGGCTGAGCGACCTGGGCTCTTTGACAAGAGACGACTGAAAGGGGGGTTCTTCTCAATGCCTAGCTATAGCTAAAGGGTCTCTTTTCAGTGGTGCCTAGAGACTGGACAAGGGGCAATGGGCACAAAATGGAACACAGGAAGTTCCACCTGAACATCAGGAAGAAGTTCTTTATTTTGAGGGTGACAGAGCACTGGAAGAGGCTTCCCAGAAAGGTTGTGGAGTCTCCTTCTGTGGAGATATTCAAAACCCACCTGGACATGATCCTGTGCAAGCAGTTCCAGATGCACCTGCTTTAGCAGAGGGATTGGACTAAATGATCTCCAGACATCCCTTCCAACCCTTACCATTCTGTGATTCTGTGTAATACTGAATTGAATTTCGCATTTAAATTCCAACACTCAAAGCCAGAAGACTTTCATCTTTCCCTTCCTTTTCTCTTTTTTCAAACACAGTATGTCTATTTTCTCATACTTACTGTCATTGTTGGAGCCAGTTTCCATAACACCATAAGGAGGAGTGAGTAGTCCAGACATATACTGTCGATATTTCTGAAAGACAGAGATGGCACATTCAGTCATGTACAGATATAGAAAGCCATTCAATGGATGATGTGGTATTTACATTCCTGTATCTGCTGCCTTGTGTTTCACAAGCACATAAGCAATCTGTGGCAGTCAGATATGTCTTTACTCCTAACACTCCAAGGTCTGCTTTATTTGCTGGAGCACACTGCCTTGATTTTCTCAACAGTTGTGCTAAAACGCTTCCCTCCTTCATCTTCTCCAAAGCATGACCTTGAGGATTCTAGGAAATCAACACTGTATTTAGTTGTGTGAGCTCCCATAAAGGCTGCTTGAAGCTTGTTTGGAATTACACCACTCAGCTGAACTCAAGCTAGAAAGATACTTTATTGTAGGGATGGAGACAATGCTGTCAACTAAGGATTCATGAGCATCAAGAACCACTACAATTTTGGTGTCAGATTTGAAATGCACAGGATTTAGCGTGAAAACTCTGAACACTTAATTCTGACACATAAAGTTTGATTTTCAGAAACTACAAGGTTATGAAACCCACAAACCCAGCACCTCATGTTATATATACACACAAAAAGCCTGTGTTATTAGATGAGACTTGGTAACTGCAAAAATAACGTCCCTCGTACTACTGTAAACTACATAATTGTGACTGCTGTCAGTAACCAGTATTTTTCTTCAGTGAATACTGGTGACATGATCAATAAGGTTCAAAGGTCTGTCTAGCTCTTAAGAAATACACAGAAAATAAAAAATATCACCAAAGGAAACAAAAGTCCCTTTATGAAATATAAATCATTCAATGAGTAGGTGACACATTATTCTTTTTATTCATACTATATTACTGTCATGCTTAAGGGTAAACAATTATAATTCTCTTTTGGAACTGCCAGAAAACAAGCTTGTGCAACAGGGGTGCTGATGATCAGTGTAAATAAAATGTATTACACAGTCCTTACGGTGTGCAGTGAGCTGAGTGTGAACAACCAACCAGCTGAAATTATGTAGGTTTCAACTAAGCACACATAATAATTGAGACAGAAAATTTCCATCATAATAAAATTTTAATTTAATAGTTTTATCCTTTGCTGTATGGAACTGTTTGGATGTGATCACTTTTAAAGTGTGGTCCTCTGGATTTTAATGTATATTTGAATCATCCTTTTAACATTTCTGTTTCTTGGAAATGGATATGAAAATATCAATTCTAGCACTGAAGACTGAATGTCTTGCATTCTAAATAATAACGAAAGCTACAAAGATTACATTAATCTTAATAATCCAATCCTATTTTTAGACAAGATATTACATCCTAAAGCTTAGTAATGTATTATTTAAATCTCACCCATAATCCAGCTGAAAACTTGTAGGAGCAAAACTGTTATATCCCTGGTCAGTCACGTAAAATAAATGTTATTTCATTTGAGGATAAAACTCCCATATTTTCTTTCCCAAAATATTTACTTTCCCATATTCTGCATTCAGTCCTATGTCTGGAGCTTAGTGAGAGGAAGAATGTGAGAAATAATTATTTCCTCATTTCAACTAGTAAATCACACACATAAATAAAGGAAAAGCTCATTTTGGTTGGCGAGACGAAAAAAAGGGAACATGTCACAAGGGGCTGAAATAACATTTTATTCAAAGAGTAGACAAATGTTTTTTCCTACCTTCTACGAATTTTGGTCTTGAAATGCGATTTAGAAATGGAAAATTGAAATGTTTCATTTGGCATATGATAAAGTCAAACTATATAGGGTTTTTTGCTTTTGTTCTTCCTCACTGTTCTGATGCTATTCGTTTCTTTGTTTTGTTTTTCCAAAAATAGTATTTTCCCAGAAATACATTATTAGTCCACATTTAATCTACCTTGATAAAGCAGTTGAATTGTAGGAAGACAGTAATTTTCTCTTCTATTTCCTGTACCACGTCCACAGTCATCATACACTGCACAGCAATTTCCCTTCTGATAATTCTCTAATACTTTTCTGTATTATTCTTCTCATGAAATGTAACATAGAACACACATGGAATTTTCAAAAGATTTGGGGGCCTAGGTTAACAAAAACACCTACACATAGAATAAACCAAAATTGTGTATAAGACTTTAAAGCAAGCACCTAACCCCTTACAGCCCCACCTCAGGATGCCAAAGCCCATCAGGAGCAAATACACAGGCTGTCAAGGACTTCAACTCCCGTCATCTTCCAGACGAAGGTCCCACCCTGGCAGAGTCTGTTATAGCAAGTTCAAGGAACAGAGCTGCCTGTGAAGGAACTGAGGCAGCCTTACCAGAAGAGGCACTAATTCAAGACATGTCCTCAGTGGACCTTTGTGTAAATTAAACTACCTTCAATATCTGGACACCTGGAGGGAAGGCTGATATGACTGCCTACACATGGTGTCCCATGAAGATAACTCTTTGGGATGCAGACTGACTTTATAATTTACACCTAAAATTGTGTCACCTCATCAGTCAAATTAAATGTTAAGGGATACTTATTTGTAAAGTCAGGGAAACACTGTTTGCTGGGAAACCTAAGTATGCAAAGAGAAGAGGTAAGTATCTGCATACAGATTCACAGCATCAGATGGAATAATGAAGTTCCAGGCATGAGATTTCCAAAAGCTTAGATAATGAGGAAAACATAATACTGACTGTGAGACCTATCTTGTTACTGTAATGTCTGTAAATAACAATAAAATGCAGCAAGGTAAATTATACTGGTTGATGGCATTTAAAGTCATCCTGAAGATTAACAGAATAAATATTTACAAAAGGATTTTGAAAATGTATTCCACTGGTGATATGAACTCTGGAAAGGCTTCATCATAAGCTTGTTTATTAGGAGAAGTCTTCAAGTTCTGTAAATCCAACATAACAGCAGGTTTTAAAACTACACTCAGTGACCTATCCACTCTGTCTTCAATTTTCTACCAATTTATAAACTGTCATGCAACAGCTTAAAGATCAAACACCTTCTGCATCTAATCTGAAACACAAGTAATAAAGATGGTATTTTTTCTTCCAGTTATTAACCACCTCATATCCATGCAGTGGTGAAAATTAACACCACCTTTGCAGCCAATGCTGTAGCCTAAAGCATGGAAGAGTGCTAACAAGGAACATTCGGGGATGGGAGAAAAGGAGGAAAAAGAATCACCCACTTGCCTTAGTAGGGAGGCACTGTGGCTGAATTTTAATACCAACAGTTTTTTAGGCCACTCTTTATCAGGTTTTACAGTTTGTTCCTTTGCATGCTGTTTTTTAGACTTCATTTGCAGTTAGTTGCACATTTTTCAAAACCTGTGTAACTATTTCATTAGATGCTGTTATTTTGCTGTTACCTGAGTTCTGCAATCCTCCTGTACTAGCAGTCTACACTCCTGCAACGGTTTCTCTTGGGGAATACACACTGTAGTTTAACAGTGTGGGCCAGCTTCTTTATTTTCTTTTGACAATAAATAATTGATCACTGATGCCCTCAGTACAATTCTGTTCTTCCCCTATGTTGGCTGTGTGAGTCATTCCGTTTTAGCAGTGAACCACCTCTCTTGTAAAGCATTACTCACAAGGGTGTGTCACTCCCATGCTGCATTGTTTCTTCTCCTCTCTCCAGAACAATATGTGCAGGTGTGAAAGAGCCCCTGAAGATCTCCAGACCCTCTTTTCACCCACCAAACCAAGCATACATTGCAGTCTTAAAGTCCAGATCTTTGCCTTTAGATCTGCTGCTCCAAAGATTGCTCTTCATTTAACTTACTGACAGACGAAAACTCAGGGTCATCTGCCTGCTATCTGTTAGTGTTTTACAATAAAAAATTCCTAATGTTACAGAATTTCACAAAATAACCCCAAAAAACAACCCAAAAGTTACATTCATAGTTCTTTCTTCCCAAATCTTGTTACAAAGGGGAAACCAAACATCACACTTGCTATTGTCCTATAGTACGTGTTGAGTTCCAAAGAAGGTTCTGGCAGAATTCTGATTTCAGATATTGCCTTCTTAGTATATGTAAAAATTATTACGCATATCTGTCCTAGGCAAGCTCTGTCAGAAAATTTCCATACATTTCAGATCAACGCCACTTAACTGGGTATCACAGACAGAACCTGACCCATGGGTGTTTACCACTGGATAGTAAATGACTGCTTAAAGCTCGTGCTTCAGTCTAGAACACCAAATACCCTGAGAATTACTAAATACTTGCCTTTGTCACTCACAGAAAACATATATTCACTGTCACTGACAGTACAGGTAAGAGAACAGAATTAGGTATTTCTAAAGGAACAGAATTAATAGTATTTCTAAAGGAGGGGATATAGACAAATTAGGAAAAAATAATACTACAATAGTAAAAATATATCATTAGGTACTGTGGAAAAATAGAAAATAAACCATGTGAAGATCTTCCCCCTACTTACTGAACAGAGCCCATCACTCTATCAAGCGAATAAAATGAGATAGACAAGGCCTAAAATAGCAGAAGTGAAGTACCATTTAGTCATATTTAAATAAAACAAATACAGGAAATGCCTGTACTGAAATTGCTGAATCCTGATCCCAGAATTAGTACAGTTTATATAACAGCAGATGAATCTGCATCGGCTCCATTTATTTACTTATTTGCCATCTTCTGAATGTTTCTGCATGACTATAATCAGCTATGCTTTTAGATTTGATCTGATCTCTTTGTTTTGGAGGCATATATTTGTCACATTCCCAATTTATCACGCTTGAAAAGCACCGTGTGCAGAATTTGCTTGATCACAGAATCTCCTTGAGTTTTAGTCAAAAAGAAAAATGCAGGCAGCTCCCTGAAATCATGCCAAGTAGCAGACTTGGCTACCAGATAGGAACCTGAAGATAAGACTGCACTGCAAAAAAACAAATCCAAGGAAATCAGAGCATAAGCAGTGATTAAACAAATTACACAGCCTATTCTGCTCCATCTAATTTAAATATAGAAATGACATCATGCAGCCCTCTGATTCTGTCTCCTAGAGGAATCCACTCAGGAAATGCAGTTGGGTGGAGACAGGACTCAGTTGGGAGGGTTGGGAAAGATTGCATATAGTTCAAAGTGGACAATGAAAATATGTAAAGAATAAATAATCCATTTGATTTATGTGTTTTCTTTTACTACGCTTATATAACCATAGAATAGGTAATGTATTTATAGGAAAAAATGTAACTGTCTTTAACATGAAGTTCAAGTTTCCAAAAGTGTCTGAAAAAGACTATTATACAATTCGATATTTACTTCTTCACATTGATATCTATGTTGAATTTGTTCACTTTAAAATCAAATGATGATGACTGCCATTGGCAGTGCTTCAAACTCAATACAAGATCAGAAAATAAAGCTGTTATCTCATTTCTTTCTCTTCTATTATCCCTTGTGGGACAGAGGCAGTAAATCATACCTTATCTGGAATTTTCTGAGTGATGCAAGTTGCAGAATAGAACCTCATTCCTCTTCAAACTGTTCTGTGACACTAACAGCTGTAAATCCGCACCTTTACTGGCAAAGCCAGCAGATACGTCTCACAACAAAAAGCAGAACTATTAGGAAAAGAGTACCATTTTAACTTAATTTTTCTTACCCCTACAGCCAACCTTTAAACCTACATTGATAGCACTTAGATCAAGCTAGTTTTGGCACCATCTCATGGGTCATGCACAGGGGAAAGCTGTTCCAAGAACAATTTCCTACAGTTCCAGGCACAAAATATTTCCTTTAAACCTCAGGCAGACACACTTACTATTTTCAGATATGCTATTTTAATGAGGAGAGAGGCAAAGATGTGCTTTTTCAGGTGAGATTATTCTGGGTGTGCTATGCCAAGGAGTGAACACTGAAGATCAGAAGCAGGTAATATGAAACTCACAAATACAGTATGAAGCAGGGTTCATTCAGCTCCTCACCTGAGCAGCTACAGGCTGTTTCCTACACTATTTCTTCCATAACATGTGCCTCCCTGAACTGATCTTTAGCACTTTTCTGGAGCAGAGCTTCAGCTGAGATGAGAAGTCACACCAGGAAGACATTTATGTTTGTGAAGTGCTTTGACAGAATGGTAAATTCTGTAATTGCTGCACCACGTGTCTTGTTTCTGACCACATTATCTTAATCCACAGAGCAAGGAGTGTGTGTACGAGAGAAGTCAGAAGACAGCAAGAGCCTCTAAACCAAGTTGCTGTCCCACCCCGAGATTGTCACCTTGCAAATAAGGAGGCTTGATACACTTGACCAACTTATCTTCGTGTGAATGTTCTGAGAAAAACTTCCCCTGAATAAATGTATGTGGATCTAGTTATGTACAACTGAGATAGAGAAAAGCTGCAAACCTCCCAGTGCAGGCTGTGCTCTGACAGTAGGCTGAAGTCATGCTCCTCTGTAGTGAAATTCTGTAAGGTCTCCATGAGGTCTGTGGAGTACTTAAGTCCTAAAAATAGGTTTTTAAGTGCAACTTTAAATGACGCGTTGGCCTTATGTTGACACTGTGTGCATCAGTGTCTTTATCTGTTGTTTATAAAGAGCTTCTTTTCTTCCCTCCCCTTGTATTTTTTTTATGAGGATATTTGAAACAAAAGAAAAGGCAAACCGGTCAGTTGATCTGTGACCCTGCTTTTTGTATTTACAACCTATAAGCACAGAAGTCTAGAAAGGTCTAGAAACTTGTTTTCATCCAGAAGGTAGATATTAATTCTTCTACAATCAATATAAACCTCTTAATGTTTAGAGTTCAGTGGGGTCAATCTAATGCCATGCTTTTTCCTTCTGACAGAAACAAGTGCATATCATCTACCAATACTCTTGTAACATGAAAGGCTTCCTTTTCATGGGCAATTCCTCAAAGGGATTATTTCTACTCAATATATTCAATAATAAGGATATTTCATAAGTGCAAATAAGGAAACATACAAAGGAATTTCCCTCATAACATTAGCTTTTCTTCAATGCTTTTAAAATACTATTTTTTATTATAGTGTGAGCTGCTTTAAAAGCGGCTTGTGCAGCTCACTCAGTAACACTGCTGTGAAATCACAACAATGAATGATTAAGAGGGCAAGACCTAAGGACAAACTAAATAATCACAATTCAGGAAGTATGACTGAACATAGCCTACTCCTTTTAGAGCACGGACAAAAGTGTATTCTGACCCAGAAAAATCACTCACTATCAGACTGGTATCACTTAACAGGACCCCAAAATAACTGAACCTCCAACTCAGCCAGCAGTCAGTGCAACGGCACTACTGGAATGACCCAGCCAGCACAAATCTCCTGAGAGTCCAGCTGTTCAAATCTGGAGTCCCTTTCATGCACAGTGTAGTATAATAAATACTGCTTGTGGTCCTTCCTCACCAGAGTTCACAATAGTATTTCAGCTATTTTGTAATGCAGGGTTTAGTTAAACTGCCTGACATCCACATGCATAGTCCAATATCTCATGGCCCTCATGTTTGAAGCCCCCTACAAAGACCTGTGAAACACAGTCTCTTCTGATAGACTTGTCTAACAGCATCTTATCTAAAGATATCAAAACATATGGGATGGGAATGACTGATTTTTATCAACTAGAAATGCAAATAACACTAATAATGGTGATTCACCTGTGCCATAACATAAGGATTAGGTAAACTGCACTAATAATCTGCAATGCAACAGCCTTATTTGGATGAGGTAGTTCTCAAGGTTTTCCTTCTGACTGGATGTCAGTGCAAGTGACTTCCTCAAACCAAAGAAATTTTATTTAGCTGTCGGTCCCTCAATAAGACTAAAGAAGCCTGCACATCAAATATTGTTCTGTAACTCTAACCCAGAGTCTTGCAGTGGTTGTTACTCATGCGATCCTTTCTTTAGGCAGAAAGTAAAATAACATTATTCCTTTTACCTCAAACTCAGCAACATTTTCAAACCTCATCATGAGAGGGGACAGTGAGAAATGGAGTCACACAGGGACGAGAAAGAAGGAAGGAAGCCCCACTGGAAGTTAAATGTTAAAGAAGAGAGAAACATCAACAGAAGTAAGAAGGAAGTGAAAATGTTTTAGGGAGTAACGGATGAAGGGTAAGAGGAGAGTGCATTATACAACCAAAACACTCCGCTAGTCCACTGAACAGATGAGATACTGCAAGGAGTGGGCAGATTTCAGGGAAGAAGGCACACTATGAGGAAAGAAGTAAAACCAAAAAAAGACAACATGACCTGACCAACAGATATGCCTAATAAATGAACTCCCTCCTCTCTCTTGTTGCCACTGAAGAAACAGTTCTACCTGGTGATGTCTTAGAAACAGATAAGCAATTGCACAATAGGCAGAAGCTTGACTCCTTAAATCTTGCTGTTATGGAGACACTTTAGGTTTAAGGATTCTGCAGATGGAGATGAAGAGCACATAATACAACATCAAGCCTCTGCCGATTTTCCAATCACATGCTTAATTTCTGTTTTCCACAGTGCAGTATTGTTTTGTTTTGTTTTTTATCTTGTGGTACCAGGATGTCAAATAAAAGCAAAATTAGAAGAATATAGGATAGAAAGTGTGAGTTTTAAAGGATTAGAATAGGATAAGCCAAGAACAGTCCTAAGTACTCTGAGATTCTGAGGAATGACTTGTTTAAAGAAATTACAGAACATTGTCCCATAATAATTCAGCTGGGCAAAAATAATCCAAATCTTTTTGTTTACCATTTAAAAATTACTCAAATGGTGTTTTTTTTCCATTTGAACTGAACATCAAGCATGTAGCCTAGCTTGACTAGGCTGACACTTCAGTGGAGGCAGGAATTTTGTATTAAAAAGCTTTTGGTTTGTATTCATTTTGAATGGGAACTTCTTCTACAGTACAATATACCATCACAAAAAATGGTCATCTTGATTTTCGTTCCTCATTATCAGCCTTCATCCTCACTATGATGTCATGTTATATATTATCAAAATTAAAAAAGCATTCCAGAAATGCAGCTGCACACAATAATTAAGATGCACTATAGATTTTCTTAAGTGGAAAATATTGAGATGTTAATGCTGAACCTACCTTTCTCTTTTTCTCAAAAGAGAAAAACGAAACAAGAGGAACATGAAAAAATTGCAGACAGCTCTTAAGATAATGAAAGGTAAAGTACTGAACTAAACTGAATAATAATCTTTCCAGAAGAAAGCTGGAAGAGTACAACATCATATCAGTCTCCTCCTTTGTCCTACAGAGCCCTGAAATCAGCTTGACTGGGGTCCAGCTTTGCTAACTTCTACACACAAAATGAAAGGTCAGATCCTGTCTCTCCCTCCTTCTGTTCAAAAAGGCTCACACTGCACTTAGAGGCAGGATGCAAGCAGGCAAGTTACATAGCACAAAAGGTGCAGAGTGGCACAAATTAACTAAATACGAGAGGAGGATATTTCACTAGGGATTTTTGTTCACATAAAGCTAGTAAGAGTATGTCAGAGCATGAGGTAACTGAAAACAAAAAGTTCACAGCTTTGGCATCTATCGCAGGACAGACCTCCAAAGGTCAAAATTAAAATGCCTTAGGAAACTCTCCCATCTGAAAGAATATTTGTTACATTCTTGCTAAAGCTATACCACCAAAAAGGGATGCAGTCAATAAAGAAACTGAGCCAACACTATCCTAAATGGAGGTTTAACTAGATGTAAACGGATTCGAAGAGACACACAGTTATTATTACTAATTTTATGTGGAAGGACTGGAAAAATGATGATGCTGGAAGACTGTAAACAATCAACTGTAAAAGACAGTGAAAGGGGGTTGCTGAAGACTCACTAACAAACCATTAAGCTTAGCCATATACTATGTATGTAATAACACAGCAGTTTTATGAGGTAATCTGGCTAGGAAATTCCACAACTGAAGGTCAATGAGAAAAGCTGATTCCTGCCCTAAGACTCCTCCATAAAAAATTTGCCAAGCCCAAGGATCCAATATCTGTCAACACAAATGTCCAAGTACTGGCCTCAAAGGGGAGAGGCAATTTCTGCCAAACCGGATAAGATACTCTCAGTGAAACATTCATGGCACTTAATATGCTATTCTGAAATACCTGGCTTTTGAAAGTATATTCTAAAACTTTTACTTGGATTTAGAAGTCATCTATTTGACAGCAAGCACACTAGGAACTGAATCAATTTTCTGAACTTTTATGTTTCTGTTCCACCTGGGCAAAGAGACATTTCTTCTGGGTACCCCCTCACACACAGCTAAAAATAATTTCATTACCATATTGAAATGTCAACTTATGTCACTAGATGGATAGGTTTAATACAGCCACGACATGCAGCAGATAATTACTGTTGAAAGTAAAACATCTTTCTAGTCCATTGTTTTCAACTGTTCACTTCTTACCTATCTTTGTATTTCCTGTTCCTTTTTTGTTTGTTTAAAGGATGACAAAAAGGTATTAAAATAAATACATCAGGCTGTGCTGGAGAGGCCCCACCACCTGCATCTCATGAACCCTGGCTGTTCTTGTTCCAAACTCAATGGAAAGGATATATTACAAGGGATAATACTTACACAAAGCAAACAGCAGTACGAGATAAATATGCTGGTTTTACATGAAGAGTGTATTGGTTTTCAGTAGAGGAGGAAAAATAACAGCACATTAATACTGCACTAACATTTTAAATCATTTCTGTAGATTATCAGATGAAGATGAATGGATTGTTTAAGACCTATATTGCACGTGTACATTTTGAAAATTCAGAGACACTCAACAAGGATATTACAAAATTTTTTTTTAAAAGACTTTGCTAGGAGGATGCAGTAAATAATTGTGGCTCTCTGAGAGGAGAGAGTATCTTGTCCATTCATCTTTTTGTCCACTTTTCTTATACTGAACAGTCCTTGATAATTTTCCCAACCTTCTCATTAAAAGCATACTCAAAAAAACCTTTAATTGAAGTTTCTGTTATAATTGTGAACATAATGTGCCAGGCCTCCTGTACTCAGCAGTGGGTACAAAGACTCTTTTCTGCTGGTCTTTTTTCCTAATGAAATGTAACTACTTTGCCTGGTAAGAAATTCCTCCTTTTTCTCCCTTCTTCCCAGTAACTTTTTGATTCCAGTGGAAAAAATTTAAGCAAATTCAATATAAGGCTCAAATATAGAAGCTGAATAAAAATTAGTGATACAAGAGAGGTCCCAAATACAGCATCACTATTAGGGGAAAAGAGGGCAGCACTCTTTGTCACCCACTTTACTAGGTAAAAGCCAGCAGACCAGCCTGTACACACACTCTGGCTGGCTAATCCTAGCAGGTACAACTCCAAATGCCACATATATTGTCTACCATCTGTCATGTAGATGCATCATGGAAAGTTATGGTAATGTTGAAAGCACAAAACAGTGGAAAATCACAAAGCTCAACACTGCTGGTAAGCACATGGTGACCAGAGTAGAGACAGTAGCCAGATGGAGAATCCTGTACTTTGTGTTGCCATGGGACTGGGGAGCAATGTGAAGCAAGGTGGAGGACAGGCACTCTTGTTCTTTCACTTTTTACTGGCAGTGCTGCTGACCAGAAGAACCCCATCCCTGGAAGCTTTCAAGACAAGGCTGGATGGGGCTCTGGGCAACCTGATCTAGTGGATGGTGTCCCTGCCAGGCAGGGGGGATGGAACTAGATGATTTTTAAGGTCCCTTCCAACTCTGACAATTCTATGATTCCACACAGAGTAACAAAAATTTTGTGCAACTGCTAAAGTAACAATGGTTTGACCACAAGGACAAATAGCTTGACCACAGTCCCGTCCATGTACTTTGCACATAAGTAATATCCCAATTTCATTCCTAATTTGGGAAGTGAGACTTCAACACCAATTCACAGGGACAGATTGACAGGTTTGTTCTCCTCATCCCCCAAAAGGGATGCCTTTTGGCAAGATTCACAATCTTGGCTATGCCAAGTGCTTCCCCAAGAAATGAACATTGTGATCACAACTATATTTTAGAGCGATAGCTGTTCTGCAGTTTACTGCATTTATCACTGTCAATCTTAAAGAATCTGTGTATGTTGCATATGAATAAACCAAACTATATGTGCACCTGACTGCTTCTTTGTTAGCAGCCAGACCTAAAGCACAGAGTGCTCATGCATCCGGTGTCAGCCATAAAATCACAGCAATAATTGGCCTACCCACTAAGAGGTAAGTCCAGCTGCCCCTAGCCCCTCTAACCTCTGAGTACTGGCTAGAAAGCAAAGGGATTTACCTCCTACCAAATTTGTCCATCACTAAATGCAACAGGTATAAATAAACAGGTATTGGTGGCACGAAAAAGCAGTAAGGGAAATAAATTTTTCAGTCCTTCCACTCACAGAAAAACTTCAATAATTTTCACCAGCTGTGATTGTATTTATATCCCAAACTTACTTTGCAACTTCAAATTCTTATTATTAGCAATTCTTCTAAGTGTTTTCATTATGACCACACACTGATGTCCTAAAGTCGCAATTTTTCAGGTTTTCATGGACACCAGTACTGAAGGTGCTAAGCATCCAAAACAGACAGCTCTTAATTGTAATACATTGCTATTAGCTACTGTTGCAGTGGTGAAAAATATACATGGGCATCCTTCCACTGTCCTGACAGAAGACAAGCAAGTTTTATTGAGAAGTAATCTGCCCTACCTCACCCTTTTTTCTGACAGCAAGAATTATTAACTCTTGATGTAAGTGTACTGCTATACTGGGATGAGACTTCCAGTCACTCTAGATGTCAAGATGAGGTCACTGGTAATACTAGAGCTAGAACACTTCTTAACTGAAGGGCTACTTAATTTGCAATGACTTATTTATTCTATTTTTTGCAGGGCTCTTTCTCTTTACAGAAGCAAGACAGACAAAGCTTTTGATTGTCACTTTGATACTGTTTATCCATCTACTCACTGCTCAAAGAAAGTCTTTATACAGCATATGCTGTGAAATAAGCTACAGCATGAGTCACACTGCAAGAGTCCATGCTTCTTGAGTGTTAGGAGGCACCAGAGGAATCAAATGACTTGCATATGAAAACAAGGCATTATCCACCAAGCCACAAGTGTAATTACAGAACAGCCTTTAAGAAAGGTTTCATTAACAGAGAGAAAAAGCTGTCTTGACATCTAAATCCACTTCATACAATTCTTCTGTTAACTTACAACTCTAAAGCTGTATTAGAGAAACGTTTTGCTTTATTGTAAAAAATATCAAACACATTGGAAATATGGAAAAATATTTTTTCCACATGATGCTTCTTTTTTTCAGATGGTAACTGCTATTTATCTCATCTGTCTTCCTTTGATAGTATTGAGTGAAATTCAGTGTTCTAGAATAAGGAAGCTATACACACATACCTAACATACTCAGCTGGCTAGTTTTCAATGTACAGGTACTCCCGTATATACTGCTAGTTGCTAGTTTATGGAGCATCACAGAATGCAATTTTAGCATTTTACTGCCTCTTCATGTTTATAAACTTCAGATTTCAGTGAAAATCTTGATATCTTTTAAATAAGATGGCCACTGTAATCTTTATCTTTGATGGAAGACTACTATTTCTGTAACCCCTATGGAATTAAAGTCCTTTATATACACCAGTGTTGACATGGATCCTCAGCTGATATAAATTAGCAGTTTCATCAGCTTCAGCAAAGCTGATTTGTATTTGTTGATCTATTCTACCAGTACTAATGGTCACCCACCTTCTAACAGAAAGGCATATTGTCCTCTAATTAGTACTGAAGTTCTCAGTAGATCTCTGCCATTTTCCCAAGTATGCCATTCACTTGTCATAACTGATACTGTTCATTACTGCAGTGGGAAATTTCATCCTTGGGAATGGCCACAAGCAGAGGGCCTACATTCCAGTTGGGTCCTTGCCCTCTTCTGTGCCCAAGGTCTGTTGCACTGCCATACCAACAGGGAACACGGATGAGCACAGAACTTAAAAAGGCTCCTACCACAGCTTTTGTGCTACAGAAGAGTCACACAACAATTTCAGAAATCGTTTTCACATCCAAACTTTAGGAAGTCCCAGTAAGTTCCAAAAGCAGTACAAAAAAGCTATGAAATACATATGATACACTCCTACAACTGTCTTGAAAAACACCTGGTGGTTTTTTCTCAAGGCAAAATCACAAAGTTTTCACATCACCTGTATCACCTAAGTTTGGCAAACCTGACAGATATTACAAATCTGACATGATTAGAAAGAGCAGCATAAACAGGCCTTGGATAATGACTGCACTGCCCAGTGAATATCAGTAGTGCTAGCTAAGATATACCTAATCATTCCTGCAAACAGCACAACTGGGGAAAATTCAGGCAAAGAGAAAAAAGTGCTAGTACTTCTATACTTCATAGGGAGTCATTTGTCAGCAAAAGCATGGATCAAATTTTTTCGAAAGGAAAATTGCTACAAGGGTCCAAAAGCCCCATTTTAATATAAAAGTGAGTGAAAAAGAGCAGATGTATAATTAACTAAGATGCTAAGTAAACCACCAGTGCCAGCACAGGTCTGCTATTTGCTCTGCCTCAAAACAGAAACTAAGAGTCTGATACACCAATGTGTTCCGAATTCATGCCAGTGTGACTTTTTTCCAAGAGATGTAAAACTCAAATAACGCTTACATATTAGGTTAATTAGAGCAACAGAGATATAATACAGGAGACTCTATACTAGTAGCAGAAGGAGATGATGGTGGCCAGAAAAGCTGTTTCAAGCTACCAGAAAATGAAAAGTGAAAGTGACAAGACCTTGGACTCAGCTGAAACTTTCTTTGTTGGAGCAGCAGGCCCAGTAGAGAAGTTTAGTCTCTTTTGTCTAACTTGGACAGAGCTACATTTTATTTCAATCTCTCACCGTCAGCCTAAACAGCAACTCACATACATATAAACAATTTGTGAAATGGCTCTGTCTAGTAGAAAATGCAACAGAGAGCCTGACCCAAATCATCTCTGAATTTTATCAGTATGTTTTAGAAGTTTCTGAAAGATAAAAGATGTGTATCCCCTTAGAGCTATAATTCTCAGTGTCACATGTTAGGCTTTGCTTACTAATGAGAATTAGTACTACGTTTGATGTGTTCCTTTATGGTTCTCTTCTGATGCCTTGCGGCAGAAAAGTCTAACCTCTGCAGTTACAGCATCCAGAGGCCAGTTTTGTGGTGGCCTCTTGTCAAGCAGCCCAGGCCATACTCTCTTCCTGCATGGAGAGATGTCAGATTTCCATTTGCAGGCACTGAAACAGCCTAATGGGCAGCAGGAGGTACTGGGCCATTATGTAGTGTGGTGGCCAAATACCTGCTCCCTCACATCTGACAGGAAAAAGCCATAGGCAGTGTAAAGCACCTGCAGGCCAAGCATGACCATTTGGGCACCAGGGTTACTCATGAAGAACTCTTCAACTTGAACTCTATAATCACTGCATCACCATCCCTGCCAAGACAGCCCAGTGGAATGCTACTGAATTAAGTGCTTAATATTTGTAAAATGCTTTAAGATATTAAGATTATAGATCTGTTGTAGATTAAAAGTAGATTACAGATCCCACAGAATTGCTAACCAAAATATTATTATTCTGACATTGTATTCTTTCAGGAATAGACAAAAACTGCAGTATGTAATTGGACTGGTATCTCTTTAAATATAGATCATTAGAGCTCTCATGAGATTCCCATCAGTTTCAGTAAATGTATGTATAAAGAACTCCTCATTTGATTATCTTACAATACAAAACTCCATGCATATATCCACAGTGATTATACATTCAGCACATTCCCTTTAATGTCAGCCCATCAACTGTGTTTCAACTGAGATTTAGCATTCATCGTCACCTTCGGGCAAGTTTTGTCTTGCCTTCTCATCTCCCATACTTGATCTGTCTCTTTAAACTTGGTATTTCTAGCAACCTCTCCCAGTTAGGTTTTAAAAGTAGATTCTTCTCTTCACTCAATAAGCAAGAGAATAGTATATAATTTCCTGGTTTATGTACAACATCTGGCACTGTGGAAAGAACCATTGCAAATCTTACCAGGCAGAAGAAAAAATAGCTGAAAATCCTCCTGTGTGGAACATGGCTCTGCAGCACTGGCTATAAAACCTATTACACATTATATGAAAGGTTAGCAGATTTGCTGGCAGAATATAGTATAGCATGTGAGATTTGATTGCTGTATAGAAACAGACAACTGAGAGAGAGGGCCTTCCATCAAATACTAAATGATGAACATCAATCTGCTCTTCTGTGCATTAAATAAAAAAATGTCAAGAGAAATCTGGCAGAATTCTACACTTCCTAATGTTAATATTTTGAGTGATAGCCTACACAAAGCATCTGCAATAAAATAACCTTCCCTATTTAACTGGCAAACAAGCTGAGGGTACAGTATTTCCAAAAGCACCAGAATGACTTAGGCAGCCATGCTCCATTTATAGCAATGACTTAGGCATTTCAGAAACCACGCAGCACTGACATTCAGTGACCTCAGGGACAGAATTAAAAGACATCGAAGCATTCAGAGACACAGTTACTTAAGCACTGGCCCTCTTAACAACCCCACAAGAAGCATATGACAAGTCAGGGCTTTGATGTGAGGTTATGACCTATCTTTATCAAGCCTCCAACTCCAATAAGAGAATTATTAAATGAAGATGACTCTCTATGCAAATACAATCTTAAAAAGGGAAACCCTGATGCCGAAGTTCACTTTTGCAATGACAGCACGTGACAAAAGCGTGGAATCATCAGTTGGGACTGTGCCAGGAGCGATCTTAAAAGCAGCATTAGAAGCTTCATTCAATTGTCCAAGGTGTTTCACTCAGCTGTTCCAGCAGAAAGCGGATTGCCTCAATCAGGGACCCAGTGAGGCAAGAAGAAAACTTGTTTCTCTTGCTGCACACTGATAGACATCCCTTCCTTGTGGACTCTGGATAGCACAAGCAAGATGAGAGGGCATTTGTCTTCCAGTGATTTTTAATTCCTTGAACTTTCCCTGTTAATAAAAGCAATACTGTTTTGCAAGCCTTTCCATAAAGTTTTAGCTTTTCAGTTGTCTGTCAATACTCAACTGTTGCATGCTCCTTGAAGAAGGAAACTCTTCACAAGGAGTCTAAGAACCTGAAATATTGTCAGGGTCTGAAGGCAGAACTACTCCATGAAGCCTAGATAAGTGTCAGGTTGTTTTACAGCCCCTGTATGCAAAAAGACTAGACAACCAACCATAGATGAAACATTACTGGACCTTGTGCTCATCAATGCAGAGGTGAAGATTCAAGGCAGTCTAGGATGCAGAGACCATGCCCTGGTTCAGTTCATAAACTCAAAAAATGTAGGCCTGTCAAAAAGCAAAATCAGGACTCTTAACTTTAGAAAAGCAAATTTCCATCTGTTTAAAGATTTAGTGGATGAGATTCCCTGTAAAACTGTCCTTAGAGACAAAGGTACCCATCAGAGCTGCCAACTCTTGAAGAATACTCTTCTTAGGGTGCAAGAGATGTCCATTGCTTTGTGTACGAAATCGGGCAGGACAGGAAGGAAACCAGTGTGGCTAAGCAAGGACCTGCTCCTCAAACTGTAGCACAAGAAGGAAGTGGACAGGCAGTGGAAGCAGGGACACATGGCCTAGGGAAAGGGCTAGGATGTGTTGGGATGAGATCAGGAAAGCCAAGGCACAGATGGAACAGAACTTGACAAGGGATGTAACAAAAAATGAAAAAGGGTTTTATAAGTACCTTAATCAGAAAAGAAAAGTCAGGGAGAGTGTTCCCCCTGTGATAAACAAGTATGGAGAACTGGTGACATTGGGTATGGAGAAGGCTGAGCTATTCAAGGAGTTTTTTGTTTCACTCTTCAATGGCAACTAAGCTTCTAACACCTGCAAAGAATCAGTAGCTCTGGGTGAGTGTTGGGGGAGTGAAGGCCCTCTCACTGTAAGTGAAAAGCAAGTGCAAGACCTTCTGATGATACTAAACAGAGACAAGTCTGTGGGACCCAATGACATACATCCTAGAGTCCTGAGGGAACTGGCAGATGTAGTTGAGAGGCCATTCTCCATCATATTTGAAAAGTTATAGCAGTCAGGTGAAGTCCTTGGAGACTGGAAAAAGGGTAACATCATCTCCATTTTTAAAAGGGGCAGAAAGGAGGACCCAGAGACCTACAGACCAGTGAGGTGACTGGGAAGATCATGGAATGAATTGTCATGCAAGCAATGTTAGGGCACATGCAAGATAAATAAGCAGTGCTTGAAAGCCAGCATTGATTTGCTAAGGACAAATCATGCCTGACCAATCCATGGAGTGACTGCAACAGTAAATGAGGGAAGACCAACTGATACAGTCTACCTAGATTTCTGTAAGGCCTTTGACACAGTTTCACACAACATCCTTATCTCTAGATTGGAGAGATATGGATTTGAAGGTGGACCACTAGACGGATAAGAAATTGGCTGAATGGATGTGGACAGAGAGTTGTGGTCAATGGGTCTATGTCTAGGTGGAGACTGGTGATGAGTGGTGTCCCTCAAGGCTCTGTCTTGGGACTGGTGCTCTTCAACATCTTTATTAATGACAGAGACAGTGGGAGCGAGTGAACTCTCAGCAAGTTTGCAGATGACACAAAGCTGAGTGGTGCAGCTGACACACCAAAAGGATGGGATGCCACCCAGAGGGACTTGGACAAACTTGAAAAGTGGGCGCATGAGAACCATATGCAGTTCAGCAAGTCCAAGTGGGAGATCCTGCACTTGGGTCAGGGCAATCCTAGGCATGAGTGCAGTCTAGGAGATGAAATCATTGAGAGCAGCCCTGCAGAGAAGGACTTGGGGGTCATGGTGGAAGAAAAAGCTGCAAACGAACCAGCAATGTGCACCTGCAGCCCAGAAAGCCAACCATATCCTGGGCTGCAGAAGAAGAAGAATGACCAGCAGATCAAGGGAGGTGATCCTGCCCCTCTACTCTGCCCTCGTAAGACCCCACCTGGAGTACTGCATCCAGTTCTGGGGCCCTCAGCATAAGAAATATGCGGACCTTTTAGAGCAGGTCCAGAGGAGAGCCACAAATATGATCAGAGGGCTGGAGCACCTCCCTTATGAGGACAGGCTGAGGGAGTTGGGATTGTTCAGCCTGGAGAAGAGAAGGCTTTGGGTGTCCTTATAGCAGCCTTCCAATATCTAAATAGGACCTATATAAAGGAGGGAGAGAGACTCTTTACCCAGGTAGAAAGCAATAGGACAAAGGGGAATGGCTTCAAACTGAAGGACGGAAGATTTAGCTTAGATCTTATGAAAAAAAATCTTTATTCAGAGGAACTATACTCACTGGAACAGGTTGCCCAGAGAAGTTGTGAATGCCCCATCCCTGGCAGTGTTCAAGGCCAGGCTGGATGTGGCCCTGGGCAGCCTGGTCTAGTGGGAGGCATCCTTGCCCATGAAAGGGGGGTTGGAGCTAGATGATCTTTAAGGTCCCTTCCAACCTGGGCTATTCTATGAATTCTGTGAACTACGAAACAAACACCTATAAAAACCTGCCCTATGCATTTGAGGAAGTAATAGTTCAAATTAACTCTGAAAGTTGCCATACACTTATGTAAGATCATGAGATGATGTGGTTACTTGCTGGTACTGGTATTTATTTGAAGTGGAATAAAGTGCTATTCGTGAGCTAAAAGCCAACCCAATGTTTTATTCAGAATCAAAATGCTTTTTCCAAAGTGGTAAGCACTGGGCCAATTCTGCTTCCTTTAATGTCAGAGGCAGCTTCTGAAAACAGCAGCCCTAATTTGGTTCATTTTGCTGGCTGCTCAGGGCAACTCCAGTCTGCCAAGCTGGCACTGTCTCCCTGAGAGATAAATATAGCTAAGAGTAAGCAAGCAAGCTGGCACAAAAAACAGGAGCCCGGGCATAAGCGTAACTAGGGATTGACAAGGCTCTCCTGGCTATCTGGAAAACCTCTTGCCATTGTGAGTAAGGTGGGGAAAAGCTGGAGAAACTTTGTTATCATAAACCACATTTCAAAAGTGCTCTGCACAGGGGGCAGCCAGGACCATAAGTGAAAGACCACTAGGAATTGTAATTATAAATCTATTACGACTAAAAAAATTTCTTGTCCAGTAGCATTACAGGGACTATGTATTTCTCCCAGACCTCCATTCTGTCCAAATGAAACACAACATACCTGGAGTCTAAACATTTTGGTTAGACCAAGAATTCATCTACCATGTGCATTTTTTTCTAAATATCTTTTCACTGAGCTGTTGCTGTTGTTGCATACTGTTATAATTAAAATTACAAGGGTACACAACACATACAGCTGACACTGAGTTCAAATTGTTAATGTTAAAGAGATCGAGGTACTATTGCATATCAATCATTACCATGTCCATAAGACAACACAAGAAATTTCCAGGAGAAAGCAGTCCTACAAAGATGATGATAACCAGTTGGGACATTGCTGCCCAAAAGTAAGGTCAGTCCAATTCAAATCCTTTCTGTGATGTTTCAAAATGCATTTTGCAGATTGATAGAAAACCCATTCCTGGCTCTTCAGCATCCTCTTAAGAGGTGAGAGAAATCACCAATATTAGTAAAACCGAAGACACCAGCTAAAATCAGGGAGTCCTAAGAGAGGAGTGCACCTGGAAGAAATCCACTGAGACTTCTATGTTAGCTGTAGAAGTCATCACAACCATATCTTTTTGTAACCTTGAAACTATACATAAAAGTTGTAACAAAACATTTTTGGAATGTTCTTTTTCTCCTAACATAGTAAGGCTCACTTCAACAAAGCTTGCATTCAGTTGCAATTTTTAATGAGTTCAAGTCAGTAGTGGATGTAACTATTCAATATTACCCTCTTGCAACATTCTTACACCATCTTCCCTCTCTCCTGCAGTCTATTCATCATCAGCATCTACTTATTATATTCCCAGCTTTAAAACTCTGTAGCAGACACTGACGATATTCAGTGGCAACACATGATCAAAATCCCCTTTCTGAAGAACCAGTGCAAACCCAGATTACACCCAACCCTTCACACATCCCCATGCAGCCCCACGGTTCCACAATACAAAGAATTCAACAACGGCCTATGCTCTGCCAGCTGTTGGCTCCTTCTCCTGTATCTAACATGCCATCTTCTTGGCCAGGTCTGCAAAGACTGAGAAGGGGGCCCTGGTGTGATCAGGGATCAGTGAACAGATTTGTGTCTTTAAGAAACTGCTGCAGAGCCAAGAAAAAATAACCAGAAAGTAACAAGGCAAATCTTGAGACAGTATTTCCTCTTTGTAACATGAGAAAACCACAGTTTTCAGCACAAGAAAAATTAGACATTTACAAAAGTAACCAAAGCACATTCTAACACACTAAAAAACCCCAACACAGCACTTCCTTTTGCTTTCTAATATTACCGTAAGTTGTTTTTACATCTTATATATACATTTTAGCAGTCTTTCAATGGAAACAAAGATGCACATATAGGTACATAGTGCATACTGTATTTCACTGCATACTGTATTTAGAGTATCTCACTGAAGCAATTTAGTTAACACCAGCCAGAAAATAAAAGCGTTAACATCAGCATGATTCAAGATCTATTTGTATAAATCTTCCTTCCCATTAACAATAGTGGTTCCTTTTCCACTAAAAGAAAAGCCAAAAGAATAGTTGACTACCATCCACCCTGAATTTGCATGCAATGTCTCATTGTCTCCAACTGTAGAAAGATGACTACCCAGATTAATCAACCATTCCCAATTGTTTGTCTTCTAAATCAGGACCATGCAAAAAAAAATCTCTGATTGCAGCTGGCACACCTAGTCCTTGGCCTGTCCACAGGGCAGGGAGATTCCAGGTACCAGATGTTGCCCACATATCTCACTTCTACCAAGCTTTCTGGTTTGAAAGAGAGTATTTTGGAAATAACAGTAGACCTTCAGGCTTTGTTCTTTCATTTTAATATACTTTCTGCTGTTCTCTTTCTACTAAGAAGTCAGCAGCCAACTATTGGGAAAAGAAAATGAGTCACAGAGAAAATGAGCCCTTCACTGACCCAGCAAGAGACATACTCAAAGAGACTGTTTTTTGGAACCCTTTGTGTCTTATCTTAGTTCTCATTAGTTGTTACATTAGATTACATACTTAGAGAAGAAAGCTAGCAACATCAAACTCATACACATCAAATAGGACAGTCTCTTCTCTCTACAAAGTGCTATCAAGACTTTCAAATGCGAAATTAAAAGTGAACAGATTCAAGCTGTGCTTCTTTCCTTGTCCTGACACCCCATTCCACAGTATTTTCCAGTGGACTGATACAGTGTTAAGAGTTCCACTACTGTATTTAGGTAACTGTACACCAAGTCTACCCATTATTTTCCCTGTCCATACTGACTGTCCTAGAGCCTTCTACAGAGCATATAATCATATCTAAAGATTTAGCTGTCCTCCTTATCCATAGTATTAAAATGGACAGGCACTTGATCTCCAAGCCCTTTTAAGAGCAGATTTTATCAGCAGCCATCCACTGCAGTTCATAAAGAAAGCAGTACGCAAACAAAAGCAAGCAGAAAGAAGCAGTGCAGCAGCTGCATGGGTCATATGTATGGCCACTGCTAAGATGACCACAAACATAATCTGCTGGTTTTGATGTGGGGCTGTCCAATTCAGGACCTGGGGGTTTAGCCTACGTATCAGAGTGTGTCCTTTTCCTCATTTCCAGAGAGGAAATTTAAACTGAATCTGTGTCTGCATCTTAGCATTTAGTCATCTTTGGACTATCTTTAGGAATAACAGTAGGAATGAATTTATCTAAAAGTAAAATAACTCCTAATTCTCCCCTGCAATTCCCCCTAAAGGACTCACTGAATAATGTGCCAATTAAAAACTAGACAGCCGACAAGTTTGTTAGTCATTCATTTACAGAAAGACACAGGGCACACATTTTAATGCTGCAGTCACATTTTAATCAAATATTAATTCTCAGAGGTCTTTGGGAGGAGATAAGCTCTCTTTGACAAGCCCATTTTTTAAATAATTTTTTTGCTTTAAAGGGTTAACAGGTTAAATGAGAATGCAGCAGGCAAGTCATGGCTTAAATAATACTGTGAACGTACAGGACTCAGTAACATCAAGCAAGAGTCACAAAGCACAGGCTGAGGGGGATGGGGCAGTAATCAGGACATGCATTAACTTTTAAAGTTTGCCACTGTCCAATTGTTTTTGGATAGTGTGCATGACAGCGCAGGTCATCCACTGGAGCAGGCACCTTCAGCCCAGGGGCTGCAAAAGCTCAATGCCTCCTTGCAGCAGAAGTTCCATGAGGAAATGTGACTTGATCTAATTTTGGAATCTGGAAAAAAGACAAAGATTAGGAAGGAAGTTTTTAAATATTTGGGGAAAAGTCCTTTCAAAGAAAAAGGAAACTCAAACCAGATAAATTCAAATAGCAGTAAGTCAGCATCAAACTGCTTTGACATGTCTCTTTGGAAGCAGCATACAAGAATTGCTCCTCCCTCCCTGGAACATTTTAGATAGGGAGCAGGAAGTCACTGCTATCTTTGGATGGGTTCAGTAGAGTGGTTTCCAGTTGTCCCTGAACGTACTGGTACTGCAGACATCCATTTGTCCTTTTGTTAACATGCATGTTAAACTCAGCTCAGTTATATGTGCACATTGCCCCATACACCCTCCCTTCAGTTTCAGGCACTCCTTTCTATAGACCAACCTTTGAAACAGAAGTCTGGATTACTCCAGACCCCAGAGATGCTCAAAGTTAACGGAAAGGAGCTCTGCTTAAAGAAGAATCATAACACTGGAGGCTACTTTCATGTTTCTTGGATAAAAACTCAACCCCCTAATTCCACATACATTTTTCAGTACTCCACGTACACTGCCAGCCAGCACAATCCCCTACGGGTTTCTGCAGGCCAGCTCAGGAAAACAGGGAGTAGTCCATAAAGCCTCACCCACACCTTCACACAAGATCAGGATAACCTCAGTCAGCTCCTTTGATTCACCTGGTAAACAGAATCCCCCAGGGAATAGTTAGCTGAGTCAATTCATAGTCTAACTTGTTCAGTTTTCAAATATTCTTGGAGTACAGAGAAATGAAATTAAGACTTTAGTAGCTAACCCCTAGTTGTAGAAGAGTAAATCCTCATTATACATTAAAATAGTCTAATTTAAATTACAGTGGTTCTCAGATTGGTAAAGGGAAGCATGTTTGCCTCAGAATGACCCCAGAGAGTAAAGGTTTCCTCCTATTCTCACTTTGTTCTCCTCTTCCTCCCTCCCACCCCTCTTTCTCTGACAGCTCGGTAAACAGTACAGAATTTATTTTGAGCCAATGGAAAGGGGGAGAATGGACTGTAAGCAGGGCAAAGAAGGTTACCAGCTCCTCCTTCCTTCATCTCTCCTCCTCCTGCACAGCAGGTTTACAGTTTACCGTAACAGTAAAGATAGAGGAAGGAAAAGGAATGACATAAAACATTTGAAAAACATCCATTCTGAAAACAGCAGTTTTCAAGCAAAGGTGCTGAAATGTTAGACTTGGTAAACATAACTGAATGGAAAGGAATTCCAACTGTTTTTTCTAAAATGAAAGAACACTGGCTCAAGGGCCTTTTCCCTTTATGTGTATGAGATGGGCACAAGAATCAATGGGATTTCACATACAAGGAGGGAGAAAAGCATCCATTTACCAACTGTCTTCCATCCTGCCATTGATAAACTTAAAGTACAACTTCTCTTATGAATATATTCTATAAATTTCAGATATTTTTAGTATAACAAAAGACAGTCTATCCTAAGCTTTCTCTTTCACTCTAATATGCCTCTGCTGTGACTCATTTTGAATTCATAAACTAAACAAAGCCCAGCTGGGTAAATAATGAGCACAGACAGCACCATAGGAGTGGTTATTTATCTTAAATCAACCCTCAAACAATCTCATACCATCTTTCTTGGAATCAACGTAGTTCTGCAATTTTGTATTTCAGCAATACAATCTATGTCTCCCCACAAGAGCTAATTGTAAAGAGCTCAGCTGCTGCTGCTTCTCTTTTCAAAGCAGTTTACCATTGTTCTCATAGTCTAGTGTTGTTGACTCACCTATGTTTTCAGCTGAGTAAAGTATCCCACACTTCCCGAACTGAGCTGCCACGCAGTATTGCTGTATGGTCTTTCTGGGAATGCAGTAATGAAGCCCATCTGTAGTCATATTTCTGCACTGCCAAAGTGCTGTGCTACCATGGTGCACTCAGTCTGATAATTTTCCCCCTGACATGTGCATGTCAGTATTAAATCTCTGCATCTGTAAAACACTTTGGGATCCCTGACAGAGAAGAGCTCTATGTAAGGTCAGATTAATAACTTTCTTCTTGAGCAAAAAAACATTTTAGGAGAATTTAAACAGACATGTATGCCTAGCATTCTGGAAATTCTCACAGCTGCTGTTTGCTACTTCAACTGCTGCTTAAGAGTCATGTGTGCTCACATGATCTGCTAAGCTGGGAGCTGGGGGGCTGTCTCTTGCTCTTGAACTTTTTCCTCCTGCAAGTCAAGATCTTCCCAGCAATGCTTTTATTGTGTACTGATGAGTATATGAGCACATATGTAAAGGGCATGTGATGGCAGTTGCTTCTAAATGGTTTATAACTAGTCTGTCCTTTGTTACCTTTTTTTTTGGGTATTGAACTAAATTCATTAAAATTTCGAACTTTTGTTAAAAAAACAGTCAAGCAATAAACTAAAATAAATGCTACCTAGACCAAACTTTGCCTGACATGGCAATCACAGAGTAAAGCAACCACGTGTTCAATTTTCATTTTCTCTTGATATGAAAATGTGTGCTAATTATCTTCAGTGAGTATTTAAACCAATTTTGCTCTCCCAGGACTCAATACAGGGAGCATACCTCATACAGGCTACAAGGTTTTCATTATTTATTTAAAGGCCAGGACAGAATAAAATACTAATAACATCGTTGCAGGCTTCCTGTGAGTAACAAACAAAGCTTAACTCTCTGGAAAGACACAAGGCTTACAAACAGAAACTGTCCAACACTGTAATGATGAGCAGTTAGAAATATAAGCAATAATTGTAAGAATAACATAACCCATCAAAGTCCATAGGTCAGGCAGCTTTCTATTTCTGTGTTGTAACAGGAATTGTGGCACCAGCATAGGGCATTACAGGGGGATTAATGACTAGTGGAATTAAAGGCCCTGGGCTATGCCTCAGGCAGTCAACTCCTCCCACCTACTCACTAATCCCAGGAGATACTCTAGTCTCCTTTGGAGCACTAATATCCAGCTTTTTTATAAAATCTTTTCTGTACTGGATTTTTGTTCTTACATTATTTGGAGGACTTTACATACATCCATGAGTAAAAATACAGTGAATTAGGGAGAGCATACTGGGGTGAAAAGCAGGATCAGTGCCTTCAAGACTATATTCAGCGGGAGCAAATGTTCTCAGATAACTAAGAGTGCAAATGGGCTTGTATGTTTGATCACTTGTTCTCTGTATATTTGAAGAGAGAGCTATATTGCATTAACAGCTTTCTGTTAGCCTGCCAGTGCTCTATCTCCTTCAGAAATGTTGTGTTTCACCCCTGCTCGACTGTCTTGTTTTGTAACACTCCATACCACTAACACTACTATCACCACTGGTGTATAAATGTCAAAGAATCTTTTCAGTAGATGCTAGACACTTTCCAAATAGGCTATACAACAAAGATAATAACCATTTTAGTCATTATTGCCATGAACTGATTAGCACACAACACATTTTAATTTAAAAAAAGAAAAAAAAGAAAATAAATTTAAAAAAGGTGATACATCATAAATTACTTTAATCCCTGGCGCAGTCACTCCTCAGTTATTTTTTTTATTCCTCACCCAAAAAACTCCCTGGCAAGCATACGCTGACTACCTCGGCACAAACAGCAACTGTATTACACACTTTCAGCTGTCACACTTGTGTAAAGTATTGACAGTTCTTCTCAGATGAGTTAGTGAACTGACACACAGAATCACAGAATCATTACGGTTGGAAAGGACCCTCAAGATCATCTAGTCCAACCAATAGCCCTACACTACTCTTACCCCTAAATCATCCCCTGAAGAAACACATCTATCCTCTTCTTAAAAACCTCCAGGGATGGTGACTCCACCACCTCCCTGGGCAGCCTATTCCAATATCTCACCACTCTTTCAGTAAAGAAATTCTTCCTAATATCTAATCTAAACCTACCCTGGCACAACTTAAGCTCATTCCCTCTAGTCCTGTCACTAGTCACAAGGGAGAAGATGCCAACACCCGCCTCCCTAGAATGGCCTTTCAAGTAGCTGAAGAGAGCCATAAGGTCTCCCCTCAGCCTCCTCTTCTCCAGGCTAAACAAGCCCAGCTCCCTAAGCCTCTCCTCATAAGACCTGTTTTCCAGACCCCTGACTAGCTTAGTTGCCCTTCTCTGCACCCTCTCTAGTAGCTCCATGTCCTTCCTAAACTGCAGTGCCCAAAACTGCACACAGTACTCGAGGTGTGGCCTCACCAGTGCCGTGTACAGTGGCAAGATCACCTCCCTGCTCCTACTGGTCACACTATTCCTGATGCAAGCCAGGATGCCATTGGCCTTCTTAGCCACCTGGGCACACTGCTGACTCATGTTCAGCCGGCCGTCAATCAGCACAAAAGACCTTTCAAATCTGGACCCTGGGTATTCTCTTCCCTGAAAAGCACTGCTCTGGAGAATATTCATCTGACTGAGACAAACATCTGGAATGTTGCCACTGACTACAACAGTAATTCTTGACATGACTAGCAGCAAAGAGAATTTGAGAGGTCTCTAACTGCTCAGCACTATATACTAACACTTGGCAAGCGGAGCTCCACACATACTCAAATACTCTCTATTAACATATAGCCTACCCATAGAGTAAACAACTCAGCAACCAGAAACAGTGTAATCACATGGTATAAAAATTAGGCTGTCTCATGTGTGTTTAAGCTTCTAGCTTGCTTGCTCAGTTATCAACCACTTTTGGTCAAATTCTCTGTCAAATGCATGCAAGGGCTTTCCCACTGAAGTTTATGTGGTCTGTGTATATGCATCTAGATTAAAGAGGACAAAGTTTGGATTCCTGTAGCCAAATGTTGAAAATCTTCATTACTACATTTAATTTAAGCTCCTTAAAAACCTAACCTCTACCTGTGTGTTCCTTCAAAGACATGGATCCAGTACCAGAACATGGTACTGGCTCTAACAGATAATTTTATAGGCAGCAACACAGCAAAAGTAGAAACAGACAAACTAAACATACTTGCTACACTGTTGTTTCAGAATTGTCCACAGAGTACGTCAATATTATAGGCATAGATCTATACTGAAGTGTCTATTCCATTGTACAATGGAGCCGGCAATTTTATCACTGCTTATTGTGGCCTGGGGAAATTATGCACTTGTGTGTTTTACTGTCTGCAGATTTTTTGTTGTAGTGATGGTGACGTTACTGCCATGATTAGCTTCCTTCCCCTCAAAAACAGATAAAAGCTGAAATGACAGAGTTTCTGGCAAGAGAATTTCTGGCAGACGAAACAAAGTAGGAAATGCAGCTCCTGATGTAAAACAGCCCACTCTGTCTCATCTGAAAGAAGGCTAACTGCCTGGGTATTTCTCAGATCTCCTTGCTGGATGAAAAATTGCCAGCATTTAAAACATCTGAAGCTTTCTTGTTATGAGAATTATGTGCTTTACAGATCATGATAAATTCTGACTAAAATACAAATGTGTCAGTGTTTCAAGCAGTTCTTTCCTTCAGTGAGTTTACATTTACAGTGCAGTGAGTGGACTTGGATTATAAGGTCTTTTTTAATCTCAAACAGACTGAAAACATATGTATACATTGTATAAGCAGAGTTCAAGCATGGAAAAAATCATTAGAGACATTTCGTTGTTCACTGAACAATTCCCTAAAGGAATTACACAGTCCCTCAAGAATTTTCCTTCATTACTCCTCACTCCTTTCCTTCTGCCTCTTCCTTCCAAGTTTGCTGACGACACTAAACTGGGTGGAGTGGCTGACACACCGGAGGGTTGTGCTGCCATTCAGCATGACTTAGACAGGCTGGAGAGTTGGGCAGGGAGAAATTTAGTGAAATTCAATAAGACCATGTGTCAAGTCTTGCACCTGGGAAAGACCAGCCCCATGGATCAGGATAGCTTGGGGACTGACCTGTTGGAGAGCAGTGAAGGGAAAAGGGACCCGAGGGTCCCGCTAGATGGAAGGATGACCATGAGCCAGCAGTGTGCTCTTGTGGCCACGAGGGCCAATGGGATTCTGGGCTGTATTAGAAGGGGTGTGGTTAGTAAGTCAAGAGAGGTTCTTCTCCCCCTTTACTCTACCTTGGTGAGGCTGCATCTGGAATCTTGTGTCCAGTTCTGGGCCCCTCAGTTGAAGAAGGATAGGGAACTGCTGGAGAGAGTCCAGCGCAGAGCCACAAAGATGATGAAGGAGGTGGAAGATCTTCCTAATGAGGAAAGGCTGAGGGAGCTGGGTCTCTTTAGCTTGGAAAAGAGAAGGCGAGGGGGTGACCTCATCTGTGCTTTTAAATATATGAAGGGTGGGTGTCAGGAGGATGGGGTCAGGCTCTTCTCAGTGAAGCCCAGTGACAAGACAAGGGGCAATGGCTGTAAGCTGAAGTATAGGAGACTCCGTGTGAATACATGTAGAAATTTTTTCCCAGTTCAGGTGCCAGAGCACTGGAACAGACTGCCAAGAGAGGTTGTGGAGTCTCCTTCTCTGGAGATATTCAAAACCCATCTGGATGTGCTTCTGTGTGACCTGGTCTAGGGAATCCTGCTGTGGCAGGAGGATTGGGCTTGATGATCTTTCAAGGTCTCTTCCAACTCCTGACATTCTGTGATTCCTGCCACCACTCATCATCTCTCCAAGGAAAATAATTCCAGGTTATTTGATGACATTGTTATCACAAGAAATTCTTATGTTAAGTTGAGGAACGGGGTTTAAATGGAATTGTGGTAAAAAGTGCAAATTGAATCTCCACTCCTTCTGCTGGGAAGTTCATTTGGAGTCACTGAGGCAAGAACACAAGTGTTTTAAAAAGAGCACTGGCAGCCTAGTACTGTGACTGGAAACAAGGAACAACCACCCATACTGTTGCCGCAGCTCAACTTGGAAAGCTGAGACACAGCCCAAGTGTAGTACGAGAAGTCACACTATACTTCTTCCATAGCCTTGATCTCTGTCACTGATGCTAAAGGTGAATTGTACATTTTATTGCTCGCTCTTCCTTTCAGTGATTGCTCCCTCCATCTTTTACTGATTTTTTTCAGATTTTCAGTACACAAAAATCCTGGCATTGCCATTATGGGCTCTGAGCCATCTGAGCAATCTTCTGAAAATATACTAACACATCATCCGTATGGTTATCCAATATGTAACTATTTACTTTCAGGATAATAACAGAGACGTAACAAACTGTTAAAAGCCCCACAAAACTTAATGAGACATTGTCACTCTAATTAGCACTCTGTGATTGCCACTGAATATGAAAGGCTGGAGAGCAGCCCCACAGAAAGGCATCTGGCGGTTCTGGTCAATGGCAAGTTAAATATGAGTCAATAGTGTGCCCTGGCAGCCAAAAGAGCCACCTCTGTCCTAGGGTGCATCAAGCACTGCATTGTTAGCCAGTCAAGGGAGGTGATAGTCCCGCTCTGCTCTGGTGCGGCCTCACCTTAAGTATTGTGTGCATTTTTGAGCATCACAACATAATAAGGATATAAAGCTGTTGGAGAACATCCAGAGGAGGACCATGAAGATGGTGAAGAGTCTAGAGGGGAAGCTGTATGAGGAACAGCTGAAGTCACTTGGTTTGTTCAGCCTGGAGAAGAGAAGAATGAAGGGAGACCTCATTGTGGTCTACAGCTTCCTCACGAGGGGAAGTGGAGGGGCAGGAGCTGACCTCTTCTCTCCGGTGACTGTCAGCAGGGCCGGGGAGAATGGCATGAAGCTATGACAGGGTAGGTTTAGGCTGGATATCAGGAAAAATTTCTTCACCCAGAGGGTGGTGGGCACTGGAACAGGCTTCTCAGGGAAGTAGTCATGGTGCCAGACCTGACAGAATTCAAGAAGCATCTGGACAACACCCTCAGGTACATGGTGTGATTTGTTATATATGGGGGGAGAGGATGGGGTTGTCCTGTGCCTAGGCAGGATTTGGAACCAATGATCCTCATGGGTCCATTCCAACTCAGGACATTCTATGATACAGACATCAGTTTGCATGATCCTTTTTCTGAACATATTTTCATTTTAAGTATCCCTTAAACAAGAATGAAAGATCAGGCAAGTGGTTGTCTTTAGGAGCTATTTGTTTGACATCATTATTGTGTGTGCCCCAGCAAAAACTGATACTATGCAGTTCACTATGTTCTGGAAGAAATCCACTCCAGAGACAGAATTTAGCAAGACTGGGGACACTATTTGAAAGCTAGAAGCACAACAAGGAAATTCCTTTCCAGGTATGGTCTTCCATAATAGCTTATAATTGTTAAATGGTTTTCAACACAGGTTTCAAAACCCAGTTAGAGGATCTAACCAAGGTATAAACTGTTCTTCTTTCAGGCTGTAACTGGTACTCTTTCTTTTATAGTTACCTTACATGTAAAATTCTCTTCCCCCTTCCAGAGATTTAGTGTTTCACCTAGAAGAAAATGATACTTGGATGAAAGTTGACTTTGTTGAGATAGTTACCACGTGTATTCTCTTCACAGCATGTGCAACACTGTCTGAGGGCAAAGCCTTTTATCACAATTTTCTAAGTGTACCTCAGGTGGTAACTGATGCTGCGAAAGTCTGAGAGTTGATCTGTGGCCACTTTATACACTGTAGCTTCTGAGTTAACATTATATGCTGAAGTTGGTTGTGCTATGGAGTATCCTGGAACACAATGCAGTGGATGGATTTGTGATTATTGAACATGTGGAAGAAATCAATGAGCTCTTAGGCCTATGTGCATAAAGCAAGATGGGAGCTCTTCTCGCAGAGTTAAGAGATCTACAGTTCTTAGGTCTCTTGGGATAGCTGCAAAATGCTGTCTCCTTTTATCAGAAGCAACCAGAGCCCAGAAGAGACAAGATGGAGCAGGAAGAAGGAAAGCCATATCACTCCTTGTCCTGGCCAGCAGAACTGATAAGCTTCAGGATGGGAACACAAGGTACTTAACTGCAGCAAGACAGCAGTACGTTCTCTCCTTTAGTATCACAGAACTTGAAGGACCTCTCCTAGGGGCAATGAAATTTTATTTTGTGACCAACAGAGAGACAGTAGAGGCCAGAGTTTCAACTTCAAGCAGAAGCTGTACTGTTTCATAGACAGAAAACTAGAAGAAATGCTATTTCACCAAAACAGTTTGAACCCATATGAGGTATTTTTCTCAGGACATCCTTTAGTTTGTGTGAGAAATCACCACAGAGCTCATGCTGCTTTAATATTTCAGGCCCAGCCTTGGCAATCCTGGTTATTAGGAGCTTTTCCATTAAACTCAATGGGAGCAAGAATATTTTGTACATTTTTTTCCTGAATATCTTAGGTATAAGCAAATTCAACATACTGAAAATGGCATCAGTGTGCCTCCTGCAGCTCTGAAAGTGCAGAGATTAGTGTTCATTAGCACACTTTTCTCTAAAGTACAAGAAACTATAATTAACATAAATTTATTGACTAAAAGTGAAGGTGGAAATGAAGACCTTGTCTGAGTCTAGTGAAAGAGCTTACAGGTAACAGTGAAACACTCAGCATAATAAACGAAGAATTTCACTCTGGAGGAAGAGGATGTGCCTTATTTTGACCAATGGAAACTGCATCCAAGACCAAATTTAGCCTACAAAAGGCACTCAATGGGTTTTTGTCTCTTCAACTAAAAAGGAAACTTAAAAGATGCAGTAACCTAAGTCCAGTTTTGTCATATGCAATGCCATTCATTTAGCATCTAATTTAAGAGTGACTGCATTATAAAATTTCACAGAAACACACAGAAGCAAATTTTTGCTTTTAAGATCACAATACAAACACAACTGTAGATTATCTTAGCAGACACAGCACTTCTAAATGTTCAAAATAACTTTGGTAGGAATCTTTACAAATTGTGTCCAGTTACAAGAAAAAGAAAACTACTTCCTTGCTTCATTATCTTTGTAAACCAGAATAATCTCCTGCTATTTGAACATACACAGATCACAGAATAAAAGGATGCCTTTATTTTACCAACAGAAGCTCAACTCCAGTGACAGGAGACAGATTGATTATATTACTGTGTCATATGTGAACGGAGAATATTTCACTGAACAAAAATATAGGAAACTTTGCAATGGAGTTTACAACTTAATACCACACTAGGTACATTAGAACAGAAGAAACAAGGTCAGAGAAATCACCAATCCTCTTTGCATCCTGTTGCTCTACAGCTTTTCTCTCTTTGTGTGTTTATTATTTTCTAAGTCAGACTGCTAAAGCTATGGGTTCCCAATGGGCACTCAGCTTCAGGGGCTGAGTACAACTGAGAGCCTGTGTGATGATGTATATGCATATTTTGTACAAAAATAACTCTCCACTTGGTCCATGTTTCATCTGCCAGTTGGTCAGGTTGTTTATTTATTCTGTTGGGAAGAATCAGCATCCTTTTTGCCATAAGCCTTACCTCCCCCTTTTTTCCATTCCCAGCTATCACTCTCATAGTGAAGGTGTAATTATTAGTAGACAAACCTTAACTTTTCTTTTTTGTCTGAGACCTATACAAAATATCTCTGCCTCAAGATCTGAAACCAGTCCACATTCCAAGTATCTTAGCTCTGTGCAGGGGAGAACAGCCATACAACTATTTATACATTTTTCTACTGCCACAAAATCAAACCACGACTAAAAACATGCAGGCTACTTCTGTTTCTAAACCTCTTGTTCTTACATCGGGCCATAGCTACAAGCCTATAAAATAAATGGATGCTCTGTACCTTTACATTTACTTTATCAAGCTCTATCACTGAAGCATCCTTCACTCCTTTTTGCTATCTCATAAATTTGTTTGCCTAAAAATAATAAATAAAGCATTATTGTTGGGGGGTTGTTTTTTGTTTCTGTTTTTGTTTGCAGAAGTGCTTCCAAATTTCCCTCACTTTCAGACTGCATAGCAAGACCTGTCTCGGGTTTCCCTGCCTTTTTCCCTAAAGGCATGAGAGAAAGCCTGAGATTCCACATCAACAGCTCTTACAAACACTCTTTTCCTCTTGAACAGAGCATCACCTTCACATCTGAACAGTAAAATTCCACCTTTCCTTTTTATTTTCCCATGCATTATTTAAACATGCTGCCCTGAATTCTGTCATTAGGGTATTCCTGGGTAGCTACAATCAACAACACCTTTACAGTCTGATACAGCAAGAAACATGGGCTATGCAGGATAGTTTCACACATTTGTTTGCTGCATAATAGCCTCAATTTAAATATGATAATCCAATTTAGTAAAAAATGAAATTAAATCAGATTTACTGCAAAAACTTTAAAAATTCAATTTCCAGTCTAGCAATCAATGCTTATTCAGTTTCCATTTTATCCCTGCCTTCCCTTTTTGCAGATGCTTAAGTGACATTAAACAACTGCACAAATTTTAAAAATTGTAGGAAAATTACCATCTGCACTTAATTCAGGAATAGAAAGGTCCAGAGAAGTCACTCTTTATCAGCATTTTTCTTAACAGAAAGAATTAAAAATGCAAAAAATTGTCATGATAGAAGTAGTAGATATATATATATTTGTGGAATTCTATCTTTCTAATCATTTTGAAATGTAAGATGACAGAAATGAGTAAGAGATCTCACTGTATTCTCACCCCAAACCTTACTCAATTTCTGATATATGACTGTTAGGATTAAATATTAAAACATCTTCAAAGAAAGAACTATTTTGAGACACACAGTGATAAAGCTCATTATTATTCAGATATAAACAGTATCAAACTATTATCTGCTTAGTATTATACTTCCCCTAAATCTATGCAAAATAAAAATATAATCTTGTAAACAACAATAATTACAACAGAAGGAAACTAAGATATAAATAAATCTTCAACTTACATTGATGTGTTATAATAGGTCCTGCACAGCAAGTAGCCCTACGGGTATATTTTAGGTTTTTTATCCATTCTCCGTTCTTGTTGCTGATGTGACCACTTAGGCACATGGTCAAGTTGCAATCAGCTTCTCTCTTAGTGATGTATGAGAGCTGTGCTGATTTATCTAGTCCTCCTGCAGCAGATTAGCACTAATGTTCCTGCTTCTGCATCCTACCTTTCTTTAAGCAGTAGACTCTGCATTATCATTGGCAATCCGAATTAAAGAGCCAGTGAATGTACCACGATTTTTTTTCTTTCTGAAACACTGCAAAACAGGTAGTCTCAGAAACACCACTGAGCCTCTTTTTCAGTCAGAGACACAAAAGAATGATTCCATTAAGTCTGCTATAGTCTTTTTGTGATTTAGTCTGTTAAAGGAATATTCTCCTATGCAGATGGTCCTAGGCAAGAGATGGCTGTAACACATCAACATTTCAGCCAAAAAACCATGGGATTTTCACTTTGTAACACAAAGGTATTTACGTATGCAGTGAAAACTCTAGTTTATTCCAAAGAAGTGGACAATGTTAAAGTAATTAATGCAAACAGGGCTTATGAAAAGAAGCAAGTTAAGTATCTTATATGTTAAAGGTACTTAACATATAAAGTCATTTGGTTAAAAACTATTTCAGTGCCTTACAGTGTATGTTCATTATGAATTCTCTCTTTTCTCCTTAGGGCTGACATATTTTACACTATGGGATTGTCAAATTCAGCTATTATAAGCATTACAAAGAACCTGACTGAATCTTGTTGTTACTATTTTGACTTTTCAGTAAACAAGTAGTATTTTAGCAATAAAATGCAATTGCTAATTCACGATCTTTTCAATTCAAGACACCATGAGACATAGCTGTTTAAATTTTCATTAGGACTTTGAAAAATATTTAGGAAAAAATAGATGCCTTAGACCATCTAGTCTTGAAAATGTGAACATCCAGACAAGTTTGCTCACTGTCAAAATAACTTTCATCACTGCTGTTCCTAGCTGCTACATTCTGATCACAGAAGATAAGCATTCCTCTCTGTTTTTAAGAAACAAATGCCATACCTGAATATTAAACAAGAAATATCTGCTGCTTAAACATTAGCAATATTTAAATAGCAAAAAAAAAAAAAATCATCTACTTATAAAGACCTGTCTATTATCAGCATTCTTTTTACAAAAACATTACATGGAGTGTCTTACCCTAAACAGAAAACCAGGAAAGAAAGATTTAAGGAAATAGAATTAACTCATTCCTTTATAAGAAAGCCTAAACCTGAGAGGGGCTATTTTTGCTCTAAAGTGAAAGTCTACTGTGGTAAAATGTGGCAACATCCATTTCTAAATGCTTTCTGGATTTTACATATACTTACTGTTACACCTGCCACAGCAGCACATCAAACTCAGGGACAGGATATAACAAAGACCTAGGCATGCTCATTAGCAGCAAATTGTTACAAAGGCAGTTTTGGATCTAGGTGCAGGACAGCTCATAACTTCTAGCTTACCTACTCTTGTGTTATTTGTGTGTTGTTGGCAAGGAATGAAATGGGTGACCTCAGAAGGTCATCCAGAAGACAGAGTGGTAACCTCCTGAGGAAAGGTACATGAAAAAAGAGTTTCAAAGCATCCTGAATGCTGAGCTGCCAGCAGAAACACTGAGTAGCTGATGTACCTTCAACCTCATGTACTCACAGTCTTCAGACAGCTCCTTGCAAATGCTAAGAAAGTATCTTATGATTTTGAATTTGAGAAGTCTCTCTGGATGATAGGTGCCTACCATCACATGCTCAAAAACTGGAGGTCTCTATTTTAGGAAAGATGGAGGCAGGGTGCTGTGCTTCCATCTGGCTTTTAACCCTCCTCAGGACCGGACTCACCCAAAGAGCAGTAATTCTACCTTCAGTTGCCTTCTCTGGGAAATGAGATTCAAATTCCCAGCTCCCATGCCTTAAGACAGTGTCCTAAAGAAATAGCTCTGCTCCATTTGCAGTGCTATAGCTAGGAGTGCTAGTACTTGCTGTACTAGGAAAAAGGTACTTAGTCAAAATACCAAAATCTGGTGTAGTAAAAGCATTGGAGCTGCTATTGCAGGTACATACACAGAATTACTCTTAAAAAAAGAATTCAACTCCACTTTAAACATACCATTATTTTGTCCCCAGGCTCTCATTAGAAGTTTGTTTTGGAACACCATTGCTCTGATGGTTAGAAACTTCTAAGGTAAAATGTATTAGTACCCACCTGCTCCTCAGCAGCACTGTCCTTTATCAGTTTATTTCCCCTGAATGGTGGTCTTATATATTTACAGAGAGCTATCATAATCTCTACCAGCTTTTGCATGGTCTAACAGACATGCAATTTTAGACTTACTGTACAAAACAGACACTCCATATCTCTTACCATGATAGTCTTTCTCTGCACCCAGCCCAGTTTGGGTTCATCTTTTCTAAACATGGATAGACAGAACCATATATACTGTGTTTCATTCAAGGACTTACCACAGAATTTTGTTTCATAGACCAAACACACTGTGGTTTTAATACATGGTTGCAATAAAATTAAAACCTCCTACCATGTCACCTCTGGCAGCTAAAACCCACAGCTTTTGTATCTGTGATTCTGACATATACCAACTGCAACATCACAGAATCACAGAATGTTAGGAGTTGGAAGGGACCTCAAAAGATCATCTAGTCCAACCCCCCTACCACAGCAGGATTCCCTAGACCAGGTCACACAGAAGCGCGTCCAGACGGGTTTTGAATATCTCCAGAGAAGGAGATACAAACCCTCTGGGTAGTCTGTTCCAGTGCTCTGGCACCTGAACTCGGAAAAAATTTCTACGTGCATTCACATGGAACCTCCTATGCTTCAGCTTACAGCCATTGCCTCTTGTCTTGTCACTGGGCTCCACTGAGAAGAGCCTGACCCCATCCTCCCAACACCCACCCTTCACATATTTAAATGGATAGATGAGGTCACCCCTTAGCCTCCTTTTCTCCAAGCTAAAGAGACCCAGCTCCTTCAGCCTTTCCTCATAAGGAAGATATTCCAGCCCTTTCATCATCTTTGTGGCTCTGCGCTGGACTCTTTCCAGCAGTTCCCTATCCTTCTTAATATAGAGATTTTCTCTGCCACACCACATGAAGCCATGAAGTAGGAATCAACATCAACATGCATTGACTTATGTCAAGAAAAAAATACGAATATAACATTACTGCTGGCCCACTTGTTTAATTCCCATTTATTTACTGAAACAACATGCTGGTGTGATAAAATAATTTCCGGTTCTCTCAACAAAGTTGGTCCCATATCTATTCAGAAGGGAGAAGAAAGAGCAATCATCGTATCACTGCCATTAAAAAGCACCAGCAATCCTCCCTAAAACGCAGTGGTTTGCTTGCTACACACAAGCTATGCCAATGACATGCTACAAACACTTCAAACATGTAAATGGATTATATGTATTTCTACAGGAAATTACTCAAGGCAATCAAGAGTGTAAAGTCAAACAAATTATCATCTATAATTGAAAACATGCAAGAAACTTTTAATTAAACATGACTTTATCGAAGAAACACATTAAAACCTTACTAAAAGGGAAGATAGCTAATGGAGGAAAAAAAGAATGAAAAAAACCTCTTTAAAAAGCAGAGTTTTAAATGTTCATCTAAATTATTCTTGGTTCCAAGACTACTCCCATTTCTTGCAAATAAATACATACAGGTTCTCCAAACCACAGATATGGTATCATACTGTTTATTTATACGAGTAACTCATCTGTTTAAAATGTTAAATTTTAGACTGAGATAGGCAGGATGAATTTTGGAGGTTAAATGATCAATAATATTATTCTTTAGGACACATCTGAAACCTTTCAAAAACTACATGCACAAAAAAAACCCCACATAATTTTTAAGCTACAGGCAGAGTACCATCACAGAAAGGGCACCTGTCTGCTTGTGTTGAGGCCCCAAGGAAACATGATAAAGGGCAATGCCCTCCATGGAGAGTCTGTGTCTTCAAGGAAGAGTTGTATGTGATACATCTAGGTGTTTATGGCTTGTTCAACCATTCAACAACCCTCAAAAAACTTTCAGGAAACAGAGAGATACTATTTTCTCACTTTGTATATGGCGAAAGCAAGAGGGTAAAATCAAATGCCTTGATCAACATGGCAAAAAGACCTGTGATTTTCATGAGACTGGTTTATACAACCTGTCTTTTTGCAGTTAGAAATCACAATAGCAGCATAGCAGAGATAGGACATCCTAGACTTTCTTCAAGGAAGCACACAGAAATTCACTGGTGATCTGTCTAATCTGTGAGAGCCCATTCCTCCCATGAAGCACTGCCATGACACAGGAAAAATAAAGGAATATACTTGACCTTGCCCTATATTTTAATGTCAGTCAGCAAATTATCCTAGGGATAATTTGGGATAGTACAATGTAGGTATAATACAATTCATGCCAGCAAAAACTTTTTGCAACTATTCCTTATACCAGCTGTCCAGCAAGCTAACCATACCACACAAAATCCTTGTTTTCCCAACCTAACACTATGATATTTTCTCCTGCCAGCAAAATTTTAGTATAGACCTGGCTTTAGTGATTAGAAGACACAATAATCAATAATGTTTAAGGAAAATAAATCAGTAGGAACACTTTAACCCCAGGTATCCAGTTTACATTTCAAGGCTCTCTGCAAGGAAAACAGCAGGGAAAACCAAGAAAAACACTCTGCAAGAAAAACAGGGACCTTTTTTTCAAAATAAAAGTTGAGATAGGATTTAAAACACAGAGATCCCTAAGAATCAGGGGAGTCTACTAGCTCCAAGCTTCACAGGCTACAATGTGGGCTATGTAAGAAGCAAGGATCAACTAAGAACAAAATAGAAGAGATTATCACAGGCTACAGAACCCACTTGCCAAATAACACTGTACTGAGAATCACTGGAAAAAGCTGACTAGATAGAAAGCACAAGCCCACATCTTCTGAAAATACTTCTGAATCAGTCTCATGCTTTCCCTTATAACAGTGTTACAATGAAGTTGAATTTCTCACTTGACCCTTTATGTCTGCTTGCAGTTTAGTGTCGGTGTTGTGAAATGTCCTTTTCCACTTCCCACATCAGATCAGACTACAGGCTCAAGACAAAATAAAGGATGACTTATAAACTGTCTTACTGCATGTCAGCATAACATTATAAGTGTTTTCTTCATGCACATGGATGGCATAATTCACACCACGACTAACCACTTTAGACTAGGCTGTATCTAGCACCAGGTACTAAGGTACCTTACAATTAACATAAACCCAAAAATACTTGAAAACTACCTTCCAAGAGTGAAATGGGGCATCACTACAGGTAGATCAGATAGCTCTCACTCACAGTTAACAGAAACAAATCTGTAAAGCAGCAAAATTGATCTAATCAAAGTTGAAGGCTTTACATGTAGGTTGTTGTTGGTTTTTTCCTTTTAATCACTAATGTAGAGGAAGAAGGAAATGCAGTAGCTGTGACAAATTTGGATATCAGCAGACTATTTCGTAGTCATAGCTCACCTTAAAGCACCTGAAAATGTTTGGGTAGAAGCACGGTCATGCAAATTAACAACTGGTGAAATGACTGCAAACAAAAGATAATGAAACATGGCAACATGGTTCAGAACATGGGTTCTGATTTTCTCAAAGGGACAATAAACAACTTCATAACATTATAAAAACACTAGAGGAGAAGATAAAAACACTGGATAAAATAAATATAAAACATAAGTCTCTAGGAAATTAGCAATGCTGAGGAAAAGATCCATTTAGAAAAATCCAATGGAAACACAGAGCTAGTGAGTGAGCAAAGTCTAGGAAGCAACGAACCTACTTGGAGTACAATGAACATACTTGGGAGTACACAGCACACCTCCCACCGTCATCATTTCTAGCTCTGGATAGATATTTATATAAGGTTATATAAGTTATTTACTACAGTAAGTACTTATCTCAACAATTATCAAATTCTGGCATGTAAAACAGATAGTAAACATCAGATTAGGTATGTTCCAAATATACATGAAAGACAGGGTCATATAATTTTGTATTCCAGGGAGCTCATATAAAGAAGCATGGAAGCATTTCAGGAAAATTAAGAACAGTTATGTGACGGGTTTATTTTTTTTTAAGTTATGACAAAACACAGATATAATCACAGTTTACAAATAGTGGAGGAGAGAGAGAAATCATCTAAGGGGCATGAAGGCAGTACAGACAAGAACAATAGAATGAACTCGGAAAACAAATTCTGGAGGAGAATTCGGAATAAATGTGTTAATAGCATGTGATGTACTTGGCTGTGGAATGCTTCTCCAAAAGTAGCACCCACTCACAAGCCATTTGGCATGGATACTCAAAATGTGCAAAGACAAACTTTAGAGAACAGACAACACAGACCAATAGCTCTCTGGAGGGGAGATGGAGAGAGTGAATGGAATGAAATGGAAATAAAGATCTCATTAAATACAGACATCATCTTAGCTCCAAAAGAAAGGGACAGAACCAGTCCTACTCTTGGAGACTGATCAGAAAGAAGCATGACAGGTTTTTAATTATGCAGAATGCTATGCTGCTACACTCCATTTTTAACAACACAGAAACAGTTCATCATGGGCTTTTCTAAAAGCTTCTCTGAAATAGCAGGCATTGGTCACAAGAGACAGAATACATAATATGTGGAGCCTTTTGCCACAGGCCTGGCAAATTCTACTGGCCACTACTGCAATGAAATTAGTGCAATTGGACAAGTTTGGTTTAAGAATATTTTCCCTTTCTACACATTATTAACAGGAGTAAACAGAATGGAACTTCACCATCTTAGTTTTAAGATTCCAAATGCTTAATACATGTTGCTGCTCTCTCATCATGCAAAGTATCTAACAAAATAAGAATATCTTCTCTCCACTTCTCTTATGCAGCAGTTTGTGATTAATGCCTAGTGTAAATAGATGAGCGTTGCCAAGGAAGTAAAAATGCCAAGAGAGAGGTTCCACTACAGAAGGTAGCACATTCATGACCAGTAATGCAGCATGTGCCCTGCTTACAGTTTGACAATGAAATTAGCAACATTAAGAGGTTTTATTTTCTATAGTATCAAAACTTACACATATGTTTTCATTTACTTCCATCATGCTGAGCAATCTGATTTTGGGGACAGTCACACAGGCGTCTCTTATAACAAATTCTACTCACACAAAGCAAGCCACTCAAAAATGTTACTTTAAAAAGAACACATCTAATATAAACATACTATTCATTATTACTTTAACAGCTTTCAAAATACAAATTGCAGTTTTCCTTCTATATAATGCTCTTTGGCATATTAAATTAATTTTCATTTGTGTCATCAGCATTAGTAGATAATGAAGATATGTAGATATAGACTGAAATAAAGAAGAGGAAGTTTTAGCACTAAAGGTATATTTAAAAGAAAAAAATCAACAGAAATGTTAAATGCAAGGACAGAAGAAACATGCTAAACCTTTGGTTTAGCAGGGCACAAGAATCTATTTTTTTCTAGGCATTTGATGTTGTTTTTACATATACATACTACTATAAAGGATGAGCTTTGCCATTGTTCTCCCTCAGGGAAATAGGCAGATATCAAATACCTCTACATCTCCCTGCAAAAGCTACTTGCAACAGAACAGCATCACAACGGTTGCTTTTTGTGTGTCTACTGTTTTCTCACACATTAAAAAGCATAAATTTCATCCTAGAAGTATGAATTATTTTCTTAAATAAGGAAGGGAAACACAATTCATAGTTTGCTTCTGGATATCACCACCATTCATCACATTTTACTCAACACAGATTAACTCGATACTTATCCAAAGACATTGTCCAGTTAATGGATACCAGGAAAGACAGTTCACCTGCCATACTGTAACATACTGTAAAATGGACTAACAGTTCATGTAGAATCAGTCCCTTAGAGAATTCTTATGGTAGTAAAACCTGTACTCCTACCATTTCTAGGGCCTGAAAGCATTTCCAGGATTTCCTGTGCCTCACATCTTTACATAAAGCTAGCAGTGTTCCCCAGGGGTCAGTACTGGGCCCAGTGCTTCATCAAAGACCCAGAAGAAGGGACAGAGTGTACCCTCAGCAAGTTTGCTGATGATACGAAACTGGGAGGAGTGGCTGACACACCACAAGGCTGTGCTGCCATTCAGGGAGACCTGGACAGGCTGGAGAGTTGGACAGAGAGGATCCTAATGAAGTTCAGCAAGGGCAAGTGTAGGGTCCTGCACCTAGAGAGGAGTAAAGCCATGCACCAGCACAGGTTAGGGTTTGATCTACTGGAAAGCAGCTCTGTGAAGGAGGAGCAGGGAGTCCTGGTGGACAGTAAGTTAACCATGAGACAGCAATGTGCACGTGTGGCCAAGAAGGGCAATGTTATAACAGGATGCATTAAGAACAGTGTGGCCAGCAGGTCAAGGCAGGTTCTCCTCCCTCTCTATTCTGCCCTAGTGAGGCCACATCTGGAGTACTGTGTCCAGTTCTGAGCTCTCTAGATCAAGAGAGACAAGGAACTACCAGAGGGAGTCCAGCGAAGGGCTATGAAGATGACAAGGGGACTGAAGCATCCCTGTTACAAGGAAAGGATGAGAGCTCTGGGGCTTTTTAGTCTGGAGAAGACCAAGAAGGGATCTTATCAATGCCTATAAATACCTAAAGGGTAGGTGTCAATAGGATGGGGCCAGGCTCTTTTCAGCAGTGCCTAGCGACAAGCCCAGGGGCAATGGGCACAAAATGGAACACAAGAATTTCCACCTGAACATGTGAAAAAAGTACTTTCTTTTGAGGGTGACAGCACTGGAACAGACTGCCCAGAGAGGTTGTGGAGTCTCCCTCTCTGGAGATACTCAAAATCCACTTGGATGCAATCCTGTGCAACCTGTTCTAAGTACACCTGCAGGGGGGCTGGACTAGATGGTCCCTTCCAACCCCTACCATTATGTGACTCTGTGATTAAAAAGTACAAAATTGACAAGAATCCATTCAAGTATCAAAATTGTGGGCTGACTGGTAGCATGCATAATTTTCTGAAGTCATATCAAGTAATTCTTCAGAAAGGTAAAAAGGCAGAAACCCCACATGTTAAAACAGGAAAAGTCTTTCTTAGAATAAAATGACACAAAGTACATTTTGTATATGAGATCAGATGGAATTAACACCCTCTATAAGGCAACTCCATACAGCAGATGTATGCAAACATATCAGACAGAAACAACCTGCAAAGATGAGACTTTGGATATGAACTTCTGCTATAATCTCAAAGCATATAATATTACAACCCTACCACAGCAACAGCATATTTAAATGCTCCAGCTATTACATGCTCAGATTGAAGCATAGCTCTTCTTTGATAAAGCATTATGTAAAACAAGTACCTTCTCAGTAATCAAATCTGCTACTCCACTAGTGTACTCAGACATACCTGATTAATTGCCTACACTTTTACCACATTTCACTTTGGAGAACCAATGCATTAAGAAATACTAAGTGATGGCTTAATTTTCACCAATTTTAACAGTGAAAGATTTGTTTCCTAACTGTTTGTTGATCCCTGGTTATCTAACAGTATCTAAATGTCACACATAAAACTAAGAAGAAATATCCAATGAACTCTCAACCAGAGATTAACGATACTGGCATAAATGCTAGCAGGATCAAAAGTGACATACACAGAAAGGGAAATCATATTCATAATGTGGAAGAGGTGCATACCAGAAAACTGCCTGAGAAATGATGGCAGAAAGAAAAAAGGCCTTTCAAATTTGATTCATGCTTATAGAGAGGATACAGGCTTGAAGGATACCGGCAGAAAGAAAGAAAGAAGAGAGAAAATAAGCCTGTACTGAGCTTTTAATCTTTCCTTAATTGTACTGAGAGTCTCCAGCATTATCCCCAGAGAGCATTAAGCATAAAAGCCTAAGTAACTCAAACAAGTTCCCCTATAACTCAGTCCTTTCAGAACAGCATGATTTCTTTGAAGGACTCAAAAGACCAGGGCATACAAAAATTATACTGTAATCCATATTTTTATTATGATAAAACAAAATAATGATATTGCACCCATTTCCACCAACCAGGATTCAAGACTGTCTGGATAGGGGTTCATGAAAATTAACATAATAAAATTTGTCTGCTTTGGAAAACAAAATGGTTAATATTCCAAGAAAAAGACTTGCATTGGTAAACAGAAAAGATATTTTTCGAACGTCACGAAAGAGGTGAAATGCAAAATTAAATAGAAATTACTCAGGAAATGGTTAAAGTTAATGGTTAAGAGGTTAAAATGTAAGCAAGCTGAATTATATCAATAAGTACTAAAGGGATGGCAAGGTTTAATTAAAAATGCTGATTATTTATCACCCTCAAACAAATGGTATACAAGTCTGACTTAGAGCTAAGTACAGTATCTAGAAGGAGAGAAGTATTTTATCAATGTAATTTAAACTGAATAGAGGCAAATTTCAGTCAGAAGATACTTAGTGTGTCAATTTGACTTGTGAGTTTCAGTTTTCTTTTAAATTCTTCATTTGAGATTTAACTGAGAAACTATTTTAAGCAGAGTTCAGAGGAAATACACACTAGTGGTCTTATCTAATTAGGTATGAGAGGAAGGATAAAGAAATTGAGCCTTAAGAATCACATCGGACTGACGGCTTGAATCCACAAATTCTGATAAACACTGATTTCAACAACAATCTATAACAGAAATATTAGATCAAACCATGAATTTGGTGAACACCCAATTCATTACAGATTATAAAAACACAGGGACTACATGCCTTAGAAGGCTACCATGTCTTATAATGTGCTGCTCTTGAATATCTGTGGCATAAACAACCTTTCACCAAAAGAAAAAAAAAATCCAGGAGCAGGTTGTTCCTTTTAAATCCCTTTGAGATGTAAATATTGCAGAGAACCTGCAGGCCCTTTGGGACATGTCTCAGGCGTATGTTTTCACACCACTGGCAAACAGATTTCTAGGAATTCTGTAGCTCACTGAAGTAATGGAATTAGAGCAACAACCACTAATCTTAAGAACTGTAATTGCTGGAGTTCCACTGCTCAAATTGAAGGACTGATTCAAGAGCAAGCATATGGATTATTTAGGCTTTTTAAATCTCTTTCTCCTTCTGAAATCTGTGACTGGCCATAATCTGCACAGATGACAGGCTGGGCCCTGTAATTCTTACTCTCTGCCACAGAAGAGATACTTCATAGCCAGAACTTAGTCTTTTAAGCATACTTCTGGGATGACTAGAGTTTGTAAGGCCTTGATACAATTTACCTCAGTACAAGTACTGTGTTGACCATTTTGTTAAGCACCCTTGAACTGATAAGCCACAAAATCATTTGAGTGATTCCAGTCTCATGCTTTCACATCACAACAGCTATACCAGTAGAAACTGTTACAAAGGGGAAGAGGGTAAAGAGGATTTAAATGTACTGCCAACAGTCTGTGCTGCATATTATACAAGGAGAAGGAAATGATCAGTAATTATCTGGGTTGAAATTCCACAATGCTCATTGATTTAAAAAATATAGGGTTTCACCATGGATGAAAAGAGGGGAGGAACCAGTCTAAGGGCAAGGGCAAACAATGAACCTTAAAGCTCTGATTATGACCAAGAAAAGACATCTAGCAGAACTGTACAATCTAAGGCAAGTAAAAGGCACTCTCTTCTTGAGCTCATTTAGTGATCTATATACCTAATAAATTGATAAGGGAGTGCTGCCTTCAGGAAGGAGGAATCTACATTCTCCTAAATAGGACTTGTAGGTTTAATTTTTTTTTGCTACAGGAAAGTGAACACTGCTGCCAGTTGTGTTTTGCAATGTCCACTTTTGCCATTTAGCACATCATGCTTAAAAATATCACATTTAATACAATCTGCTGAGGATGAAAAACATTTCGTTTGCTAATAAAAAAGCTGGTTATAGAAAATGGAAAGAAAAATAGCAGCCTTATAAACAACTGCAGACTTTAAGTATATACATTTCAGTTTGTCAGATGTTCTGTAATTTACATATTTTAAGAATTAATCAAAATAATTTCTTTCCTTGAACATCGGATGAATTAATATTTTTCAACTTTACCTGTAACCATGATGAAACCAATAAAGGCCTTACTGAACAGGGAGGCTGACATGCTTGCTAGATGTTTCTATTTCCTTTTATCCAAGAAAGAATCTCAAATAAGTCAAGCTTTCTGCAATGTAATTTAAGACTCTTTGAAGTGCTAATAAACACATAAACATTTACAAGGGCTGTAATGGAATAGGAATGGCAATATATTTTTTCACAGTATCTGGTATTATAGGATTCAATGGGGGCTTCAAGCTGACGGGCATTATTACAGTGATAGAGAACTGCACCTAAGAGAAATTACATGCTAGTATGGTTTAAGAGAAATCAGGTCTATAAAGTCTTACTCCACTTCCGCATGGCGATAACTGATATAGTCACAAACTGCTGCTATTGAAATAGATTCAAAACAAACCGTGAGACTGGGATGCAAACTGATCGTGGGGATGACATACAAGAATATGCACCACTCTGTTGCAGAGAGACACGAGGAAGAATCCTCCCACAGGTCTTTCATTATCTTTTAATCTCTTCAGTCACTTAAAGGGTGTACAAAGTGCCTGCATCTGTCACCTCAAACCAAGAAAAACAACACAGAAAGGGAAACTCCCAGAGGTAAAACTAACTGGATCCCTTGATCTTCTGCAGAAACTGTGTCTCACTGACAATACTGAATATCATACATAATGGCACAGCAAATTATCTGAAACAAAGTGGACAATCATTATCAATTTTCCAGTCACAATGACACTATTTAGTAAAGAATATATCATAGCAAGTGTCTTATCAAAAGACTTGTACACTTCCATTATTACGTATCACACAAAAGAAAAGCTACATTATTGAAATGAAAAATCTAGTTCCTAGATATGTTCCTCCCCTTCTAATGGCCAGGAAGGTTACCTTAGGAGATACACTGTCATAAACAATGTTCACAAAATGTGCATTTATTTTTTAATACATGAAGTGATTAATACACTCAAATGAAAGCAGCAGTCACTGTGTTGCTATGCTGACAAACGTGGCTTGTTCTCATCTAAGTCTGGCTACTGAGCATAGAATGCTGCTCCATACTCATTTATATCTACTCTACCATACAGAGCATCATGCATTAAAATTAGAAATGTTTGACAAAGCAAAACAAAAGAAAAAAACCTAAATAAATTATACTACAAGGATGGTCAAACCCAATGTAACAGCAGCACTAAAGAGTAGACTCTGCTCCCACTTAGCTCCATGCATATCATAGCACTTGTACTGCCTTCATTTTAAATATGCTCAATTCACACCAGCAAAACTGGGAGTGCAATCAGGCACTTCTTGGTACAGTAACAATTTTGGAATACTTCCCTACTACTCACTTGCATGTTTTATCAGTATTAACACAGAAGGTATGAAGGTGGGATGTTAGTTACTTTGAAAGCTCTGCTTACATCTTGTCAATTCTGTGCTTACTGTCATACTCTAAAGCTGAGGAGGGGAGGAGGACTTTTTATATTCCTCCTCCTTCCCTGTGTTACTCTACCAAAAAAATCTTCTTGCCTATCATCACTTCATTTTTCAATGTCTCTCACGGTAGCTCTGTTTCTTTGCATACAAATTTGAATTGGTCATCAGAGGATGATTTGCAGACAGCATAAGGCAACAGATTCCACACACATGGGTTCTTCTGTGTCACCCTTCTGTGCTGTATTCTACATTGGATAAGATGGAATAATTCTTCCTTGTTCTGACAAGATAGCTATTTGAGAAGTTGGTGAACATAGTTTTCCAGCTACATTGCAAATGCAGGCTTCTACAGTTTGATCACTTGCACACTTCTCAGATAAAGCCCCATTAGTGAGACATATCATCAAGGCAGAGTTTGAGCAGTCAATGGAGAGTGTGACATGAAGCTGGTAAAGACAGCCAAGTGTTCCATGACCACCTTTTATACTTTTATGAGTCTCCAAACACTTCACTATTTTAAATCACATGATCACCCACCCTGCAAAGCTAAATATTCTATGTCTTATTAACTATAGTTTTATACCTCTACTATGTTTGCCTATGGGAAATGAGTAAATTGGAGAAAAGATCAGTAAATCAGAGCAACTGCTACTGGGCAATAAGCTGACAGAGTCGCAGACCATAAATCAAGCTGACAGTTCAGGGGCTGGACATGAATCTGATTTTTGTTTGATTTCCCCCTCCCAATATTTCATTTCTCAGATCAAATTTAATCTCTCACTTAAATGAACTGGAAAGAATTTCTGATACTCATTTGTGAAAAGGTGCATTAAAAAGTACTCACATTTACATGAAATTTCTACTATTTAAACATGTTGAAGTAGTCAGGAGCAACTCCAGCAGCCTAAGGAAAGGAAAACGCTGCCTCTCTGAAATGCTGCCTACTGCATTATACTGCAAAACACCTACATGAGATTCAGTAACATACTTTGATAAATAAGTAATTACTGCACGGCCAAATGGATAAAACAAATTAAAATCCTTACATGTTCATCATCTTCATTAATGTTTTACAGTGCCTTCGTATTTCCTACTGCCATAATCCTGACACATAAAATGAGGCATAAGATTATATTCTACATTGATATAAGGGATATGAATTAGATATACCTAAAAAGACTGCTACATCTAAATCAGCATGCCATTTCATACATCTATTTCCTACACAGAATTCCATTCACATAGTAGGTAAAATTTCTTCTGTTCTATAAGAAGATCCATTTTTAAACAGCTCATTAAAAACTAACATTCACAGTGTTCAGAAAACAAAGGTGGCAAGAAAGCTCTTTCTCCCAATGCTATCATTTCAGAGCAGTGAAGTCTACTGAGGGCTACTGAATTATCATCAGATTAGCAAAAGCAAGAAGTAAGTTACACTACTGTTTATCAGACAACAAGACGTGTAAGTGCTGCTGAATATGAATAAAAAAGAATTAAAATATTCATTCTGACCTTATAAGGGCCAAGACTCCCTCTCTCCAAAGTTACTGCATACTATAGTAATAGCTGTCCTTCATTTATGCAAGATCAAACGTTTCTCAAGGCATGTTCAAAAACTTCTAACATAATCTTATTTCACAAAATAGGAAATGGGTTATTTGTATGTTATCCAAAGAAGGCTGAGTAATTCACTGTGGTAGGAAAAGACCTCTAAAAATAAGCCACCTCTCAGCAGTTTCACTCCCTTCCTGTCTGAGTTTGAATCATTTTGTAACTGCATGAAAGGACAGTACTTGAGGATGAAATGCAGAGAACTTCTGTAATGATAACACTGCTCCAATACATTCATTTCACTCCTACTCTGTTCAAAAAAATTCAGCTATTAGGAGTGGAGCAAGCAGTGACCCAACAGGATGTGCATGACTAGAGATCCTCGTGTGTAGCCTTCTGCTTTCATGTTTATTTTCGGACGTATATTCCTTTGTGTTTTGAAACAGTTTTTTGGGCGAGGTAGCTTGCGTCACACCCACTCATTGATGCTAAAGGGGGAAGAAAGTTCTTATCAACACAAAGTACATCTTCCTACTGATTCATACAGCACCTTGGAAGTCTACAGTGTTATAAGACTGCTTAATAATTCTTTTCTTGTGTGTTAGTGGTCCTCAGCAATGAAGGCCAGGGACAATCAGAGCACAAAGGCAAGTCACCAGTGATTCCCATAACCTCCTGATTTCCAATCTGCTATAGCAGCCATTGATAGGAAACAAGTCTCCAAGGACGAGTAAGCTAAAAGTTCAACAGATGTTCCCAAACAGGATGCTACTTCAACAGATGTAGTCATTAGAGAAAAGACTAGGCCATTTAAACTAGTTATTGTTGTTATCAAGACAGCATCATTTATTTTGACCAGCATTCCCTGACTGTTAAAAATGGAGGTCACAGAAAATCTTTCTGTATTTAAAGGTTTGATTTGCTATGTGGTTCTGTACATTACAGAAGGCAGCTTATTCTGTTTTTGATAAAGAATATCCTATCTTGACCTCAAAGAGCATTTAAATTTTAAAAATTGACAGAACAGTGATAAAGGGAAAAAGTCTGTTTAGAAGCAGCAATCTTTCAAGTATAGACCAAGTCCTAATTGTACTCAAACAAATTAGTAGACTTTGCCATATACTGTACTTTAAACATGTTAATAAACCCTGTCTCATTTTTGAAACATTCTGCCAACACAACTGTTTCCTAGAGCAATACAGCTAATACAGGAAAAGCTATTTTTCAATTTAAACAAAACTCAAAAAAATTTGTACATTCACAATATAAAGTTACGGAGATTCTAAAAATTCTTTCTAAACTCAGAGATAACTAAAACTTGAAATCCACTTTCAGGATTTATAATAGAAGTTTCATAAGTAGTATAAATGGATTTATATTAAAAGAGTATTAAAAATTGCAGTATTGGAATTTCCATGCTCTGTATGCTATGCCAAAAAATCTTTAATCAGCTCAGAGAGAGTTTTAATTTGTTCTTTCCTGCAAAAGAAGGAAAAAGTTTCTCCAAAAGTAAATTTTATGGGAAAAAACCCAACCAAACAAATCAAAAACTTAATCATGCAGAAAATGTATTTTTGCACTTCTATTATTAATTATAAAAATCCTGTATACATAAAAGCAGTAACTATTTTAAGAATTCCAGCCATACAGTTTATTTAAGTTGTTCTTAAACTACAGTATTTTATTATTTTGAAATTATTCTACTTTTTTTAACAGAGAAACTACTTCTTTCTGGAACTAAATTCTCATTACTTGGAGAGTTGAAATTCGTATGCACTAGATTTTAGCTTTTACCAGATATGGATTGTAATGACACTGATGTTGTTGCCTTCTCCCACTTTTCCCATGGTACCACTGATAAGCATCTGTGATCCATTGTTGACTTTGTGTGGGTTTTCATTTAAAAAAAAATTATCTGAGCAGCACATCACTGTATCAGTAACCATTTCCCCATATGGGCTTTGTCACAGCAAAGATATAAAAATCTTAGGATAAAGCAGAAAGAAAAATATAGCATCCATACCATAACAAAAATGTTCCCTGAAAAAAACTATTTACTTTTCTTATTGTTCTCAATGTTTTTATTGTTATCTGAAGAAACTTCATATAATAATAACAACAACAATAATAATAACACTACTATACCAATGCTGCTATAGCTAGTATATTTGGGGGGAATATTCTTAAACAGTTTTCTCTCTGTTTTGAACATTCTCCTTTTATCGTAACTTAGCTGCAATTTATGTTGGCTTTGGGATTCATAGACTGCAAGGAAACAAATACTGACCAATTTAATTCTGCCTCAGACTAACCAGCAAAGCTGTATCTCATAGCATAATTTTCTACACATTAAGAGCACAGGGACAGCCTCCTTGAAAAAAAGCACACCAAAATATATGAAAATTTCACTGTAAAACTGCACAAAAGACAAAGAAGCACCACAAAGCGAAAACATGGTCTGTGACTGACGCCTGCAGCATCTGTGACATGCTCTACTAACGCATAATTTCATAAGATCTGTAAGATGTGTGCTGAATCTCCCTCTGAGAGCTCCCAAGAATTTCAACACGTGTCCTTTTCCAAAAGAATTTATCATCCCAAACCAGCAAAAGTGTTAGAAACAACATTGTATTAGTGATTAAGGAGAAAATTACATTGGCATTTTAGTTTTAAAGCAAATTTAAATATGTTTTAAGGTTCAGAATTTTTAAGAAGGGAACTTAACCTCCACTCCTCAACGTTTTTGACAGGAAACCAACATCTCTGAATGCTTAGCAGAAAAGTCGTACACATAGGAGAAATTACTCTGCTTCTATCATTGAAAAGTGAATTTAAAAAAAAAAATGTCACTTGAGAAACCTACAATTAGATTTACCTCCTCCATCAGGGGCCTGTAAAGCACTATCTACATTCAACATTTCTGAGTGCTGGCAAGTGTAGCATACATGAAATAGATGAGACTACTGGCATACTTAATCTTTTAATGCCACGGTCTAAACCAATAAAGAGCTCCTGGAGAGAAAAAAGTATGAAATATAGAAAAATATTGCATTGTGAATTTCTTCAAATTTGCTGAGACCTTACGAGCATTTTATGTTAGCTGTAGACATTGCCAAAAACCTCTACAAATTATGGCTCTTCAGTTCAAAGAATGAAATCTGATATTGTCAGAGCACTCAGTGACAATCACAATTCATTCATACATTGGTCTTTCATGCCTTGGCAATGCTGCACCATTAGCTATGCTCAGAGCAACATATTTGCAGACAGGTGGTATTAGTGCTGTTTCCTCAGTTAGTGTAGCTAGTTGTGGATTTGATTTTTTTTCTGATACCCTTACTTGAGGAGTGCTTTAGGACAATTATCTGGAGCATAATACAGGTTTTTCTCAGGAAGAGAGAAAGCCACAAAGAAAGCCATCTCTCTGCACTTAGGAGAGAATTTGACTTAAAATGCTACAGCCATAATCTACTTCTGAAATATAGTGTTCCTAGATCTGCAACTTTAGGACACTCATAGCACCTCACAACTCTGTACAACACCTAAATTTGTACAGTCACCATTTAAAACAATCTGGCAGTACAAATTGGCAATAGTGTGGGCCTGGCCAACAGCATGCCTTTCAATTCCCAGAACAGTTTTCAAATCAAGCATAATGCTTACAAAAATGCAAAACAATTGAATACAGTAACTTAGCACAGTAACACGCTAATGAAGTCTTCTCAACAGGGATACCAAAGTACACACAGATTACAGAGTGAGGAACCACAGTAGAATGTTCTCCACAAAGGAAAGTTTTAAGAGAATTCACATGTAAAACAGTAACTTAATTTTTAAGTGATCCTGATCCATCTGCAAAGTCTAAACCACTTCCAGTTGTTGAAGACACAGGAATAAAGGAGAAAAATTTAAAATATGAGAGTATATTAAGGATAGACTCTCCTCATAAAAGTAATTTTAAGGCCTAGAAAGCAACACCTGCAGTATACAAATAAACTTCACCAGAAATTTCACCTAAGTTATTTCATTAGAAGAAGCCTGCAAGAAAGAAAAGCAGGAGTATGTAATCAGACACAATATGAAGTACTAAAAAGAAGTAAAAAGGTTTTCATTTTTGTCCAAACTAATTTATAAGAATTACCACTTTGCTCACAGAATAAGTGTGCTTATATTTCATTACAAACACTTAAAAGGTTAAACCACTTTTTTCTGTAAAAACTTCAAATAAATCTGAATTTACCTCCCAAAGTGCTTTAAAGTCCTTCTGCTCAATTCGCAGGAGCTCGCTATATTCTCTGGTAACAATGGTTGCATGACGAGGAGTGTTATCCAGAATGGACTCTCCAAAAGCGGTTCCTACTCCCAGAGTGCATATTGTCACAGCATCCTTTGAATTGAAAATAAAAGGACATGTAGTAAATACTACAGGATGTTTTAAGAGTCTTTATGTCACATTTGCTAATAGCATTGCTTTAAGAGTCTTCAGAAATTTTCTTTAAAAGAAAATTAATTAGAAGTGCCAACAAAAAAACCCCAGTATGCTGATTAACAACACAGGAAGTCTCAATGTGGAAGCAAGTAGGACTTCTTCTCACCTTCACCTTTGGAAGAAAGTTACCACCTCTGTTTATCTATCTCTAAAGACTGTTGTGACGACAAGAACCTTTAGAAATGTCAGAGGTGATCAGAAGATAACTACCATCAGAAATGCAATCTTGGAATGTCAATTTCTGCCCTATATAGGCTACCCTCATCAGAAAGAAAATTGGACTGTTATGATTTCTCAGTAAGCATAATTTTCAATTATAATATCCTTTTGTATTCATAACACATTTCTCCACTGTACAAGGGCTGTGTGCAACGCAGTCATACAGTTTAATCAACTCTTGGCTTTCTGTTGCAAATGCCAGTAAATCTCTCAATTATTAACAGATGCCTGCCCATTCAATACTAGACTTAAAAAAAACCCAAAACATTCTTTTTGCTTGTCAGAGATTTCAGGAAAACTATTACAAATCCAAACTAACCTGTAATAGAGTATTCAGGATGGTCCCAAATACACAGTAAAGTCCACCTCAAAAGAGTCTATGTGACCACATGCCACTGAAATGTGGTGGAAAGATGGCCAAACCAATACCCTTGGCCAGGAACTCCTCTCTAACAGTTCCAATGTAAATGATGAGCTACTGAAGGCAAAAAATTAGAGCACTCTATATTAAGTAACTTGCTGAATCAATATCTTTAGATACATGTTCCATTTTAAGCTTAGAAGTTGCCATGTTTCTGAGCACAGGCTTGAAGCTGAACATTTACAGACATTTCTTTCTAAGTTGGGCCTAAAGAATAGCAAGAGCATTAAAAATTTAAACTGATACAAACTGCACTTTACTAAGGAAATCATACCTGCATACATTTATACAGATAAATACACACAAACTAATAAAAACAGGTGCTAATTTTACTTGACATAACATTAGAAGTATAGTTTAATTCTAAAATGTAGTATTCATGAAATGTCTACAAAAATAAAAGCAGAAAATTTTGTCATCCCATCCACTACATCCCTGTGGCTGATAACCCAGAAGAGATGCATGAGCATATTTCAGCATCATTTTCTGTGTTTAAAATTGCATTGTTTTCCTTTCATGCATTTAATAAGTGCTAATAGGCAAATGTTATTAAGATCAAGTTAGTAGCTTTAGAATTGCATTACAAAGACAAATGCCCATAATAGCCCAGTTCCCTGAACTGTAGCAAATTGCTTTTGCATAGATATTACCATATAAAATTATGTGTTCAGGAAAGCAAAATCAATTACATCTTAGAAAAGATACAGAAGAATTTACAAACTGCTAAAAATAAATTTTCAAGGAAGGCAAATATGAACAGGCACTGTTAAAAAGAAAGAATATTTTGGAATGAGCACCTAGGCATCTAAATAGATGTCTCTACAAACAGCCTATAACACAGGCTATACACTAAAGTTCTGCCTTAACATGCATGCCTTTTAGATCTGAAACTCTATATGCATGCTAGTATATTTACATATGCAGTTAAAGGAGCTAAAAAGAAAATATGCCCACTGCTCACACTAAAACTGATCTTCAGGTTTCCAGGACCTTACTCTCAACTTTATTTAGAAAGTTCAGATAAAAGATCTCTATTTAGGGCAGAATTCTCAAATAGCCTGGCAGAAACTTTTCTATTAGAAGGATCATAAGCAGTATTTACGTTTTCTGACTTTTCTCACTCCCTTCCCTCCCTCCAAAAAAAGTAAGCTCTCTTGAAATGTTTCACCTTTTTTGATTCTTTACAACCCTAAAGAATATGTTTTTAAAGACAGAATAGAGAAGAGGTGCTGGTTAAGGAGCCACTTTCTAAGATAACAGCATTGTAGGGTGTTAAGTCAAGAAGCTGGAATGGTCCTATCTATTTTCACTAAATACCAGGCTTCTATCAAGAGAAAGTTCTTCCAGGTTTTTTCCTCAGTCATCACTGCTCTCCACAGAGATGCAATTTTGCAGCCAGATAGGCCACAAGCCCATCTGTCTTCTTCAAGACTACAGAGCCCCATTCTCTTTCTGCCTCCTTGTTTATACATCTTCAGCCTCCTGGGGAATCAGGTGTGCATTTCCTGTTAAGACTTAACCTTACACTCAAGAATCTCCTGCTGTTCCGTGTAGATTTTAGGAGGATTGCTGGCAGCTCAAAACTCAGTTTGGTGTTCCCCTCTGCAATCCCAGAAGCAGCAGGGGGTTCTTAGCTGACGGTAAACAGCTAAAATTCACACAGCTACTTAAAAGGCAGTATTAAAGACTTAAAAAGATGTGACTGTTTCTATTGCTGTCCCCTGAACGCACTTTAAAATGGTAGCGTTCAAATCAGAGGCTGTTTCTATATTCACTTGCACTGACTCTCACTGGCAGGTGAGACACATGCAGTGAAAGAGCTGTTAAACCTTCCCCCCTCACCCTCCTCAAATCTAAACCAGCATTGAATTTGTAAGACCGTTCTATGGAATAAATGAGAACCAGAAACAAGGCTCTGTCTTAGTCCTTCCCCCACAAGGCACATCCCTGCATGCTCTTCCCTGACTTGAAACACTCTGACCTGGCAAAAAGAATTTCTGTCTTATGTGTAAATAAAACAATGGTGCCTGAAAGAGAAATGAAGAAAACAGGAAAAAACCAATATGCATGCTAGGTTGAAAGGGACTGGTCACTTTTCTTTGAAATTTTATTTTATTCAAGATTTTGAGTTTATAAAGGAGATGATATACCTAGTTTGTTTTAATTTCTTAACTTTCCCATACCTTGTACCTCCTTCTCACCCTGCAGCTGTGTCCCATCCTCTCTCCATGTTTAGCCGGAGATATGCAAAATCCAGCATTTTGAAACATTTTCCCATTATTACTTTGACATAATTCAGTTTGTCCTCAGCAAAAATTTCCTTTTATAATAAAGAAACCAAAGGATACACATGAAAGCAAACTATCTGTTCTATGAAGTGATTTTCCTGTTCAATTACCTCCACTGGACTATGTTTCAGCCATTCAGATAGGAAATCCTTATCAAACTACTTTTAACCATAGCATAGAAATATCTTCCTACACTAGAACAGCAGTTTGCCAATACACATTAGGGCATTCTTCTGACACAAGACAAGGAGTTTTGCTTAAAGGAGGGCTTATATTTCTATAAAGACTGTGACCAACTTCTCTTCTAGTTCCTAATTAAAGCATTTACAGATCAGATTAACTGCACTGTAATAACATATTCATTATTTCCATATCTTTCTATCTGATCTTCTAAAAGCTTCCTGCAATGTCTTGGACTTTTTCCTAGGTTACCTGGCAGACAGAAGTGAAATGATTTTTCTATATTAACTTTCAATAAGCTAAGTTCAAATCCAAAATCAGTACATCCACAACACAGTGGAACTCAGCAAGGGTCAACACACCCTGCTTCTTGGCTGAGTACATTAGTTCAGCCAATCTCTATGTTAAAATGAGTGGAGCAGTTCTCAAGTCCAAATTAAAAAATTTAAAGCTAGTGTGCTCATATTTACACTATACTACACACTACAGTACAAGCCTATGTTGTGATTTCACATGAGCTATCTCCAAAATACATAGTCTATTTACATGCATGCATAAGGGCATTTGCACACAGAAAACAGCATTGCATCAACGGTCCAGTTAAAATCCCCTTCCTTGTCTCCACTTCATCTTATCACATACCTCCTTTGTCCTTAGTTTCAAACAGCCAGGAAATTCTTCTCCCTCTTATATGGACATCTGAACCTCTTTCTTCAGAGTCATTCTTCTCAGCAACCCCACTAATTTATTTGGCTTTTGAGCCCCAGCCCTATAACTTCCTACAACTGACACTGCTGTGACACTCAAGGACCCACAGCTCCTCCTTTAAAGCTTTTCTAAACAAGGCTAATTGTTCATAAAGTCAATGTCAAGCGTTCAGTTTGGTCTGATTTCAAAAACTGATCAGCTTGAAAAGCTCCACCAAAACACAAGCAAGATAAACTAACAATAGCCCCCAGCACACACTATGATTCAGCTGGCAGACTACAACAAAACAGCAGATCAAATTGCTATTTGGTCTTTGTCTTTGTTCTCCTCATTCCTTCTCATTTGATCAGATAGGAATATAAATCTTAATCATTTGGGGTAAAAGGCTTTGAAACTAATTCAGTAAAACACAATGTTGCAGAATCTGACAAAGATGTCACACTGATGCTTTGTCATAATGAATTAATTCCCAGCTTTGTTCAGAGACATTACCAACAGTTATCCTTCAGAACCTCATTTTCAAAATACAGTTCAAAAATTAAACATATTACATACATCACCAGTATTTTAAAGACAACACCAAACTAGGAATATCACTAAGAGGAACTTTAACTACTATTTACCTTGTTTGTAATATTGCGTATGTAACAGTGCCAACCAAAAATTAAATTCAGAATCTTCTCATAACTAAGGGTAAAGACCTCTTTCTGATAGATTCTAAACAGGCTTCATTTCTTGTTTCTTTTGAAGGGGACTTATGTTTTTGTGTGACTTTTAAATATAATATTTATCAGGGTATTTGCTACCAAAAAGTTGAGGCAAGACCAAAACACTTCATTAGACTTACCTATGCAATTCATAACATGATATTTTTACCTTACAAAAAAACCAAAAAGTCCTCTTCAGTCTCTTCCTGATTGTTGAACACACAGAAAGTTCATAAATAATTTGTATAGAAAGCAGACCAGCCACCAGTCAGGATGTACTGGATGGATAATCCTGTCAGATCTTTACATTGTAAATTGTATTGTCCCATTTCAATGGCAAATGAAAATACACCATCATGATCAGCAGCAGCTAGCATATTTAACCCCCTCAGTGGAACAGAATTAACAGTAACAGAGGAATCTGCTCTAGTCAAACTCTTTAACAGGTATATTATAAATAGGTGAATATAACTTTCAAACTAGTCATTTTAGTATTAAACAGTCTGGACTCAGTTCGTTATGTATTCTAGCACTGCCCCCTTGTGACATGACACAGTTCTGCAAGCAGCAGAAAGGATTTTTCCAAACCAAAATGAAAGCAAGGCTTTACCTATGAGATCCTAACTATGTGTGTTTGTTTTTATTAAAATATTTAATTCGGTAGATGGAATGCTTCCTCAACACAATAGCAAATAATGTGTAATGTTAATACTCGGTTTATGTGAATTCTCAACTTGGCCCTAAGCAGTATTACTAACATTTTCTGGGATGCATGAGTAAGCTAATGCAAAGCAAGAATGTGTACGAATTAATACATCACTAGCTACACTGAAGTCTTCAATCCATTAGTGCATTTAGATATGCTTTCTAGTGCAAGACATGTAACTACATGCCTCTGTAGGAGCAAAGACCATTTAGACATTCTTAGTATGCACCAAGGACGTTATAACTCAATGCACTTTTGCTTGGGAGAAAGCTACTAAACACCAAAGGTGACTGCACATGGTAGATGCTACACAACACATTTATTCCCAGGCTTGCTGATATTGAAGTTCCCCAGGTAGACAGATAAACACTTAGTAAAACTGGGACTAATATTTCTACTCAGGGTAATTTATCTTCCGTATTTGCATTAACACTGTAGGCATCATCATATAATCATAGGATAATTCAAGCTGCAACAAAACTCAGGAGGTCATCTAGTACAACCTCCTGCTCATCTTAAGTATTAAAAGATTATTAGCCTTGTCTAAAGACTTTTTAACCAATAGGAACCTAAATATGAACTTAGCTTCTCTCTTCCTAGAAAAGATGGCATAGTCCTTCTGCACTTTTACATGATACTACTGACTTCTAAATTTGTCAACTCAGGTAAACTCCTGTATCTCCTCTGCTGGAAGTTTCTCATTAGCATTAGTGCCATTAATGGTATCACTGTAACAACAGAGCAATTAATCATTCCTATGACTTTCGGTACTGTTACTGGAAAACGTGCTCCAGGATAGGTTACAAGCACCCTTACATCTTAAGCAGTGGTCATCCATTCCTAGCTGGGAGCGCAATGCTGGCAACTGAGTCTATTGGGGCTGCCCACCAAAGGAGCTAGACTGTATTTCCTCCGTCATCTGAGCTTGTAGAGAGCACAGTAGGCAGGGAGTTCTAGCAAGTACTTCAAGCTTAAGAATGACCAGCACCATACCAACAAGGAAGTACAGGCAAGACTTGAAAAGGGCACCCAGAAGCTAAAGGAACAGGAGATCAAGGATCGACATCATATAAACACCAAGCTGGAGCAAGACCAGAGAAAATATTGGACTCAAATACTTATTTGGAGTCCACAGCCACCAAACTTATCCAGCCCTGGAATGGTAAATTCATGAGCTGCTGCCCTTTTGTCCATGAGGCTGTACATGGTGGTAAGAATTTAGTTCATTATTTCTGTGAGAAGGAAAACTGAGTTTAAGAAATTAATGCAGAACATAATTTCTAGAACTAGAACTATGTGAATCATAGCTCTATAGTTTCCTAGCTATTACCAGCAGGAAAATGCAGGGAACCTGAACAAGCAGAAAAAAAATATTTACATTAGATTTCTTAAAAGGCTGAAGTGTTCCATCCTTCATCTAATGGAACTAATCAACACTCCAAACATTTCACCTTAATTTAACTTCCCTATCCAGACCACTTTTGTGGAGATATTTCTGATCCAGTAAAGAGCACAGGTCCTTAACAACAATGTAGTGCCATCTTTTGGCAAACACTGGAAAACATTCCTGATTGCTTTAGATCTGCACAGAAAAGAGTCTTATGAGAGCCCAGTACTGTTCCAAATTGTGACAACACTAATGACAGTCAGCCCATTATAAGAATTGCTCAAATTAGGATAATTATACTCTCAAGCAATCTCTACTTAGTACAGTGAAGAGGTCGCTAAAAATAACGATATGAAAGAAGTTCCTTCTGTAACTATCATTTTACTGTAAGAAGTAAAAAGACCCAGTGGTCATATGCTGCCCTGACTTGCATTCTGGCCCAATTTCACTGGTGATACAGTGCTCAACAAAGTAAAAAATCTAATTTCTGCCAAACTGCTATGTGCAAGAAACCTGCTCCAATCAGCCAAAATTTGGGCAAAGAATACATCACCACCACTACACATGCTATAATTCAGTCAAGGTAGGAAAAAGGGACAGTATACTTGGAGAAAGTGTACTTCAGGTCCTGGGAAGCTATACCACTCATGTTAAGGCACAATGAGTTACATGTCAGAAGTAAAACCCCACGGTGAGCTACATGATGGGACAATCCCAGATCTCAAACATGGGTGCAGGGAATGAGACATGATGCATTCCCAGAGGACTCAGCTCACAGCAGGAAGTACATGAATTATCAGCATGATATTAGACAACACAGGTAGGACATCCCCCAGGAGAAACAGCTCATTGTTTTTTTGTATTTACTCTAAATTCCCAATTTTGTAAATCCAGAAGTGCCAAGATACTGAGAAATCGCTTGCAGTTTGTGGGGAATTTTACTTGATTTCTATTTCTTAACACAGAATAGGTATTACCTCCAGGCTTCCAGTCTAACATGGCAGTATCTAATATTCTGCTATTACTAGAATACTTTCATATTCTTGCAGTCGAGACTGTAGTATGCTGTTATCAGACTGCACTGATGCTGAGTTTGGTTTGAACTTTCTGAACAAGGAGTGAACTAAAATATTTCAAGAAAATGAGTTAACAACTCTTAGAACTTTAGCTCAACTTCATATGGCACTACTAGAAAAGACAGAGGAGTCTTGTTTAATATTAAAATGCAGACTCTCTTCCAGAGCATTACACTTCAGTTTTCTTGAAATCAATGGTATGACTTGCCTCCATAGACAAAGGAGAACTGAGGCTAAAAACAACTCAAGAGAAACATGCTTGTGATAAGCAAAGACAAAATATCTGTACAGTATGTCACTGTTATTTACATCTACACGTCATATTCTTCTCCTTTGTACTGCTGACTGAACGGTTTCAATGAAAATCTATTTTACCTGGTGGTTGCTTGTATCAGAAACCTTCACATCCAGTGATCCTGTCAGAACAGCATACCAGTTCATCCCAATATCACCCTGACGGAATACTGGAAAGATGAAATCTTGTAAATAAGAGCTGTCTCTAAGTTTTGCAACATTACAAACATTTTCCCTCATATGATTGTATTACTTAGTCACCGCAGGCACTATAGAATTTGCCGTATCAGACTACTTACTTACCATTACAATAGTACTTCCAATGACACTGAAAAGCATGTACTTTAGTAACCTAGTCAATACACTGCAGAAACAATGAAAGCACACAAAATGCTTCACTCTTCTCCCCAGTGTGCTTCTCTGTTACTGCTATTTTAGTTAATAAGCAAAACAAACAAACAAACAAAAAATACTTTCTGAACAACGTCCCTTTGAAATTCATAACCTTCCAATGCAGACACAGCTCCCATTTACTTCAGTAAGAGTTCTGACTGAGAAGCAACTATAAGACTTTGATGTTGAGGCATTCCAAATGTGTGATCACAGAGCATCAGAATTCCTATTAGTCTAAACAAACCTGCTATGTGCCTAAAGCATGACAGATTTACCTGAGGGGTACCTGATACTCTGCTAAATACCAGAGGCCTCCATCAGCTGTTTCCCCTGGTGCAGCTCTAGGAGCTCACACATTCCCATCACAGGACCACTGCTTATTTCCATCTCAGCTTCACAGACCAAGCACAGCTATCCACCTTCACCTGGCACACAGGCTGCCAGAGCAGGCACAGAGCTGTTGTACCCACAGCAGTATGCAGCACTGCAAATCTGTCTTGTGTTATCCATAGTGACTGCAAACCACAGGCTCTTAGTGACATGCCTAGGTGATAACGCCTTTGTCACTGACATCACAAAGCACCCACAAAAGAGATCAATAGCACATTTGCAGAGGAAGAAGGAGACTTAAGTGCAATGACTTGCTTCTAATCTTTCAACAAAATAGCGGCAGGGACCTAAATCCAATAATGTGTGCTTGTTACCATAGATTCACTACACACTGTATTTGTAGAGCAAGCAGCACTTTAGTCCTGCCTTCCCCTGTGATTATGACTGTAAACATTTTTATGGCCATTCCATAGACTGTGCTCTCTCTTCGACCTCCTAGAGACAATCTCAGCCTAAGCCCCAGTTTTATTTGCATAGATCAACATATGAAGCTCTCTTACATGTGATTCCTTTTTCCAGATTTTCATAATAGCCACAGAGACAGATCTGCTGGAGAAGGTTTGGATGAAATTTCTCAAAAGCTTTCACTTCTTTCAGACGTGTGAATATTATATCTACATCTTCACTGGAACGTTCCAAAGGCCTGCAAGAAAACAAAGGACAAAATTCTCAGAAGCTTTACCAGAGAAACAGCCCACCTGCATGCACAAAACTTACAAACGTTTGCATTAAGTGTCACACTATAATCATGGCTAGGCTTCGCGAACGAAGATTTGGGAAGGGCTCTACCCACGTTTGTTGCACACGCGTTGGTGGCTAAAAAGGCCAATACGAGATAGGCATGTACGGTTGCAAAAGACACAGCAGAAAGACTCCTTAGATGGTGTGTTCTGCAAGGCACGATTCTTTCTGCGCTGTCTTTTCTCCTCAAGGGAGATCCTGCGTGCTTTCTCAAAAGCATCTGCAGCATTATAGATGGTGTGTCTCCAGGCCTCCCTCTTGGAGGCCAGAGTAGACCAGTTATGAAGATCAATGTGGCCACGGCTGAGGTGTTGTTTCAGAGAGTCCTTGTATCTTCTCATTGGAGCTCCTCTCTTGCAGCAGCCAGTGGTAAGATAAAATAAACCAGTTAAAATGCATTTCACAGGTACATAATGAAACCCTTCCAAAACATCCTCATAACTGTCTGTTGTCAACTTGAGCATGATTATTATCACATGGGCAGCATCCAGAAGCCCCATTTAGCACCGAAGTCCTGCTGTAGGAACAATGGTAAAAGTATATACAATGATACAGTCCTTATCCTAAACGGGTTAGAATGATACATAGTTTTAAGTTTGTAAGGGAACACCAATACCAAACATAGAAGAGGTCTGTGGAATCAGTGCCCAAAACAGAAGTTCTCTATCTTGCTAAAATAAAAGCTTTAGGTATCAACAGTAACTCCTGTTATCTCTGTTCCACATTTTACTGGGTACAAACTATCTTGAGTGTTCTGTTTTCTCCTCTCGCTTGCAAGCAAACAAGAGAACTTTAGTAAATCCAACCTTGTTCACAAAGTTCCTGTCTCTTAACATTGGACAAATAAAATATGCAAGCAAGAATCTTAACTCTACATTGGTAGTTTTAGTCCAAATATTTTAAATCTATGGCACTAACACCTTTAAAAGAATAAAATTTCAGAAAAATAAAATTGTAGAACTCCCTCCAACAAAGCAGTATGTGGACCAGTAGTTCATCAGGCTCAGAAAATTACAACATATTTATGAAACTAAAGTCAATTAGCTCCATAAAATACATTTTAAATATGATTATCAAATGTTATGAATCAGCAGATAAGCCAACCACTAGCTGACAGCATTAGAACGAATCTTTCAGAGAATCACAGAATGTTAGGAGTTGGAAGAAACCTCAAAAGATCATCTAGTCCAACCGCACTGCCAGAGCAGGATTCCCTAGACCAGGTCACACAGAAGGGTGTCCAGATGGTTTTTGAATATCTCCAGAGAAGAAGACTCCACAAACCCTCTCGGCAGTCTGTTCCAGTGCTCTGGCACCTGAACTGGGAAAAAAGGTTTTCTTGTACTAATGTAGAACCTCCTATGCTTCCGCTTACAACCATTGCCCCTTGTCTTGTCACTGGGCTTCACTGAGAAGAGCCTGACCCCATCCTCCTGATACACACCCTTCACATATTTAAAAGCATAGATGAGGTCACCCCCTAGCCTTCTCTTCTCCAAGCTAAAGAGACCCAGCTCCCTCAGCCTTTCCTCATTAGGAAGATCTTCCACCTCCTTCATCATCTTTGTGGCTCTGCACTGGACTCTTTCAACCAGTTCCCTATCCTTCTTCAACTGAGGGGCCCAGAACTGAACACAAGATTCCAGATGCAGCCTCACCAGGCTAGAGTAAAGGGGGAGAAGAACCTCTCTCGACTTACTAACCACACCCCTTCTAATACAGCCCAGAATCCCATTGGCCCTCGTGGCCACAAGAGCACACTGCTGGCTCATGGTCATCCTTCCAGCTACCAGGACCCCCAGGTCCCTTTCCCCTTCATTGCTCTCCAACAGGTCAGTCCCCAAGCTATCCTGATCCATGGGGCTGGTCTTTCCCAGGTGCAAAACTTGACACATGGTCTTATTGAATTTCACTAAATTTCTCCCTGCCCAACTCTCCAGCCTGTCTAAGTCATGCTGAATGGCAGCACAACCCTCCAGTGTGTCAATGCCTACCACCATGCACAGAAAGAAACATAGACTGTTCCCAGGAGATCATGCTGGATCAGATGGAGAAATCATTTATTTACAAAAGGCTACTAGAAAGATAGACAGTTGTCAGTGATCATTAGACCTATCATTCACTAAATGCTGCTAGTTTATTTTACTGATAAAAACATTGTTTCAGCCAGTGGGTAAGCTTCTAAATGAACAGAAGTCAGGTAGCTTACAACAAAGAAAGATCAAGTTCAGAAATACATATGCTTATCATCTTACATCTACATTGTAAGCACTCCTTCCAACAGGATTTTTAAAAAAATATTCCTCTTTGGAATCAAAGACTTAAGGGATCCAAATCTTTGTCTAAGGGAAGAAGCCCAGATCCTACTCACATTGAATCTTTGTCTCTCATCTTTCTTATTAAATTAAGTCTAGGAGGGATTAAATCTCTATCCTTATTGATACCCCAATCTACCCCTATTAACTAGAGACGAGAATAATTCTCCAGTGCATACAGTTGCTTCTACATCACAGCGACATCCTCTTACCACTTCAAAGAACAACCAACTCCAAACAGCTCTCTTTTTAAATATTTCAAGTAACATTTTCACTTGTTTTTTTGACTGTGCACTAGCTGACAGGTACTAAGAAGCATTAACTTTTTTTCTCAAAATCCTTTTAAGAAGATTAGGAAGTGCAGCTTGCAAACAGATTTAAAATCAATTTATACAAAATCCCCACTCAAACTACATTAGCACTTGCAACTCTACCTTCCTTAATTTATGGACTCTCAAAAGTAACAGCAAAATCCAACAAGGAAAAAAAGCTAAATCATTCTCAGAGTATCCCCTGTTCCTTGAAAAACTGTGTCTGAGCTGTTTCTCTCATAAAACTGCTCATGGCTGAGTTAGTTCAAGTCCATCAGTTCACATGCATAGACTGTACAATCTTAGTGTTCAATGATTTTAATTGTTTGACACACTCAGAGAAAAAGCAGACAGCGAAGAAGCAAACAGGGTTAACAAACAATATGCATGAGGTTGTATAAACTTAACACTGTTTTCTTAGTGCTCTTTCTGAAATGTGAGTGCAGAAACCTCTTCTGCTTCCTGTCCTGTCAAAAGGACAAGATCTTGGGGGATTTAATTTACAGTCTGTGTAGCTTTTTTTCTTGAGAACTGCTGAAAGCACGAGAAAGGGTTTCCATCTAGTTCAGAAGGAAGGTGAGAGCAGGCTCAATCCCACTGATGTGGCAAGGAGTGTCTTGCGTCAGGCAGAAGAACTGCAGGAAAAAGTCTTCCTTCTGACAGAACTGCTTCATCACCCCCATAAAGTGAGTCATCACCAAAGGACAAGTGTTCTCACAGGTAGCTGAGCCACAATTTTCAGAGTTTTGAACATCAGTACAGCAGTGAGAAACCGAACCTCCTATTTATTGGGAAAGACAAATTAAAGATGTGTTCCCAGTGGTTTACTTTAGCAAGAAGCTAGCTACGGTGCTTTGTATTAGCAGCTGTTCATAGGATTGTCAGAGTTGGAAGGGACATCAAAGACCATCCAGTTCCAACCCCACTGCCTGGCAGGGACACCATCCACTAGATCAGGTTACCCAGGGCCCCATCAAGCCTTGCCTTAAAAGCTTCCAGGGATGAGGGTTCCACAACCTCTCTGGGCAACCTGTTCCACTGCCTAACCACCCTCACAGTGAAGAACTTCTTCCTAATATCCAGCCTAAATCTACCTTCCTCTAGCTTACACCCATTTCCCCTGATTCTATCACTGTCTGACCTCCTAAAAAGTCCCTCGCCAGCTTTCTTGTACGTCCACTTGGGAGTACGTGAAGTGGGCATTTGAAGGGGGACACACAGACATATTCTAAACAAAGAGAGGAATCCAAACTTCTAAGTAATATGTATCACAGAATCACAGAATATAAGGAGTTGGAAGGGACCTCAAAAGATCATCTAGTCCAACCCTCCTGCCACAGCAGGATTCCCTAGACCAGGTCACACAGAAGCATGTCTGAAAAATGTGACATTCCTTACAATATTTCTTAATAATTCATTACTGCAAGCCACTTGTTTCAACAGCCTTTCTTCAAAACAAACTGGGTTTAATATTGCTATGTGCAACTAAATTTCCACAAATATTTTTACTGATAGGGCAAACATCTTAATTCAGCACATTTGGAAATGAAGGCTAGAATATGGGAGAGGCTTTCACTAAAAGCATGCCACTGTATCTCTATTTCCCTTAAGTCTGCAGGGTACAAGCCCAAAAAGAGCTTTAGCAGTTGCTGTAGTAACCACACCTCACTAACTGGCTCGGTGGTCATAACTGAGTAGGTACCATGCCATGACCATAGCAAACACCAGGATAAGACATAGTTATGCAGGTTTACTAACTGATTTGGAAATGAAAACTTCACACTTAGTATCTCTTACCATGAAGGATAATGCACAGGTGACACTCCTACACTCACGCCTCCAATCTTCAATCTAATATAATTGTCCCTAAATTTGTATCTCAGCAGAGTACTGTACTGACACCCCATTTCACTGTGGCCAAAGTGAGGTGGGCATTTCCAGTGTTGAAAGGCAGAGCTACAAAATGATTTCTCAATGACAAAGGCAAGAGCATTCAATTTATTTTCACTACTCTACAACTCTTTCTGCTTTGTTTGACCACAGAACACTTTATCCAGCCCCTTATTTATGTTACTAATTTGCCTCTTCAGAGCATAGTAAGTCTTATCTGACAGTAACGTTTTCACGCAAGACATAATCTATCTTCTTTTTCTTCAATACATCAAAGTATACACATACAAGCAACAGTATCAATGCAAGTTACACATCTCTATTCAATTATGTCAATAAGGGTCCTTTTAATGATCTTCTACCCCGATTTATCTGGTTGAGAAGATTTCAGGCATGTATTTTATAGTGACAAAACAATTTTCTTGGTAATGTCTGCTTGACTATCTGTAAAAGGAGATTCTAAAACAAAGTGCCCGACATGCATCTTCAGAAGGCTATTTCATGTTTTTAAGTGCAAACTATTCATGCTCAAAGTTTAAATACAGACAGAGGATAATTGCACAGTTCTTCACATATACAGTTTGGGCAAGTATTTCTGCTCCTGTGTAGCATACATGGCTTTATAAAAAAAACTATTTTGACGGTGTTAAGATTAAATATTTGAATGTTTCTGTATGCTATGAAAGACTTGTTAACCTAGAAGAAAGAAACAAGTTGGAGGTTTTTGTTTTGTTTTTATCAGGTTTATCTAACCATAACCTATTACCTTCTCTTCTACCATATGGTATGTCTTTTTTTTTGGGTTATTCATCATAACTGGTTTGACACTTGCAAAAGAAAAACACAGAAGTTATGTAGTTTTATGTTCTTTGCCAAGATGCCTCTACAATTTTAAAATGTTTATTTCAACAACATCTGCTTAAAAATCTGAACACTGCTGTAACTAAATGAAAACACTGAAGTCCATTTCCTTCTCTTGCTCTTTTTGACTCTTTAAAAAAACAGTATTGCATTTCAGACAGGGATGAACAGCCCATGAAGGATGAGCAGATGTGATGTATTTCTCTCACTGCTGGGGCTGTTTGTAGAAAACAGAGTATTACACTACATAATAGATAAGTAAAACTAGTTCATCTCTGAGTTAAAACTGAACCATCTACTTAAATATGCAAAGGCAAACTTTATGAGCTGGAATATACCTGTAACCACTACCATGGACTGTTTGGTGAATTTTAATAGTATTTTCAAGTGTATTCTGCTCTGAAACATGACCAAGGACAGAACAGGAAGGAATGCCTTTGAAACCGTATTATTCCTCTATGCTACATGTACTTTCTCCTACCCTTTCCTGACATGCACAAAGTGCTCTGCACTTGTTACAGTAGTATTACCAAATCCATGTTTTAACATTCACATTTCAGCTCCTCTTTCCCTTGTCACGGAAAAAGCCACATCATGGGGTTTTCAAATAATAATAAAGTTATAATTATGGGGTTTTTTATTTCCATTTTATGAGACTCTGGGATTCCAGTTTTCACATTTCCTTTGACACACAAGAAATAAGATTTTATTTAAACCCTGTTCTCCAGGATTCTTATACATACAAATGATTTGAGTTTAAAAAAAATGAAAAAATAGAAGTAACACTAGTAAAACTACTGACACTTAATTTCCAACAAATGACTACTGCCATCTACCCTACAGAGAATCCCTGTGATAATCTCTTGTGTCCTGCTCTGCAAGGCACAAGAAGTGCTGTAGACAATCCTGATCTATTCAGGTGCTGACTGACCCACCAGATAAATGCAGACCAATTGGCTATTAGCTGAAGTCTGAGAGAATTTCTAATAGTTGAGTTCTGTCTTTCTCAGTGAGGGCCAAAAGAATGCAAATATGGGGGATGCGCCTTTACCTACACAGTCATCTCATTATTATTATTATCATTATTATGTTACTCAATTATACTTGTGATTTCAAGTTAGTTTGGCAAATGCACTGAAAAATTATTGGAGGGCTAGACAGACCAATTAAGTACACTTCATTTCTCTACATACCCTGCTCTACCAATTATGTGTCCTTCCAACAGGTCAGTTTTTAGTTCTGTGTAAACAGTGGAACGGTAAAAGATGTATTTATTAAGTACTGATATTCATAAGTATTTATCTCAAGTTAAAATACACTATCTGAACAATACAGCTATAATAGGAAAAAAACATAAACAGAATTGCTTTTTAAAAAGACAAAATACTTCAAGAGAAAAAATGAAATTGCAAGGAAATTTTGTCCTTTCATTTATAAAAACTTTTATGTATGGTGCTTGCTTTGCAACCAGAGTGTGACTAAACCTTATTAAATAAACTCTACAACTTTCATAAACATGAACTGGAGCCCAGGACAGTTAAAATTCCATTTGATAGAAGTAGATCTGGATGAAACTACATCAATCAGCACTGTAGCCTCATAATAGACATCAAAAGCACTTTAACATGAAGACAGGCTCTGAGATACATTGCAAATGAAATTTATAATTGAACAATATGCACAAGTATTTATATCCTTTGATTCAAACTCTGGCCACTGCCATCTACCAATACACAGCACTAAATGGACCTTTACCTGTTTACAATTTGCGTTGTTACAGCTAATGAAAATTTACAACTTACACCAACTATGAAAAATCTTCTACAAATTTACACTGACATACATTTTTATAACTGCTGAATTCAAAGACAAAGTGGAGAGTCAGTTCAGGAAATATTCACTAACGATACTGATAGAGCAGCAGGATAAGTAGTTGAACACACCAGATACAGTGCAGAAAATATTGACAGAGCAAAGGAAGTATGACAAGAATGATGGCCTTTTTAAACGCAGAAAACTGTAAGATGCAGATGAAAACAGATGTCACAGTGGGTAAGAAAAATACTTGTATTTGAAAAATACCTGGTGGCCACCTAACTTTGAGGGCTTGATTCCAAATAACTAGTTTGTTGGTTTTATTCCATTGCTGGAATATGAATGATCAAAAAAAAAATTTAATCTGCTCAGAAACCAGGATTTTTGAGATCAAATCCTAACAACACACAAGAAAGAACTCAGGCAATGACAGTTTAGACATGTTTCCAGTATCATCTGGTAAAAGAGAAAACCTAAAGTTGCACAAGTACCACCACATCAATTATGCAGCCAACTTCACAAGACTACCAACTAAATTTGAAGGTACCGTGTCCTAACAGGCATATGCACATATTAGCTTGCTCTGGTGGGCCATGACAATGTTTATACGCATGAATTCTAGGGCAGTCACTACTTCTTCCTCTTAATACCTGTCCAGAGAACAAGTGCCTAACTTACTGCAACCACATCTAACAAATAGAAGCTGATAGGAGAAACGCCTACGGCCACGAGCACAGAATAAAACAGCTTGACTTTGTTTATAATACAACTTCTGATCTCACTATGAGCTACTTTGAATTCATATATTCAATAAAATGCACAGACCTACAGGTTTATGGCAAGCTATATTAATTTTTTTGGTCTCTCTGAGGAGATATGGAAAGAAAACAGGCTTTTTTATTAGTCAACAAAGACTGCACCTTTGCACTGGACTAGAAAATGAGTTGCATGACGAGAAAGATAAATCTGTTATTATTCATCACTCTCAGAAGACTGCACCTTTACATGAGTGCTATAAAGCACTTAGGCTATATATATACTGCTCTGTCTCCCAGCTTCTGCATCCACAGTGGTGCTTGCTGTAAATAAATCGCCACACAGACTTGATCCAAGCATACCCCAGCTTAGCCACATACTACATACAAAGTGAAAACGTCAAGCACACAGGCCAAAAGGAGCTGTGGTGTACATCCATGATTTTGTTCAGATCCAAACTATGTGAAAAATGGTTGTGTTATTTCAAAGGATTTATTACAAATAAAATCAAATGTAGATATTTAAAATATACAGAAGTCAGTGTATGTTTAACCAATCACATTAAAATATATTTTAAGAATAAATAAAATAGCACCATAAAGCAGTTCTAAATTATTCACAATATTGCCTGATTATAAATCTATATCCCATTACCTTTGAGATAATTATAGGTTATAGAGGAAGACAAGCATTTTCCATATTTCCTTTACAATTCTTTCAGAATCATTTCTTCATTCTAGGCTGTGTATTCACAAGAGACCTGTTGACTACTAAGCAGATACAAGTAGCTTACATCTCAAATATGTTACAATGAGCTATAAAACAAAACAACACACAAAAAAAGATCCTGATTCAAATACGTTGCTGTTACATAGATATAGTTTGAATTTACACTTAAATCTATGGGAGCTTGGCTGAAGGTGCCAAGATATGAGATACTATCCTGCATGTTATTTTGGTTTTGTTAGATATAAATGACGCAAGTTGACAGTCTAACAAGGATGACAAGTATATAAAAGCTCAGTATGTATAATATGTCCTTGAAACACCCATTCATATTTAAATAACTTAGAAAGAGCTGAGCAAGGATAACAACATTAGCACAACAGGCTAGCAAAGTTACATGCTTTGCTCTGTGATCTGTTTCTCCAACCGTAATGATTCTGTGATTCTGTGATTCCAGTCTGCTAAGGCACTGAAGGTCGTATTTAAAAAAGAGAAAAACGCAAGATGCCATAGGTATGCTTCTGCTCTCTAGGAAACCAGTGGTAAGGGAACTATTTACTTCTACGATAAAAGGACTGGTTTCCTTAACATCAAAAATTTACATCCCCAGGTACAACCAGGATGTACAGTTGCCCATCACTGATCCTCTCACATTCCTGCAAAAATAAAATACTCTTGATAGAGCACAGTGTTCTGAACTTTTCCTGCTTTTCCTTACCTTTGCATTTTTGACTTTCAAATACTGTACTGTTTATTTATTTTTAAGGGATGACCTTTGGCTTTTACTGTTAGCAACCACACATGGAAGCTACATAGTCAAAACAAAGCCCACAGTACCCCACACAGTAACATGTCTCCTGAAATGTTTTGGTGGTTCTTCATTTTTGTATGTGCTCTTATTTTAGATGTTAGTAGTTCTAGTTTGATATGTGACTTGGTGAAAAGCATGAAGAACACATACAAAATGCATCATTTCTGTACACTGTGTATTCTGTTATGTCCACGTCGAGTTCAGTTCTTTCTTTTGAAAGAATGAAGTTCAGTAAGTCACACCACATGCTATTCTAACGGTCTTTGCTGAAGCTCACCTAAAATTCTAAACCATGTCAGTTTCAGAACTACCTTCCTCCTGAAAATATATCCACTAACTGAAACAGATTAAAACTATACTTATTATTCAATACAGACATATAGTATCCTACAGACAATTGACTCATGAATTGATTCTATGTTTACAGAATGCACACATAGGTTAGAAAATGCTTTAAGATTTTTTAAAAGGCTTAAAATACATGGACATTACATAATATTTCAAATGATTACTCTGAAAGATAATCTACAGAAAATAAATACATTCTGTAAATACAAATGTGTAAATTAATTAAAAATGCTTTACCTAGCAGTACTTAAGATTACTACAGCAATTATCCAACGTAACTGTATTTTTTTAAAAGGGATACCAGAACAAAACACCTAAGCATATTTCCTATGATCAAAAAGCAAAGCATGGCAGAGACCAGGAAAAAACCTACAATCTGTCATGTCCTGGATTTGTCCTACACCCAGATTGCCTTCTGGGAAAGAAGGATAATACCTCATCCTCCAGGGCACCTGGAACTGATTCAATCCACTCAACAAAATGGTGCTACTAGCTTATGCGAAATAACAGTAAGGGAAGAAAAAGCTTCATCTTAATAGCTCTACATAAATTCCCATTATAAAAAGTCAGCATACTAGTTTTCATATAAATATAATACCAAAGAGATTTCTCAATGAAATGTCTCATGTGTTTCCCAAAAAATCATTCATTCCCAAGGCCATGGCCTTTACTAAGAATGAAACCCTGAATTTTAGTTTATATTTTAGATCTCACAATGTATGATAGTTAAGAAACCTCAGAAATGGCAGGATCACCTATCTAAATGTCCTAGGGCTCATACCCTTCTTCTTAACTTCCTCTCAATGTCAGTTCACAGAGTGGAGAATCACGTCCTCTGCTCACTTTGGTTTTTATATGTCTAGGTTACCATTACCAGCTATATTTGTATTTACATTTAGAGTACTTTCAACACTTATCCACACTACTTCCAACCCCTGTGTGTGTGACACTTAACCTCTGAGATGTTAGTATTTTTTAAGTCATGCGTTACACAGGAGGATCAGTATCTGTGGTAGGTGTCTAGACCAAAAGTTCCATTAATTTCTTACAGTTTGCTGCCTGGACTGTTAAGGACAAACATTATTAGAGATGCAGTCCTAGAACACTAGGAGGTTACCTTGTAATTATAGGAATTATGAGAACAGGAACATTCCTGCTCTGTGCACAAAGGCTTCTCATCACAATGCAGCCCCAAATGGCATCAACTGTCAAAAGCTGGCTAATGATGCTCAGTAAACTGCTATACACCATGTAAGTGAATTCTCACTGACAATTTGAATCATATAGCATATTTATGGTCTAAAATTTTCTTATTTTCATAGACCTAGACAGGAGACACAGTCAGTGTTCAGAAATCAAATTATCTCACTTCTGAACTAATCCTGTAAGTGCTGAAGGTAGGAATACGTTAAAGGATGTTCAGACCACCCACCACACAACTCTGCACTGTGAGACTTGATGTTGTAAGACCCAGAGAAAGCACTCCAAATAATTCATTTTCAAAAAATAATAAATGGAATCACAGAATGTTAGGAGTTGGAAGGGACCTCGAAAGATCATCTAGTCCAATGCCCCTGCCACAGCAGGATTCCCTAGACTAAGCCACACACAAGTGTGTCCAGATGGGTTTTGAGTATCTCCAGAGAAGGAGACTCCACAACCTCTCTGGGCAGTCTGTTCCAGTGCTCTGTCACCCTCACTGTAAATAGATAAACAGCCAGCATTTTCAGAAGGTAGCACTCCACCTCTGAGCACAGCTAAGGACCACCAACTCCCACCCATGAGGTGCTGGCTGCCCGCCTTTACCTGGCCCGCAGCAAACACAACTGCCAGGCTGTGGGACAACCGTAGGCCCCCAGGATGCCGCAGGGGGGAGAAGAGTCAGTGGTCACCGAAGGCAGCCTGCGGCGGCCTCTTTCGGGGTGAACATTTTTGTTTGTTTGTTTTCTTTACTCCTCTCCTGTCACCAGTGCTGCACCTGCTTGCGCCACCGAACGCTCTGAGGCGAGAGTGTACTCTTTTCCAGCCCGACCTGTGAGTCGACTGCGCNGGGAGGAGGAGAGGAGGGACTCTGTGCCAAGGTGAGGCGCCCGGGTGGGAGGCGGTGTGCTGTGGTGAGGCGAGGCCGGGGCCGGTGTGCTGAGGGGCTGTGAGGTGAGGCGAGGCCAGGGCCGGTGTGCTGAGGGGCTGTGAGGCGAGGCGAGGCCAGGGCCGGTGTGCTGAGGGGCTGTGAGGCGAGGCGAGGNCAGCTTCGGGCCGCGGAGCCCTCTCCCTGCCCTGGAGCTCCCCATCCTCCACACGTGCAGTATTTTCCGGGCAGCGGATGCCGGCTATGGCAGCTATACTAGCGGGGACTGCCCGACCCCTCCGCTTCCCGGAGCATTTCGAGCCTTTATCCTGTCCCGCCACCCCGGCTGTGCTTCCTCCGGACATTTTGCTTCCCACCTGCAGGCTCTTTATGTAAGGCGGGATCGGATGGGGAGTAGGGAAGGGGATGCCAGCGCGCGCACACACCCCCGCACCCCCCACAACATACATACATACATACATACATACATACATACATACATGCAGGGCTGCAGGTTACACGCACCCAGCATCCCCTCCGCAGCCCCTCTTGTGAAGACGCTGGTACCTTTTATCCAGGCAAGTGATCCACTCGCTGGAGGATGAGGAGTGAGAGGTGTGAGCGGCGACCATGTTGGACAGGGATCAGGTCGCCGCGCACCCGGCTGGCGGCAGCTCCCCCTGCCCGCCGGTCGATCGGTCGTTCCGTCGTCCCTCGCTCCCTCCCTCCGCGCACGGCGCGATGGGCTCGCCCAGGCCCCCGCCGCAGCCCGCCCTGCCCGCCGCAGCTAGCGGGGCGCGGGTCTGCCTCACTCTCTCCCTCCTGGGAGGCTCTCCGCCGCGGCTCGGGGCCGTGACCTGGCGCCGCCTCGGCCGCCTGAGGCACCTGCCGACCCGGCCAGGAGGAGCATCAGGCCCTGCCGCGCCGCAGCTGGCAGGTAGCGCCCAGGGGAGGGAGCGGAGTGCAGTTATTTTCCTCCTGGAATGTGTTCTCCTCCCTCGACTTTCGTGAGCTCAGTACGCATCCTTTTGCCCGGCTTGCTGGTCCTGTCCTTGCTTCACCACACGTGTCCTTGTCTCGGTTGCAAGGGTGAATACAAGCTTTTTAATTGCAATAAGCAGCTCAGGTGTGTTTTAGCAGCTATCTAGAGCCCTGTGTGTCTGTCCCCCCCAACGGTAAACCCACAGTATCTGAGCAGAAAGAAGGTGTACACATTTCAGGATTTTTTTCTAAAGCCTTCCTCCAGCCTGCTATCCATGCTGTCATCATTTATGTCCTAAAGCTCTGGTTTATTGTAGGTGAAAAACGGGCTGGGCAGTAGAGCCTGTCCATAGGATTTAACAACTGGAAGGAGTCCTACTCACAGCATAAAAAAGGTGAGTCTAGTATACAATGAAAATCACCCACAGCCTTCTGTTGTGATAGTGTGGCCTGCAAGATGCAGGTTGTTTAAGGATGTTTATGCATACATGATATTACAAGTGATGAGCAGAGGAAAGAATGCAGAGCAGGGGTCTCCCTATTTTGCAAATTTGTATGTGAAATATTTTGTAAAAAACATTTGCAAAACAGGATCTAGCCCATATATCCCAAGTAACCTGTGTATAACTTTAAGCTTCAGCTTACAATGAACACAGCCTGCCTTAAGTAGCATGCCTTAAGTACCCTTTGGTAAAAAGCTGCACAAATCTCAACAGAATGTTTGGGGTTACATGTAGGTGATAGTAAAGTAAAACTCAAACTATCCTTTCCTTCAGGCCTTCAAGCTTGTAACTCTTCTCTGCTTTACAGTATGGACACAAATGATGAATTCAGATGCTGATAATCTGCCAGTACCTCTTACTGTTCTCAGTGGGCTATCTTCTCTGCCCTCTGCTCTGCTCTTTCATTGTACCAAACATCACTTCCTTACATACATGCACTACTTCACGTTTCACATCTAGCTTTTAACAGCCTCATTTCTGTCACAGTTTCTTCAGTACTTTAACAGAATTAAATGTTAACATCAGGATACTGAGCAGTATGATGAGAAATCTAGGGAAACATATCTAAAAATCCATTTTGTTAAAAGTCTCCAGCTAAGAAGTTGGCATAGTGGAGGAGAATGCCACAAAAGCCAATTATTCCATTTGCCTTAAAAAAATTAAAGTGCATGCCAGAGGAATAGAGAGGCTGCCAGTCAGTGAGATCAAAGCTGCAGTTTTTCCTTTGCTATAGTCCATGGGGAAAAAAAATGATAAATTCTTGCATCTAAGCAATCAGTCTACATAAGGAAAATCAATGCTATTCATTCCTCAGTATGTGAGTGTTTGGGAACCAACAGAACAAGAGCTTCAAATGTCAGAAACTCTAAATTTGCAAATTAATTATGTATAACATAGTATGTACATTACACTAATTTTGTACTTCCATTATAAAACATGAATCACATTATTCTGCATAATTGCAGTTTTCCTTCCAGAGTATTCACACAAGACAGCCCTTACTGTCCTTTCTCCCCTCAACCCAGCTTAAGCTGCAGTAGGTGCCCTTTCCTCTTAGCTGGCATCAGGCCTGAGAAGGAGCCCAGAAATTACTCCTAGCTGAAGGCCTTTATCTCTTCTCACAGGCTGTTTCACTGACACAAACAGCATTACACGTACCAGTACCAGCAGTTTTGTACATAGCAGCAGTATAGCTCAGTCAGCAAAACCACAGTGCCACAACTGTTCAGCTCAAGCCACCCTTGTCAAGCCCTCTCCCATGCATACAATGTTTAACGACCCAGCCACTAGAGGACAGGCTAGGCCTCCATAAAAGGTAGCAAGCAGGGATATTTCCTTGGTAAGCAAGTGGATAGAGAAAACAGGCTGAGCTTGAAAAGATGATACCTCTCGAATGCTCTCCTGGGATGCAACTGGTGAAAACCTTTCTTGGTGCTCATGAACCTACCCTTGACCAAGCAAACTACCTGCCCTGGGACAGCCCTTTCCAGTTACCAATGTTTTCAGTTCCAAGGAATGCAGTAGCTGTAGGCACGAAGAGGATGTTGCTCAAGTGCAGACACCACTCAGATGTACCTTTTTGTGGGTAACCATTAAATGAGAGTTTAACACGTTGTGGATTATGCAAGATAAGCAGGCCAAGTGGGCTAGGAACCCTGTGTATATCCATACTTCATTCAGAAATGTCTCAATTAGAGAGCAATTGGAGCAAAACCAGCCAAAATATACCTCTGGCAGATGGCTTATAAGTAATCACATAGCTTCTGACTAAGGCATGAGTGAAACTTCTTAGAGAAACTTAGGGAGGAGGGAATAAATATTTTATTGGTTCAGATACCAGCCTTTGTCATACAAAGGGCCTCCAAACAGCACAGAAATGTTAGGAGCTCCTGACTGCTTTAATCAGAAATTCTGGACTGTAGCTTAGTGCATGTTCTCCTGAAATAAGGTCCCAAATAAGTAGTATATGTGACAAGTCAAATAGAATGAAGATTATCTGGTGACTCTTAAGAATTCAGACCATAACAAGCCTAGGAAGCATCATTTGAGAGTACTGGCCTTGTGTTAATGAGGTCAAGTGCCCATTCACCTGTGAGTAAGATCATGTGCTAAAGGAAAATGCTGAGGCACACTTCATTAGTATAAGGAGTGCACCTCATCTTGATGCACCGTAGTACCCATTCTTCATGACTTTTCTAAGATATGTACTTGTATGAAAGAGAGATGACCCAAAAGATACTTGAGACCCAGGATTGTAAATGGCCAAAAATGCACTTATGCTTAGTCTCACCTATATCTACATGTGCCTCCTATCACACCTTTTGTGAAGTTTCACCTGAGAAATATAAAGGATTATGCATCATTAAAATGACTGGTGGTGTGAAAATATCTTTCTCAGAAACAGGTCCTTCTTTTTCAGTGTTTATGGAACTCCACAATAATGTTTCAGATTTAATTTCTGCTGCTTTCAAAGGAGATTGCTGCTGGGAAATTGAGATTTGCCAGCTGAGGTGTGTGAAAGATTAACTGGCCTTTTAAGTTTTCATACTTTACAAAGGAGTGACAGGGTGATGTAGAAGCTCTTAAGCCACAGAAAGCCAGAAATCAGCCAGCCTTTAAGTTATTCTGTGCCTGTAAGACTGAGAGTCAGAAAGTGTAGGATCCAAACTGCTGTTTGCATTGTGGGACATAAAGCAAATTATGTTGTTCGTACCTTGACTATTTAATTGGTTTTCTTGCCAGTACAAATATTCATTCCTTCACTATTTTACTCAAATACAGTCAAAGAGTTCTTGTTAATATCTTCTAGAAAAAAATGAATTCCCCTCAAACAGGAACCTCCTATGAAAAACTTGAACCAAAAAACTAAATGATAGTTGTTAGAGCTTGAAAAGAATTACTAAATGTGTTTATTGAGGTGTGCATTACACAGTAGAAGGGTACAAAAGGGAGTTACTGTGAAAACCTCTTTACGCAACTAATTATAATATCAAGAACTTTAAGAAGGTTCAAGAAAGTTCAATGCTACTGTTAAAAAATGAACAGTAAGAGCTGACCTATTTTCTACAGCAGTTCTGGGTGCTATTTGTACTCCATACTGATGAAATTATAGTGACGATATAGTGAGGAATTATTTGACACAAAGTCTATAATCTTCCATGATGTTGGCATCATAAAGCAATTTAATTTCAGAGCAGACTCACACAAAACCCCAGAAGCTCAGTTCTCAGTTCTGACCATCTATGTTCAAGAGAGTATCTAGAGGAAACAGCTGGCTTCCATCCACCAATATACTCCCCTGATTTCTATGTCTGTTGAAGCATTGCTCAGCCTCAGGATTCTTCTAACTCAGACTGACTATACTGAACTGAATTGATTTCACAAGGCATTAACTACAATTCTTTATCCCTAAAGTACAACTGGGAGACAAGGTAAGATAAGGCCAACTCCAGCAGCTTTAAAACATTTAAGATTTCCTATCTCTAGAGGAATATCAAATTTGTCACCTAGGTTGATTATAAGCATATTTTGTGTTGCTATACAGAAGTCAAATTAATTAGCGTTAAGTCCAAAATGAGCACATAAGCTTTACCTCAAACAATAGTTTAAACTACTGCATCACTCTAAAGTCCTAGGAGTAAAATCAAGACTGGTAGAGCTATGTTCAGAATCCTGCAGTGCCACATTCAGTGTGGTTAAGTTTGTAGGAACCAAAATGTATTATCAATTGTACATGAACAACACCTACTGACTTCAAAGGAGTAATCAGGATATAGTGGAATAAAGAGAGAAATCTGCATGTGAGTTCTTAGAGGATTTCTATGCTGTGAGGGCTGCAAAAGATGCAGTGAGGTACAAACTTAAAGCCAACATATGTAATAATAAAACCATCCTGTAAGGCCTACGAGCAATGTATTGATTCTCCTCTCCAATGCTAATCCTTAAACCCAACGTATAATGACATAGCAAAGGGAATTTTTTAGAATGAATAAGGACTGCCTTCCCAAATTAGCTTCTGGTATAATTTCTGTTCTTTCTTGCTCTTGTCCTCTTCATTGATTCAGGACAACTCCATGATTCCCTTCAAAGCATCTTCTTCAGAAATTCAACACCACCACAAGCCTTTCTCGTCATTGTTCAGGAAACCTTTACATCATACTTCTTGTGTAGATAGTTCTACCATGATATTCTGGAAAAGGTCTCAGTGTTGCCAATAACAGAACAGATAAAAGTGAGATACAGTTAGACTGGTAAGAACAGACATACTGGAAAGAAAACATACAGTGTCCCATATAGAAGGCATAGCATGAGCACAGCTGCAAGGTGGAGAAAACACAGCTGAGCTGATGTTTATGTGAATCAATAAAATTAAGATTCTGGGCTCTTAAAAATTAATTGGTAGTTCACTGTTCAGCAGGACCAGAAATGTTTCCTAAATTCCTGAAAGCAAAAAAGGTAACCAAAGTTACAGCATGTTTCCAATATTATATATGCCTTACTAGTTGTGCAGATTTACTGGACAGTAAAGGATTGTTTATTCACTACATATAGTGCTGTAATCTGCATCATTTTATATATCTTTATTTGACATTGTCCTTCCTAATGAGTGTAAAATAAAAGCATTGTACATACTATAGCAAGGGCCAACAGAAGGAGGAATATATTGATTTATACTCCTTGCAATAAAATATTCTCAAATTCATAGCATGAATTACAATGAGTCTGTGATGCTATTTCTCATTAAAAAAACATGGTGCAGCAACCACCTTTTGTATTACTACTTGGCACAGGTTTAGCAACATGTTGCACAGAAGTGGTATAAACATTTTTCTGTTTGATGACCAATATCAAAGCCTTGCTTGTGGAGTTACATTCTGAACAGATGGTCATTTGATTTGCACACCTGAAATCTGAGCCCATTAGCCCCTCCTAATATTAATTCAAAAAAGACTCATAGAAACCACACAGTAAGAAATACACTTAAAATTGTTAATGTTGACAACATTATGGGTATGCAAAGGTTTCATATTTTTACATTAACTGCCTTTTTTATGAATAGGGCTTTTCTCCATAGGATTTTTATCAAATTCTTCCAGTCTTACAAAAGTAGATGAGCAGGGGAAGGTACAAATGGTGATATTTGGTTTATTCCTCTTCCCCAGTTATGTCAAGACCTAGATAACTAGACTGGGAATAGAAAGCAGAATCTCAGAATCTTGTTTCACAGGAAAGAGAACATCTATGGAAATAATTAGACAGCAAGTTCTAACTTAGTCACAAGAGTACTGTGAAGATTAATTAGCTGGTGAAGTATAGTTCTTTGAAGATGTAATGCTTTACATAAGTGCTTTTCTAATTTATTAGTATTTAGACCTACAGACACAACATACTGGTTTAACTCAAACTTTGTATTTGCAACTCTGGACAACATAAGGAATTTCAAAATCATAAATACAGGAAAATACTTTGCAGTTGCCAAAGATATGAGACAGGCTAGGACTCAGATTGTGCTGTATCCCTTTTCAGTACAACATTCAGGAGGCAGCAAAACCTAGTGCCACTCTAGACCCACACAGCCTGCCATTGTGCTCCTTACTCTGTGGTTGCAGGGCAGACACAACAGTGCTCCTTAATAGACCAGAATCAAAACTGTTCAGCTGGTGCTGAATCACAGATGTGGTCAAAAGTGTCTGGCTTCTTGCCCAGTCACAGGAGTAGGGTTCACAGAGAGCTAGAATGACTCTTCACCTCTCTGACGGGTACTTTATTTCAGCTCCCCGCTGCCTGAAAGCAGCTGTGCTTCCTCTGGACCTAACCTGACCCTACAGGTGTTCATTTGTAACACGAGAGCATGCACTTAGAAACTCCACTGTACCTTATGTACACTCTCTACACTCTCAGCTCAAATGTCTCATATTCTCTAGAACACACTGAGTTTACCATGGCTGATGGAATTGATCATTGGATTGTAATTTTCCACGTTGTAATTTTCCACTCATTCTTTCACCCAAGATACAGAAGCAAGTTAAGTTCTTATTTATATGTATAATTCCTTATTCCTTTATCCTTCCTTACCAGCTTTGCTGTATTACAATCAATTTTCATCAAAGGTGGAAAGGAAGGGTGATTTTGCTTAGTTGCAGAGCCAGATGAATGCATTTTTTCCTGTTCTGGACGAGTTGTATCTTCATAACTTAGTGTCAGCTCTTTCTACTAGATACAGATGGAGATAGGGGACAGGAAGAGCAGTAGTTCATGGCCTGCCCCTAAAGTTACTATCATAATTTATTATGAAATACCTAGTTATCATCATTTGACTGGGTGGAGTCTGAGGGAAAGCCTGAGAATTCCTGGGAGCAAGGTACCCCATTAAACATCCCTGTAGTTGCTATGTCCTCATAAATTATAGCTCAGCAAAAATATCTGAAATGGGTAGAAGGTGATTCCCTTATGTGCCTTATTTTCATAATATTGATCTTTCAACATTACTTATTCACTTTAGGAAATTTATTTTTTCTTAAAGTCTGTTCAAATATGTTTAGTTATAACTCTTCTACAATTGTGATTTTGTATTGATGCATAGGGGTCCTCAGCATAGAAAGGATGTGGACCTGTTGGAGAGGGTCCAGAGGAGGGCCACAAAGATGATCAAAGGACTGGAGCACCTCCCTTACGAAGATAGGCTGAAGGAGTTGGGGTTGTTCTGCCTGGAAAAGAGAAGGCTTCGAGGGGGCCTTATAGCAGCCTTTCAATACCTAAAGGGGAATTACAAGATAGAAGGAGAGAGACTTTTCAGCTGGTCACATTGCAATAGGACATGGGAAAATGGATACAAGCTGAAGGAGGGGGAATTTAGACGAGAGATTAGAAGGAGGTTCTTTACCCAGAGGGTGGTTAGGCACTGGAACAGGTTTCCCAGAGAAGTTGTGGATGCCCCATCCCTGGCAGTGTTCAAGGCCAGGCTGGATGTGGCCCTGGGCAACCTGGTCTAGTGTGTGGCTTCCCTGCCTATGACAGTGAGGTTGGAACTAGATGATACTTTAAGGTCCCTTCCAACCTCAGCCATTCTATGATTCTATGATAGGTAGTTACAAAGCTCTGGTGCAATGTCAAGATTCTTCTATTTACCTCTTTTTTGTATTATTCGCAAGATGTGTGGCATAGAATCAGTTGACTACAGTCCCCGTGAGCTCCTTCATGATAATTCATGAAACAATCTCCCAGTAGCAGAGACTTCTATTTATGTGAGTACCACACCTCTCCTTAGAATCATGAGGTTTTCAAGGCAAAAAAGGATATGGTACTTAGATTCCTGGCAAATAAAGTTTGTATCCTGTGGTTCACAGGAGGTTTCAGTAGCCTTCCCTCTCTAGCTCCCAGTGCCTGTTGTTTTTAAATAGAAGTGAATAACCTTAGCTGTCCCATTGGTTCCTTGTTTGTAAAGTTGAGATCTGTGAAATATTATCTATATTATAAAATAAAAAACTAAAAAGTTCTGACAACAGTTCCTATATAACTGGGATATATAATTTAATTAGACCTTACATGAAGTAATGACTTTTGATTTGCAGTGAATAAAGAAACAAGTCTTTTATTTTCCTCAAATTCTAGTTTTCTGCAAATTCTTTCAGTCAGGAAAATAAACAACTTTGAGTCCAGTCCGGTTCTGTAAAGTGCACTCAGAAAAACCTGCATATTATTTCAGTGCAAGTAATAATTTCATAAAAACATTCAGTAAGTCTGAGACTGTCCTGTCTACATAGGTGTTGTTCGCCACTCCGAGGGCAGGTTTTCAGTTAGAATCATAGGAGTACTCTAATGAAAGCATTCAGAGCTTTATATTGACTTGTACAGGTAGACCACACGTGACACATTTGCATATGACAGCACATTTGTATAGTAGTAACTGTGTAGCTCAATACACATTCAGGGGAGCTATTCTATTCATCAGAATACAGTGAAGAAGTTTATTCCTTCTGTGAGGTTTGGTTCACAGGATTACGGATCTAGTTTTCTGAAAGCCTGCTGGGGGCACCAGCACACACCAATATAAACCAAATCATTAAGTTAGGCAAATGGAACAAGAAAGACAATTTTAATAATTTATTTATATAGTAAAAATAACAGTATACCTCAGATTATATATAATGTTTATAGCATTTTTTTCACAGCTTCAAAAATACAGCTTACACTAAGTTTGCTTGCAAGCTTATTCACACCAAATGGCTAAAGAGTGAGCTGAATACAGCATAGGCAACCCTAATGGTGTATTCTGGCTGAGAAAAAGTGAACCAATTGGCAAGCTGGGAAAGAAACTGCCATTACTGTGGGCTTTATCCTGGCTGGTACAAAGAGGTGTCATTTATTGTTAAAAACCAGACTGTTGAGTTGTGTGATGGGAAGTACAGCTATAGCAGCTCTGTAGTCAACTAACAATCATGAGGTGCTGCTTCATTTGTGTAAAAACAACAGGAGGAGACCTGGATGGATTAAAAATATCCTAATGACATGACAGGAGCTTAAAAACAGTAAATACCTAATGGGAAGCATGGTTTTTCACATATAACTCATATGGGTTCTAGAGAAAGTTAAACAAATCTGAAAGCTTTAAGTGGAGACTGTACAATTGCAAATCTTCACAGAGATGCACTGATGTCTTCAGTGTCCTCTGGTTTTTCTGGTGAAAGAAAGTCTCCACATGTCAGATTTTCCATTGGCCCCTGAAATTAGCAACATTCGTGCCTGACAACAGCCTTTAAATTATCTTGAAGTACTCATTTTTCTAATGCTTCTTTCGTAGTGGTAAGATGGGAAGGGTAGATAAATGAAAGCTAAGAAAAAACCCAAATGACATGTTGGCACAAAAAGAAGGTAAGAGGTAGGCATCAGACTGCAAAGAAGAGAGATTGCTGTCAGAAGTTCAATGATTCCAAATTTAACAGGATCTGAATTTCTCAAGGACCACGGAGAAGAATCTCATTTAGAAAATTCTGTGCAGATAAACTAAAAAATAAGTTACCATTGGGGAGTAACAGGAGACAAAGACCCCTTAGACACTAAGCAGAAGAAGTTGGGCTTCTAGAAGCAGCCAATAAATGCAGTGAGGAAGCACCTCCTCCTTGACCTAATGGCTCATCAACTGTCTGGTATTTGGAAGTGTTCCTGAAAAGGGAAATGGAAGTGACAAAATATCTCACAGCTGCAGGCAGCTTGTATTATCGTCCCATAGCCGCAACTTCCTCCTGACAAGGCAGGGATTGATTCCATGTTAACATTTTTCGTGTTCTTGCTCTATTTCTGTTCAATCTAACCTGTTCCATTATTCAGTCACTCTTACAGTATTTTTTTTTATTTAATATTCAAGTGAGATTTCATAGTCTTCTGTTTGTTCCTGTTTTCTCTTGTTCTGTCTCTGGACATTCCTGAGAGGAGTCTGGCTTCATCTTCCATATTCCACCACCTATTAAGTATTTATAAATATTGATAAGATTCCCCTGAGTCTTCTCTTACCTAGGCTACAGTCCCAGCTCTCTCAGCCTCTCCACATATGTCAGTTTTTCCAGTCACTTAATCATCTTCATTGCCCCTTCAAGAGCTCTTCCCTCTATGTTTTGCAGTGGGGAGCTCAGAACTGGACATAGCACTCCAGATGTGGCCTCATCAGTGTTGGGTAGAGGAAAGTAATCACATTTCACAGAATCACAGAATCATTATGGTTGGA